>JARDYJ010000004.1:17581202-18048702 GCA_029215755.1 Spea hammondii | reverse complement strand
AATGAGACGGGGGATAGGGGGTAGATAGGGAGAAGGGAGTGAGAAGGGGTAGATAGGTTAGAAGGGGGTGATAATGGGTAGATAGGGAGAAAGGAGGGTAGCAAGAATATTGAAATAAAGAGTCAGAATGAAAGAGTGAAAATGAATGGATTAATGTGTGGATGAATTGTTTGAATGAGTGAGAGAATTAATGAATTTGTGAGAATGCATCAATGAATATGTGTAAATAATTTGTGTGAAAGAATAAATGATTGTGTGAATGAATTGTGTGAATGAAAGTGAATTAGTGAGTGACTGTAAAAGTGTTTGTGTTAATCATAGGTGTATAGTTGATTTGTCAAAAAGGCAAAGATGGTATAAGCAGGGTGTTTATGGGACAAAAATGGCACAGGCAGGGTGTTTATGGGACAAAGATGGCACAGGTAGCGTGTTTATGGGACAAAGATGGCGTACACTCGGCTGTTTGGGGGCAAAGATGGCACGTCCTATGTGTGTCATTTGGGTGCTGGTCAGGTTCTATGTGGGCAATGTGGACGCTGGTTTTTTTGGAGGGTTATTAAAGAAAGCACTATTATATGTTCAGTAAATGTTATTTAAATGTATTTATTTTACTTATAAGTTATTAATTTATTTTTTCAGATTTCTTGTTGTTTACAGTTAACATACAGTTTACAAATTGGTGCAATAAATATTCTTAACATAATTTTGTAGATGTCTTTACATTTGGTGGGGGGGGGTTGGGGTGCCACTTACAGGCTCCGCCCCGGGTGCCAAATACTCTACGTACGCCCCTTGCCTAGAGATGTCATTTTCCTCCTTTTTATTCATACAGCAAGTGTTGAGAGCTAATTGGAATACAAACCTGAAAGAAGGACTATACCAGAACATTCAAGTCTACCAAGATTTGTCTTAGAATAGAGTCTAAGACAAAACAACATCAAATACAATAGGGCCATGCCCTCCAACTTGAGAGTTTGGTGGGATGGCAAGGTAAGAACCAATTTGACTGATAAGAACAGATAAGAACTTTTGACTCACTGGTCAAGAAGAATGGTGTAAATCCCTAAAAATGGTCACAAAGTTATAAAACTCTTATTCACATGCCTTTGCAGTGACCTGATGAAGAAATAGCTTTTTTTTTTTTTTTTGGTCAGATTGCTACTGTGTAATTTTACCATTTTTTTTTCTAGAAATAGTGGGTTGATATGTATATACACGATATACACTGGGAAATAGGGAATTCAGGTTCTGCCTCAGTGACCATTGGTGGTGCCTCCCCTATGGTATGGAATGGTATCTTAAGGACACAATGAGATCTATCAATCTTAACAGATGTATGGTAAGAGTATAGGGGTGTGTGTGATACTAAGGCCTCGGCCTGGGACATCTCTCTGACACTGGAGGGGCGGAACATCTCACCAGGGGATAAAATTGACTTTTTTGGAAAATCAGTGAACCTCTCCAAGAACCCCTGTGAGAACTTCTCTTAGAATCTGTCCTGACACTTTCTATGGATTTGGAACATCACTGAAAATCCTCAAATTCAACAAGGACATTGGAGGTTCCCGCAGATGACCTAAATTGGTTTTGTACAATTAGGTTTTTCTGTGTTTCTTCTTGTTTTATTTTTACAAACTGTATTATATATTGTCTCTCTAAATGTTCACCTTTGTTCATTTTTTGTACATAAGCACTGTGACATTCATCAGATTAAACTATATATTAATCCAGTTTCCGTCTCTGGGCTCTAACTGAACTCTACCTTTTTATACATTTTTGATTGGTTTAGTGTGGTACTGGGCGTTACCGAAGCATCCATAAACTGTAGTCAGATTAAAACATAACTTGGTGGTGGCAGCGTATTACCAGTCTGGTGTGGGTTTTTGTGGTATTTAAACATAAGTGAGTGACCAAAGGGCTGGGATCATTAACCCTATGTGTCCAGTTATCCAATAGCTAGCCTTGACCGTATTCATCCCTTATTTTTCCTAGGCTGTTACTAGGTAATTTGACTAAATTATCTTTATAATTAGAGGGTTGATATGTATGTTTTTACACAACTGGATGTGTAATAGGGAAACTGCTAGTACCCCTATTTCATATTAGTCCCAGAGTTCGGGTACACCCACCATGAGTTTTTAGTTTTCTAAATAGGGGGTAGACACATATATACTGCTTGGCATCTTGATAAAGATTTCACTCATTTCTGTAAAGTGCATTTATCTTAATTATATATTGATTATATTTTATGTTCTTCCACAATTATAAGTAGGGTTAAAAACATAGAAATAAGGAACAATACTTGGTCTGACCACAATATTCTATTCTATATAAGAACCACTTGGAAATGACATGATTCCCTTACATTAATAAATATCACGTTTTCTTTATTATAAAGTTAATGTATTATTTAAACAGAATAAACCAGAAAATAACTGGTGGACATTTAAAAAGGTTGTGAGAGCTTACTTAATAAAATTTAAGAGTAAAATCAAGAGATCAAGGGAGGGGCCTTTCAGAGCTTTATATTTCTTATAACCAACTTGTCTCAGAAAATAAAAATAATCCCTCTTTAGATAAATATAATAAACTTTGATAGATTCAAAGCCAAATCAATAAGCTGATGGAAAGGACGGTATGTACAAGGAAGACGTTAAAAACAAAACTTTATTGACGAAGCAATAGAGCAGATAAAATGACAGATTGAGAAAATTAAGAACTAATAATCATATTACAAAGATAGTTACAGATAATATATATTTTACACCAGAGAAAAAACTGTGAAACAGTTTAACCAATATGAGAAATTACCGTATTTGCCCGAATATATATTCGGGGTTTAGCGCAGGAATTCAATGCAGTTCTGGGCAGGCAGCAGGTTTAGGATACAGATCCCCCACAGCGGTGCATCCTACTCTGATACGCTCAGACAGCCTCCCCTGCCAGCACTTCCCACGGGGGGGGGGGAGTGCCGGCACGGGAGATTGTCTAACCGCATCGTGCGGACGTCCACCGGCTGCGGCGATGTGAGCGTAAACAAACTCCGCTGCCGGCACGTCTGCTCGATGTGCTGTTACAATCTCCCTAGCCGGGAGTCCCGGCAAGGGGGATTGTTAAAGCACGATGCGTTTTACCTCTGCCCCCAAGACTCAGCAGAGCAGACACCCGGGTGTCTTGCGGGGCCAGCGGGGGACATCTACGCAATACGCGTATACAACTTCCGGCACCGGAAGTTATATGTGCATATTACGTAGATGTCCCCTGCCACCCACGCAAGACACCTGGGAGTCTGCTCTAGTAAGTTGGGGGGGGGCAGAGTGGCAGCATATCTTGGGGGGAGGAGGACAGAGTGGCAGCATATCTCGGGGGGGGGGGCAAAGTCTTTTGGACACCAGATTTTAATTCTATGTCTCTCAGGGTAAATTCTCAAACGAAATGACCAGAGCTAACATTCTCCCTATTCTGAAACAAGGCAAAAATGCCACAGACAGTTATAGGCCCATTTTGCTTATTAATGTGGATGTCAAGTTATTTTCATCAATTATTGCTAATAGATTCAAAAATATACTGGATACTATTATAAATCATGGTCAAGTGGACCTGGCAGAGAAGAACTCTTAACTCTGTCGGTTAATGCTGAGAAGGCTTTCGACCGAGTCAGTTAGGATTTTATGAGTGGAACATTGATGTGGCTCGGAGTCACGGGGTGGATACATAGGGCATGTCTCTCTACTCGAACCCATCAGCCAGATAGAAAAATGTATATTTAGATTGAATTAGGTCACTGGTACAGGTTATAAGACATATAACATACACAAAACATTTGATAATACAAAACAAAAGGGATACTTAAGCACATTCTTGGGAAACCTCTCAGCTCAAGGCTTCTCCCGAGCGCCATCTTGCGCAGCTTCGTTCTAAGTCTCCTGACCCAGCACTTCTGTTCACTGCGCTGTCTTTTCTTAGACTCTTGACTATTGCAGCCCCTAACTAATCATTCCAGAATTCCTTTTACCTCCCAGAAAGTGGTTCACCTGACCCGTTTCCAGAGATTTCCTTTATGAACCAATTATGGAGGAGATACAGTATGTGAAAACACACACATCTAATACATCTTCTACTTTGGATGTTTAACCCCCCTGGGGGTATCCCACCTCTGTTGGAGGTGTTGTTCCAAACCCTTTGTAGTGCATTTGTAAAGCCAGCTATCTCGCCTTACAGAAACCCAAATCTTCCCAAAAACATTATGCATAAAATGTAATATCCCATTTTAAAGGCACCCTTCATTTCTTACAGACAGGGTTGTCGTCTGTCTCCACTCGTATTCATTATTTGTCAAGCTATTAGCTATTTGCATTAGAAACAATTGTAATATATTAGGCTTGGGCACCAGGGGGCTCTTCGTGTTCGTCTTCGTGCTCGTCTTAGTCAAAAAAAAAATCTTCGTATTCCGCGAATATTCGCCCATTCCTGTCTTCTCTTCGGGCGAATATTCGTTTTTTTCTTCGTTTTTTTCCGGTTAAGGGGTTAATACGGGGTTAACGCGTACTACAGCAGCTCTGCTGCAACTCTATTGGTCGCCAGCAGGGGGCCTCCTGCTGGGGACCAATGAGCTCACTACCATATATAGCTAATATATTCTCGGGCAGAATATTATGCTACTCAGAGTAAAACCAACAGAGGGCAGCATTCTGTCCGAAGATATATTAGCCATATGTGGCAGTGTGTTCATTTTCATCTATTAATTATTTAAATAAAATATATCCCCATGATCCGCTGGTCTCACCGCTGCAACAGTTAAATGTCCGCACTCGCAGACATTAATTCTGTCGAACTTGCAAACTCTTTTTTTCTATTTATTTTGGGTTTTTTTTTGTATTAAACCATTACACGAAAGGATCATGGGAATATATCTTATTTGAATCAATGCAAATGAGCACACTGCCACATATGGCTAATATATGTTCGGACAGAATGCTGCCCTCTGTTGGTTTTACATTAAGTAGCATAATAACTGGATTTCTTTCAAGCATATGGAACAATGCTACTTAATGTAAAACCAACAGAGGGCAGCATTCTGTCCGAACATATATTAGCCATATGTCTTCGGACAGAATGCTGCCCTCTGTTGGTTTTACATTAAGTAGCATTGTTCCATATGCTTGAAATCCAGTTATTTATTATGCTACTTAATGTAAAACCAACAGAGGGCAGCATTCTGTCCGAAGACATATGGCTAATTTATGTTCGGACAGAATGCTGCCCTCTGTTAACCATATGCTTGAAAGAAATCCAGTTTTTGGTTTTACATTAAGTAGCATAATAAATAACTGGATTTCAAGCATATGGAACAATGCTACTTAATGTAAAACCAACAGAGGGCAGCATTCTGTCCGAACATATATGGCTAATATATGTTCGGACAGAATGCTGCCCTCTGTTGGTTTTACATTAAGAAGCATTGTTCCATATGCTTGAAAGAAATCCAACTTAATGTAAAACCAACAGAGGGCAGCATTCTGTCCGAACATATATTAGCCATCTGTGGCAGTGAGCTCATTTGCATTTATTCAAATAAAATACATTCCCATGATGCTTTCGTCTAACAGTTTAATACAAAAAAACCCCAAAATAAATAGAAAAAAAGAGTTTTCAAGTTCGACAGAATTAATGTCCGCGAGTGCGGACATTTAACTGTTGCAGCGGGGAGACCAGCGGATCATGGGGATATATTTTATTTAAATAATTAATAAATGAAAATGAACACACTGCCACATATGGCTAATATATCTTCGGACAGAATGCTGCCCTCTGTTGGTTTTACACTGAGTAGCATAATAACTTTGGATTTCAAGCATATGCTACTTAATGTAAAACCAACAGAGGGCAGCATTGTGTCCGAAGTTATAGTAAGTTATTTATGCTAAGTTAAATGTCCGTACCGGCGACTTTGTTGGTCGCTGGCACTGACATTTAACTGACACAGCGGGGAGACCACTGGTGTCCCTGCTGTGTCAGTTAAATGTCCGTACCGGCGACTTTGTTGGTCGCTGGCACGGACTTTTAACTGTTGCAGCAGGGTCCCAGGTTGATTTTTTTTTTCCTGCCTAGCAACTAGGGGTAAGGGGCCGTGCGCGTGAGCCTATTGGTCGCTTGCACAGCCCTTTACCCTACGGATTTCTGCTCCCGTTATCCAACGCAGCATCGCAGGGGTTAACGGGAGCGGAAATCAGGAGTTAAAAAGGCCGTGCGAGTGAGCCCTATTGGTCACCTGCAGGGTCTTCCTCTGGCATCAACCAATTGGTTGATGCCAGAGGAAGACCCTGCAGGTGACCAATAGGCTTACTCACACTGCCCTGTAACCCCTGATGACGAACCTGCGGATTTCCACTTCAGTCAACTCCCGCGATGCTGTGAAGATAAGGTAAGTTAGATGGGGAAGGGACCGGGGAGAATAGTAGACGAAGGCGAAGATTCTTCGTGTGTGAGTCTTCGTCTTCGCCTACGTTTTACCTGCACTGTCTTCTCTTCTTCATGTCTTCGGAACGAACACGAAAACGCACTCTTCGTGTTCGTTTTCATGTTCGCCCGAAGACGAATGCACAAGTCTAGTAATATTTAAGGTTTCCCCGCTAGACATCATGATTTAAAGATCAACCTTTATGTCCATGATATTCTAATTAAGATTTCCAGCCCACTGGAATCATTAATTTATCTTATGAAAGAAATCAATGCATAGGGCCGTGTTTCTAACTAAAAAACTAATGTAAACAAAAATATACTATTAGACGTTAATATGGACAGTGTCAAATGAACCAGATAAAAAGAGACTGACTTTTCTTCGGACAAAGTCTGATTTCGTCTATTTAGGTATATACTGTGATGGGAACGACCTGTACCCCGGCTGGGTACACCCGCCGAACGTTGTTTCCTCCGCCCCATGGCCACTGGGACGCCAGCAATTAACCCCTTCACCGCCAGACAGAGCCAGGATTGCAGAGAGAAGGGGCTGCTTTACCACTGTGGCTAGCTGAATCTGGGCTACACCGTGGGGCTATTGTCCTGAAAAGGAAAGTATAGCAATACAGCGCTCTACCGCCCTGATAAGGGCAGCACCGAGGCTTACCTCAACAACAAGACAGGACTCGTAGTGCGTTAAAACAGGAACTACCTTATTTAAACCAAATACAAAACTATATATACAAGTAAGAAAAAAGGGTCAGACAAATATCACAGGACCTAATTACCATGTTAGGAAAGAAGGAAGAATTAGATCAAATCCTGCAACACAATATCCAGGGGAAGGACAGAATGACATGAGACACAATTACATTAATTGGAGCTCACATTTACAGTTCTGAGTCGCTGTGTGGGAAATGTGGTAAAACATCTAATATGGAAAATCAGTAAAAAGTGGGTCCCTGTACCCACCTTCCAAGAACAGAACCCCTTCTGATGTCAGGGTCCATTGTCAGCAGGCTAGCCATCAGTCCTCTCCAAAAGCCCCAGTGACGGAAGGTTCGGTCACATATACTTAACCCCTGAAGGACCAGGCTGTGTTTTACCTTTTGTACCATTGGGACCGAGGCTGTTTTAACACTTTTGCGGTATTCGTGTTTAGATGTAAATTTTCTCCTCACTCATTTAGTGAACCCACACAAATTACATGTTGTTTTTTCAGGACAAGAAGGGCTTTCTTTAGAAAAGAAAAAAAAATGATGAAAAATGTAAAAAAAAACACATTTTCTGACTTTTACCCAAAAAATCTTTTACTCATCCAAAAAAGCTAATGAAAAAACCTACTAAATATATTCTAATATTTGTCCTGAGTTTAGAAATACCCAACGTTTTTGTGGGTTTTTTTTTGCTTTTTTGTGCACGTTATGGAGCATTAAGTACAAGTAGCGTTTTGCTATTTCAAAACCATTTTTTCCCAAATCTGGTAATTCTTGCCCCCATGTGCCATTTCGGGTATCTTTGAAACCGGCCAATGCAATTTACCACATCAAATCATATATTTAAATTTTTTTTTAAAACTAGACACCCAAAGGTATTTCAAATGCTAGAATTTTAACTCGTTCCATGCACTAATTCTACCACCAGTCTTTGTCAAACTTTGTGGTAGTAATTTATTTAGTGTTTTTTTATCGCTAAATTGCTCTTCAGGTATGGATTTAAAGCTCTTGGTATACGACACTTTCAAACAACACCCCAATATGTGTTCAGCAACATCTCTCGAGTACAGTCATACCCACCATGCGTGGGTTTGTCGGGTTGTTTGGGTGGTAAAATGCCACATTTAGGAAGTGCACATTTTATAACTTGGAACTTTTACATCTGGTCATTCTGCCCCCATGTCCTAATAGGACCATCTTTTAAGCCGGCTATTTCAATTGACCCCATCATTCCATATACCGTATTGGCGCAAATATAGGCCGCACTTTCCCCCCCCCAATTTAAGTCTTTAAAGTTGGGGTGAGGCCTATATTCGGGGTCTAGCGCCCGACGCCCGGGACATGCAGTTCCGGGTGCCGGGCAGGCAGCAGGGTTAGGATACAGATCCCCCACAGCGGGGAGTGCCGGCACGGGAGGTTGTTTAAGCGCATCGTGCAGACATTCACCGGCTGCGGCGATGCACGCGTAAACAACCTCCGCTGCCGGCGTGTCTGCACGATGTGCTTTAACAATCTCCCTTGCCGGGACTCCCCTCGTGGGAATTCCTGGCAAGGGAGATTGTCAAAGCACATCATGCAGACGTGCCGGCAGCGGATGTTGTTTACGCGCATCGCCGCAGCCGGTGAACGTCCGCACGATGCGTTTTCACTCGCCCCCCCCCCCCCCGACTTACCAGAGCAGACTCCCGGGTGTCTTGCAATACGCGTATATAACTTCCGGATGACACACGGGAGTCTGCTCTGGTAAGTCGGGGGGGGGGAGCCAGAGTGGCAGCATATCTATTACAAAACTTCTTTGCCACACTTCTTGGTAGTATTTTTTGGGTATTTATTTTTATTTTATTTTTTTACACAAATTGTACTTCAGGTATAAATTTATAGCTCCATGTATACGTCACTATCAAACAACACCCTAATATGTGTTCAACAACATCTCTCGAGTACAGTGATACCACCCATGCATGGGTTTGACTGCTGTTTGGGGTTAAAAGGCCACATTTGGGAAGTGCGCTTTTTTTCCCTATTTTGGTCAGTCTGTGCCTATGTCAAACCATCAAACCATTCATTTTTTAAATAAGACACCTCTTGGGTATTTGAAATAGCTTTTATTTAAATTTTTCCATGTCAGGATTTTTGGGAATATACAGCGTTATTTTAGCACTTGCTCATAATAATAAACTTTATTTTATTATTTTGGGATTTATTTTTTTTTTACATTTTGCTGGAACTGGATAGTTACTCTGATGCATAATAATTTTTAAATGTTACCATTTAAAAAAAAAATATTTTACTAATCACATAGTGATTAGAAAGCTGGGCTCCATTGACTTGTATGGTTGAATGTAGTACCTGTATTCAACCTGCAAGTGGAGCCAGAGTTCTCTAGAGGGTCTGGAGACCATCTAGCGAACTTTTTCAACTTTTTTATTTTTTTTTTTTTTAACAGGGCGGCCGCCATCTTGCGGATGGTGAAGATCACTGGCAGTGGCGGCTGTGCCCGTCCTGGGGTAAGTGGTGCCACTGAATGCCTCCTGATCGAGGCATTCCAGCGACACCATTGAACCCTTTTAAAACGGGCGTCCGCCGCCATACAATGGCCCATGATGCCGATCTCGGTGTTGCTGAATGCCTCGACATCGAGGCATTACAGCAACACCGTTTAAGCTTAGAAAGTGATCGTTGATCTCTTTCTAAGCTTGTTTAACTCTCATGACGTGTCAGGCACGTCATAGGTCATGCCTGATCATGACGTGCCTGACCCGGCAACGGACGTTAAGGGGATAACTAGCTCTATGAAGACTGTACCAGAGGCCAACTTCATTCATTTTCTGAAGTTAAAAAAACATATGGTTGAAAGACTAGAGAAGTAAGAAATTCGTATATTGTTCCGAAGTGGTTGTATCTTTTCTCAATGCTCAAATATAAATCTTGATGCCTCTAGACCACCTTATGACCCCCTTAGGACCTAAACCTTTCCCACAATTGATCCAGGAATTTCATTTGACTAATGTTGATATAATTAATTATTTGAGAATTAAACATTTTTTACTTAAGGATTTCAGTAACCCCACCAGGGAGATTTCTTTCAGAATAAAAAAATCCTTACGGGTAATAACATTGATAAGGTGCTATCCAAAGGAATGGATTTAATACACTTCAGTAGACCCAGGAATATACCACCGGCTATTGCTAAATGGGAAAAAGAACTGAATATCAAGATAGATCTTGATAATTTGTGTAATTCCTTTTTTAAAGTTACTGCTGCTGTTCACTCCCTGACTCTAGCAGAAATACAGTTTAAATTCATGAATAGATGGTACCTGGTTCCTTCTAGGATAACACAATTTGTTCAGAAATTTGCTGGAGATGCAAGTTAGAAAAGACGTTTTGAATAAGCTATATAATCTTATTACTATTATAACATCAAAGGTTATGGATAGATCTCCAATAACATCTCCTACACTTACAGTGGGGCAAAAAAGTATTTAGTCGGCCACCAATTGTGCAAGTTCTCCCACTTAAAAAGATGAGAGGCCTGTAATTTTCACCATAGGTACACTTCAACTATGAGAGACAGAATGGGGGGAAAGAATACAGGAAATCACATTGTCTGATTTTTAAGGAATTTATTTGCAAATTATGGTGGAAAATAAGTATTTGGTCAATAACAAAAGTTCACATGAATACTTTGTTATATACCCTTTGTTGGCAGTGACAGAGGTCAAACGTTTTCTGTAAGTCTTTACAAGGTTTTCACACACTGTTGCTGGTATTTTGGACCATTCCTCCATGCAGATCTCCTCTAGAGCAGTGATCTTTTGGGGCTGTCGCTGGGCAACACGGACTTTCAACTCCCTCCAAAGGTTTTCAATGGGGTTGAGATCTGGAGACTGGCTAGGCCACTCCAGGACCTTGAAATGCTTCTTACAAAGCCACTCCTTCGTTGCCCGGGCGGTGTGTTTGGGATCATTGTCATGCTGAAAGACCCAGCCACGTTTCATCTTCAATGCCCTTGCTGATGGAAGGAGGTTTTCACTCAGAATCCCACGATACATGGCCCCATTCATTCTTTCCTTTACACGGATCAGTCGTCCTGGTCCCTTTGCAGAAAAACAGCCCCAAAGCATCATGTTTCCACCCCCATGCTTCACCGTAAATATGGTGTTCTTTGGATGCAACTCAGCATTCTTTCTCCTCCAAACACAACAAGTTGAGTTTCTACCAAAAAGTTCTACCTTGGTTTCATCTGACCATATGACATTCACCCAATCCTCTTCTGGATCATCAAAATGCTCTCAGACGGGCCCGGACATGTACTGGTTTAAGCAGGGGGACAGGTCTGGCACTGCATGATTTGAGTCCCTGGCGGCGTAGTGTATTACTGATGGTAGCCTTTGTTACTTTGGTCCCAGCTCTCTACAGGTCATTTACTAGGACACCCCCCGTGTGGTTCTGGGATTTTTGCTCACCGTTCTTGTGATCATTTTGACACCACGGGGTGAGATCTTGCGTGGAGCCCCAGATCGAGGGAGATTATCAGTGGTCCTGTATGTCTTCCATTTTCGAATAACTGCTCCCACAGTTGATTTCTTCACACCAAGCTGCTTGCTATTGCAGATTCAGTCTTCCCAGCCTGGTGCAGGTCTACAATTTTGTTTCTGGTGTCCTTCGACAGCTCTTTGGTCTTGGCCATAGTGGGGTTTGCAGTGTGACTGTTTGAGGTTGTGGACAGGTGTCTTTTATACTGATAAGTTCAAACAGGTGCCATTAATACAGGTAAGGAGTGGAAGACGGAGACTCTTAAAGAGGATGTTACAGATCTGTGATAGCAAGATATCTTTCTTGTTTGTAGCTGACCAAATACTTATTTTTCAGAGGAATTTACTAATGAATTCATTAGAAATCCTACAATGTGATTTCCTGAATTCTTTCCCCCCATTCTGTCTCTCATAGTTGAAGTGTACCTATGGTGAAAATTACAGGCCTCTCTCATCTTTTTAAGTGGGAGAACTTGCACAGTTGGTGGCTGACTAAATACTTTTCTGCCCCACTGTAGACTGGCCAATTCTTCGACCTAAGGAAAAAAGAATTATTCACCGTCTGATAGCCGTAAAAATAACCATTGCTCGTCATTGGAAACAAGACGTAACTGTCCCATGGTGTATGGTCATTTCCCAGCTGAAATTCCAAATAAAAATGTAAAGACAATTATACAAATCTTATTTTTATTCTGCAAAGAAATTTTCTTACTGGGATTTATTTGGTTGAAAAAATAAGATAAAGCCACAGAATAGTTTTTTTTATTATTTTGCCCTGGACAATTGACCGACACACACATTTTCTGTAATGAAATGTAGGTTACAACATACGTTCTCTGGGTTGGGTCCATGTCTCACCCCCCTAAGTCGCAGCACTTTTGTGATCGTATTGTCCATTTTCATTCTCATCGTGTTAGTATTTTATGATTACCATTATTGTTATTTTTCTCTTAGGTATTCTACATGCAGATGTATACATTCTTCTGTCAGTCATTTTGTTCTTTTTATAATAAGAAAATAAAGAATTATTATAAAAAATAAAAAAAAAAGTGGTAATTTTTCTAAACGTTAAAAGGAAACTCCAGCCATACATATTTTAATACATGATAGCTCCATGTTCCCTGTTGCCCGGGCATGTTTTTTGACAGAGCACTGGTGAGACCTCACTTGGAGTATTGTGTACAGTACTGTATCTCCAGAAGGATACAGATATAGATATGTTGGAGAAAGTTCAGAGAATGGCTACTAAAATGGTTCCTGGATTACAGGATAAAACTTACCAGGAAGGGTTTAAGGATCTTCACATATATACCCTGGAAGAAAGATGTGACAGGGGTGCATACGATAGAAACATTTAAATACTTACAGGGAATCAACACGATAAAGGAAGAGAGTTTATTTAAAAAGGAGAAAAACCACCACAATAGGATATAGTCTTAAGCTAGAGGGACAAAGGTTTAAAGGTAAGTGGTAGATGTTAATACAGGAAAGCCATTTAAGCAAGCAAGGGATAGGCATAAGGCCTTTAAGGGCTTTTGCAGTTGCATTTAGCTTGGACACACAAGCGAATCCTGAGCTGGGGCGAATCTCCTAAGTGACATCTCTAAGTGAGGAGTTACAAGCAAAGAAGGAGTTAAAAAGCAAGAAGGAGGGTAAAGTATAAATCCTTGTGATTCCATATATTTATATATATATATATATATATATATATATATATATATATATATATATATATTGCACCTTACTGTCTGTTTTTGCCAGTTATTTGAGCTATCCCCATTGCCAAGATGTCCTCCATGTTTGACAATGCGGTCAGGTGTACATCTTGCTCAATGTATGCAATCCTTGATCAGCGCTTCGAGGGTGCATATTGCTGTGCGAGATGTGTGCGGGTTGCTCATTTGGAAGCACAAATCCTGAGTCTAGAGGAGCAACTGGCAACACTGAGATCTATTGACAACTTGGAGAGGAGTCTGCTGCTCACTGAGCAAGCTCTCTCGGGGGTAGAGGTGGGGGAGGATAGCGGGATGGAGGTACAGGACAGTCTGGCAGCTAGCTGGGTTACAGTTAGAAGGCGGGGTAGGGGGAAAAGCGCCAGGGAGGCTAGTCCTGATCTAGCACACCCCAACAAGTTTGCCCGGTTGGCAGATGAGGGGGATGTTAGTTCAGAGTTAGCAGTACTGCAGCAAGTCACTGCCTCTGACCACCAGAGGGGTGTCTGCTCCAGTAAGGAGGGAAGGAGGAGCGCAGGGCAGGCCAGACAGGTGCTGGTAGTGGGGGACTCAATTATTAGGGGGACAGACAGGGCGATCTGCCACAAAGACCGGGATCGCCGAACAGTGTGTTGTCTGCCTGGCGCTCGCGTTCGGCACATCGCGGATCGGGTTGACAGATTACTGGGAGGGGCTGGAGAAGACCCAGCAGTCATGGTGCACATTGGCACCAATGACAAAGTGAGAGGTAGGCGGAGTGTCCTTAAAAATTATTTCAGGGACTTAGGTAGCATGCTTAAGGCAAGGACTTCCAAGGTAGTATTTTCTGAAATATTACCTGTACCACGTGCCACACCAGAGAGGCAGCGGGAGATTAGGGAGCTAAACAAGTGGCTCAGAAGCTGGTGTAGGAAGGAGGGGTTTGGGTTCATGGAGAACTGGGCCGACTTCTCTGTCGGATACAGGCTCTACGGTAGGGACGGGCTGCACCTCAATGGGGAGGGTGCAGCTGTGCTCGGGGAGAAGATGGCCAGAAGGGTGGAGGAGTGTTTAAACTAGGTAAAGGGGGGAGGGAAACTACAATATAGAAGGGGAAGATAGTGTAGATAGAAAGCTGGGGCTTATAAATGTACCTGGGGGTGGAGCGGAAGGAGGGGTTAGAATAGTCAATAGGGATAGGCTTCATAGGGAAAAAAACCATACACCTCTAAATTGTATGCTTACTAATGTCAGAAGTCTGACCAATAAAACTGACGAACTGGGTATAACAGAGACATGATTGGATGATAGCTATGACTGGGCGGTTAACATACAGGGTTATAGTCTATTCAGGAAGGATCGAAAAAAACGAAAAGGGGGAGAAGTTTGCCTTTATGTAAAGTCCAGCCTAAAGGACACACTGCGGGAGAATATATGTGAGGGAAATGATAATGTGGAGTCATTATAGGTAGAAATATATGGAAAGAAAAATAATAAAATACTGATCGGGGTTTGCTATAAGCCACCAAATATAATGGAAGCAGCAGAAGATCAATTATTAAAGCAAATAAACAAGGCAGCAAATCACAATGAGGTGGTTATTATGGGGGACTTTAACTATCCCGACATAAACTGGGAAACAGAGACCTGTGAATCTCATAAAGGAAACCGGTTTCTGACTATAAGTAAGGATAATTATCTGTCCCAAATGGTACAGGACCCGACCAGAGGGGGCGCCCTACTGGACTTAATATTAACCAACAGACCTGACAGAGTAACTAATGTGCAGGCCAGGGGGCATCTAGGAAATAGTGATCACAATATGATACATTATAACTTGTCCTTCAATAAGTGAACTCTTAGAGGAGCCACAAGAACCATGAACTTTAGGAAGGCAAAGTTTGATCAACTAAGAGAAGCCCTTAACACTGTAAATTGGGAAAATGTCCTCAAAAACAAGAGTACAGACACTCAATGGGAGATTTTTAAGGATATTTTAAATTCTCACTGTGAAAGGTACATACCGTATGGGAATAAAAGAGTCAGGAACAAGAGAAAACCAATGTGGATAAATAAAAATGTAAAGGGGGTAATAAATGGCAAAAAAAAGGCATTTAAGCAACTAAAACAGGAAGGCAGTGAGGAAGCACTAAAAAGCTATCGGGAAAAAAATAAAATATGTAAAAATCAGAGACAGAAAGACTCATTGCCAAAGAGAGTAAGACAAATCCCAAAATGTTCTTTAACTATATAAATAGTAAAAAGGTTAAAAATGAAAGCGTTGGCCCCTTAAAAAGTAATGAGGGAGAAGTTATAGACGGGGATCAGGAAAAAGCTAATCTATTAAATATATTCTTCTCTGCTGTATTCACAGAGGAAAATGAAATGCCAGGTAATATACAGCAGGATGAGATAACTGCCCCAGTACATGTCGCCTGTCTAACCCAGGAAGAAGTGCAGTGCCGCCTAAAAAAAATCAAAATAGACAAATCACCAGGTCCAGATGGCATTCACCCCCGCGTTCTAAGGGAGTTAAGTAATGTAATAGACAGACCCCTATTTCTAATATTCAAGGACTCTATAGTGACAGGGTCTGTTCCCCAGGACTGGCGCATAGCAAATGTTGTGCCAATATTCAAAAAGGGGACAAAAAGTGACCCGGGGAATTATAGGCCTGTTAGTTTAACTTCTGTTGTGTGTAAACTGTTTGAGGGTTTCCTAAGAGATGCTATTTTGGAGTATCTCAATGAAAATAAGTGTATGACTCCATATCAGCATGGGTTTACAAGGGATCGGTCCTGTCAAACTAACCTGATCAGCTTTTATGAGGAGGTGAGCTCAAGACTGGATCGGGGTGAATCGCTGGATGTCGTATATCTTGATTTTTCCAAAGCATTTGATACGGTGCCACATAAAAGGCTGGCACATAAAATGAGAATGCTTGGGCTGGGGGAGAATGTGTGTATGTGGGTAAGTAACTAGCTCAGTGATAGGAAACAGAGGGTGGTTATTAATGGTACATACTCTGAGTGGGTTACTGTTGCTAGTGGGGTACCACAGGGGTCAGTTTTGGGTCCTATTTTTAATATATTTATTAATGACCTTGTAGAGGGATTGTATAGTAAAGTATCAATCTTTGCAGACGATACTAAGCTCTGTAATGTGGTTAACACAATAGAGGACAGTGCACGATTACAAATGGATCTGCATAGGTTGGAGGCTTGGGCTGGGATGTGGCAGATGAGGTTCAACACAGATAAATGTAAGGTTATGCACATGGGGAAGAAAAAACCAGGCTGGGAATATGTATTAAATGGGAAAACACTGGGGACGACTGACATGGAAAAGGACTTAGGAGTTTTAGTTAACAGTAAATTTACCTGTAGCGACCAGTGTCAGGCAGCTGCTGCTAAGGCAAATAAAATCATGGGGTGCATCAAAAGGGGCATAGATGCCCACGACAAGGAAATAATTCTACCACTGTACAAGTCACTAGTCAGACCACACATGGAATACTGTGTACAGTACTGGGCACCAGTGTACAAGAAAGATATAGTGGAGCTGGAGAGGGTTCAAAGACGGGCAACCAGAGTAATAAGGGGAATGGGAGGACTACAGTACCCAGAAAGATTATCAGAATTAGGGTTATTTAGTTTGGAAAAAAGACGGCTTAGGGGGGATTTAATAACTATGTATAAATATATAAGGGGACAGTACAGAGATCACTCCCAGGACCTATTTATACCCAGGACTGTATCTATAACAAGGGGACATCCTCTACGGTTGGAGGAAAGAAGGTTTCTACACCAGCACAGACGGGGGTTCTTTACAGTAAGAGCGGTGAGATTATGGAACTCTCTGCCAGAGGAAGTGGTAATGGTAAACTCAATAAAAGAGTTCAAAAGGAGCCTGGACGTGTTTCTTGAAAGCAATAATATTACAAGTTATGGATATTAGATTAATAGGGACAGAACGTTTGTCCAGGGATTTATTCTGATTGCCATATTTTGAGTCGGGAAGGAATTTTCCCCCTGGTATGGGGCAATTGGCATCTGCTTCATAAGGGTTTTTTTGCCTTCCTCTGGATCAACACAGTAGGGACACAATATGTATATAGGTTGAACTTGATGGACTTTGGTCTTTTTTCAACCTTATGAACTATGTTACTATGTTAGATATAGGATAAGGGCAGGTACTAAGGAAAGTACTCAGAGATTGGGCAGACTGGATGGGCCTAATGGTTCTAATCTGCCGTCACTTTCTAGGTCTTAATCATAAATGAGAAGTAGAAACATCAGCCAGGATAATAGGTGAAACTTTTTTTCCCCCATAGGGACGCTGAGGTCCTAGCCTCCTATGTAATGTAAATATCTTTCTGGAAAAAGGGTCTTCAGTACCGTACGCAATACTCTAGCTGAGGCCCGGCTAGAGAACTTTTTTTGCTTTGTAAGTAAACATAAATGCTATCTGCCTCTGACTAAGCCCATCAAGTGGGAGCATGTTGAAAAATTCAAACACACCAAAGAAAAGAGCTGCCAAATTTCCATTAGCTATAGAATAAAACTGGTGGGATAAGTCCAAGTAGACAAAATAGGATAGTTTCAGTAAAGGGGAGCTACTCCGGGACGTGCGTTCCACCGTTGCGCGCATACCCCGCCTTGCGGCATAAGAAGGAAGAAGATTCTGTTCCGTAACATCGACCAATGCAGATGTTACTACTTCGGTCTGCTCAACACCAGGGGAGCAATCGGAGGAGGGATCCCCCTCTACACATGGAGGTGGAAACACTATGCTTTGGGGATGTTTTCCTGCTAAGGGGACAGGACAACTTCACCGCATCAAAGGGTGATAACCTCCTTCCCTCAGCCAGGGCATTGAAAATGGGCGGTGGATGGGTATTCCAGAATGACAATGAGCCAAAAGACACGACCAAGGCAACAAAGGCGTGGCTCAAGAAGAAGCACATTAAGGTGCTGGAGTGGCCATAAAAAATCTGTGGAGGGAGCTAAAGGTTCTAGTTAGCAAACGTCAGCCTAGAAACCTTACTTGGAGAGGATCTACAAAGGAGAGTGGGACTAAATTCCTCCTGAGATGTGTGCAAACCTGGTGGCCAACTACAAGAAACGTCTGACCACTGTAATTGGCAACAAGGGTTTTGCGACCAAGTTCTAAATCATTTTTTGCAAAGGGGTCAAATACCGATTTCACAGAGTAAAATGCAAATCAATTTAAAACTTATTTGAAATGCGTTATTCTGGATTATTTTTTTTTTGTTATTGTCTCTCACTGTTCAAATAAACCTACCATTATAGACTGATCATGTCTTTGTCAGTTGGCAAACGTACAAAATCCCTAGGGGATCAAATATTTTTTTCCTTCACTGTAATTACATGCATTTCAAAAGTGTCAAAGGCTTTTATTTACAATTACATTAAGCTTATGCAAAGAGACCTCTTATTTTCAAGACCTCTGTAATCCTCCCTAGCATGCTGTCTAATTTCTGGGCCACATTCGGACCGATGGTAGCCCATTCTTGCATAATTAATGATTGAACTTTGTCAGAATGTGTGGGGTTTTGTTGGTCCATCCACCTCTTGAGGATTGAGCACAAGTTCTTAATGGGATTAAGGTCTAGGGAGTTTCCTGGCCATGGACCCAACATTTCAATGTTTTGTTCCAAGTTACTTAGTTATCACTTTTGCCATGCTATTCATGGCTGTGTTTATGGCAAAAATTGTGAGTGAGCCAACTCCCTGGCGGAGAAGCAACCCCACACATGAATGGTCTCAGAATGCTTTAGTGTTGACATGACACAGGACTGATGGTAGTGCTCATCTTGACTTCTCCGGATAAGCTTTTTTTTTTTTTTTTACAGGATACCCCAATCAGAAAGGAGACTCTGACAATGACTTTACCCCAGTCCTCATAAATCTAATCCCTGTACCTTTTGCAGAATATCAGTCTGTCCCAGATATTGTTCATGGAGAGAAGTGTTTTTTTTGCAGCCCTTCTTGACACCAGACCATCCTGCAAAAGTCTGCGTATTACTTGTGTTTTACTGTGCATGGAGATGCACTCACATCTGCCATTCCCGATCATGCAGCTGTATCAACTTTGGGAGACAGTCCTGGCTCTTGCTGGACTTTTTTTGGGCACCCTGATGCATTTTTCACAACAATTGAACCTCTCTCCTTGAATTTCTTTATGATCCAATAAATGGTGGATTTAGGTGCAATCTTACCAGCAGCAATTCCCTTGCCTGTGAATCTCATTTTGCGCAAAGCAATGACAACAGTACATATTTCCTTGCAGGTTACCAGAGAAAGAACAATGATGTCAAGCGCCATCCTCCTCTTAACCCCTTAATGACAAGACTGCTTCTTACTCTTAGCACACTCTGGGACACAAGCTTAACATTTTTCAGTTTTGCTGTTTAGTTGTTTTCTTCTCTCATTTTGTGCACCCACACACATTATATATTGGTTTTTTTTTCTTTAGATACCATTATTTTTGTCATATCATCTAATTTACTATAAGAAAATGATAAAATGGTGATTTTTTGTTGTTGACTTTCATACTTTTATCTGAAAAATCTTTTACTCATCTGCAAAAACTAATGAAAAAACCTGCTAAATAGATTCTACTATTTGTCCTGAGTTTAGAAACACCCAATTTTATGTTTTTTTCTGCAAGTTACTGGGCAATAATTACAAGTAGCGTTTTGCTATTTCAAACCCATTTTTCCTGAAATCTGGTCATTCTGCCTCATGTGCTATTTCAGGTATCTTTGAAGCCGGCCAATGCAATTTACCCCATCAAACCATATATTTTTGAAAACTAAACACCTCGGGGTATTTCAAATACTGGTATTTTAACACTTTCCATGCACCAATTCTACCATCAGTCTTTTCCAAACACTGTCAAACACCCCAATACGTGTTCAGTAACCCATGCATGGGTTTGTTGGGTTATTTGGGAGAAAAAGGGCCACCTTTGTGAGGTGCGCATTTTTTGGCATTTGGACATCTGGCCAGTTTGTGCCCATGTCCCATACTTGTGTCATCCTTGAAGCCGGCCAATTCAATTAAGCCCATCAAATCATAATTTATTTATTTTTTAAACTAGGCACCCCATGGGCTTTTAAAAAGCCAATATTTTAACTATTCCCATGCGACAAGTTTTGTGAAGATATAGCGCTAATTGTAGGACTTGCTCATTAATAAAAAAAAATAAAAAAATATATATATATATATATACACACACACACACACATATACATACACACACCGTATTTGCTCGATTATAAGACGACCCCACAAGATCTGAATAATAATTTAGGAAAAAAAAAAAAAAAAAAAAAGCCTGAATATAAGACGACCCTATAGGAAAAAAGTTTTACCAGTAAATGTTAATTCATGTAAACTATGTAAACTATTTTTTTTTTAATAAAAGCTATGATTGAGAAATATATTTTGTTTTATTTTCCAACTTGCACATCTGCCCCCAGGCTTGTCACTCTGCCCCAGAAATGCCTTCACTGCCCAAGATCTTGCTACCCAAATCAAAGAGAAAATCGAGACTATTAGAAAAGACCTCTCTTCTTTACAACAACCTCCTACACCACCCACCACCACTCTCTCCACTCCTCCCATACTAACTGCTTTTTCCCCTACAACCGAAGAAGAGATAGCCATTCTTCTTTCTTCCTCTCACCCAACAACCTGTCCCCTTGACCCCATTCCATCACACCTCACCTCACAAAGTCTCTATATGTCCACCCCTTGGTCCAACACTTACCCACCTATTTAATCTCTCTCTATCATCTGGAACTGTACCATCTGCCTTCAAGCATGCGCTAATCACACCAATTCTAAAGAATCCTTCCTCAGATCCCGTCTGTTTGACTAACTACCACCCTATCTCTCTACTTCCTTTTACCTCTAAACTGCTTGAACGGATTGTGTACAATCACCTTACTAACTTCCTCTCCTCTAATTCCCTCCTTGACCCTCTACAGTCTGGTTTCAAACCCCTTCACGCTACTGAAACAGCTCTAACAAAAGTCTCCAATGACTTGCTCTCTGCCAAAGCAAAAGGTCACTTCTCTATTCTAAAACTACTGGATCTCTCTGCTGCTTTTGATACTGTTGATCACCACCTTCTTCTAGACTCACTTGCTCCTATAGGCATTCGAGATACAGCTCTCCTGGATATCCTCATATCTGTCTAACCGTTCCTTCTCTGTCAACTTCTCTTGTAAGACATCATTGCCCCTTCCACTTTCGGTTGGTGTCCCCAAGGTTCAGTCCTTGGCCCTCTGCTGTTCTCTCTTTATACTTCATCTCTTGGCAAACTCATCAACTCATTTGGCCTCCAGTATCATCTATATGCAGATGATACCCAAATCTACCTGTCTTCTCCTGATCTCTCTCCATCTCTCATGTCCCGTATTACCAATTGCTTGTCTGCTATTTCTTCATGGATGTCACAACACTACCCGAAACTTAATCTAAAACTGAACTCATTATCTTGCCTCCTTCTACGTCCACTCCGCTACCTGAATTCTCCATAACCATTAACACCACGACTATCTCTCCTACTAACCAGGCCCGATGCCTTGGGGTCATCCTTGACTCAAATCTCTCCTTCATTCCTTACATTCAGTCCCTTGCCAGATCCTGCCGCTTGCACCTAAAGAACATCTCTTGTATCCGCCCATTCCTCACCCAAGAATCCACAAAAACTCTGGTTCATTCACTTATTTCCCGTCTTGACTACTGCAACACTCTTCTGGTTGGCACTCCACTGTCTCTCCTCTACAGTCTATCCTAAATGCCGCTTCTAGGCTTATCTTCCTTGCATGTCCCTCCACTTCTGCTTCCCCCCTCTGGCTCCCAATTACCTTTAGAATTAAATTTAAAATCCTAATACTAACATCAAAGGCCCTCCATTACACTGCTCCTCCATACATTTCTGCCCTCATAAGCAAATACTCTCCTACTCAATCCTTACGTTCTTCCCATGGGCTAAGGCTCTCCTCCTCACTTATCACCTCTTCCTTTTCCCATCTACAAGATTTCACACGGGCTGCCACATATCTCTGGAATCTACTTCCAATGAACCTTCAGCATTCACCCTCCCTCCCGACATTCAAGAAACATCTAAAAACCCACTTCTTCAGAGAAGCATATCATCTTAGCTGCTAGAACTTCCTTGTCATTGATACAACCACCACATTACCTCTCACCCTTTCTCTACGCCTTATGTTTGTCTCCCCATTTCCCTCTAGATTGTAAGCTTGCGAGCAGGGCTCTCTCCACCTAATGTTTCGGTTTGTCTTAGTCTGTCAATTCTTGTCTTGTCATATCCCTTGAATTTATGTATTGTATTAAGCGCTGCGTAAACTGTTGGTGCTATATAAATAAAAGATAATATATGCCACTGTGCCCCGTGATATGCCTTTTGACCCCCTATGTGAAACTCTGCCTCCAAAAATGCCTTATGCCCCCATTTAACAAAACTTACCGGTGCTTCTGACTCCCCGTGTGTTGCCCAGGCAGTGGGTAGAGAGAATTCACCACACCGGGAACTCTGATCTCTGACAGACGGGGACGGTCTGCACGATGGACGCAGACAACCCCCGCTGCTAACCGCACCTCCTTCCAGCTGCAGCAGAAGTTGTCCACGCGAATCGCGTAGTCTACACGCTGCCCCGTGTCTACACACCGGGGAGTCACAAGCACCGGTAAGTTAGAGGGGGGGGTAAATGGGGGGCATAAAACAGGAGGATCCAGGTCCCCTGCAGCGCTGCGGGGGATCTGGATCTTAGTCTCATAGTCACACCTATTTGAGACGAGGGGTATTTTTCAGAGCATTCTGGAGTATATGCAAATTGCCAACACCTAAACTGAAGCAGCAGGCTTTGTGGAAATGAGTATTTGTGTCATTCTCAAAACCTTTGGGCATGACTGTACAATGCTGTGAAAAAGTATTTGTCCCTTCCCTAAATTCTTTTGCTTGTCACTTACACTTTTTTTTTTTTAATGATCCAACTTTTTTAAAATAAGACAAGGAGAGTACACACAAATGATAATTTCATTTGCTGAAGCTAAAATGTTAATCAAAACCTGTATCACCCATGTGAAAAAGTAACTACCCCCTAACCCAGGGGTGTCCAACATGCGGCCCGCGGGAGTGAGATCGGCAGCCAGGGCAACCGGGATCACAAAAGTCCCGCTGCTTACCTGTGGGAGGGTCTTTTGTACTGCACAGAGGAAGTGGAACCCAGCAGAGATCACGTGAATGTACGTGACATCACATGACTCTGCTCCAGTCCTGCTTCCTCTGTGCAGTACAAGAGAACGCAGAGGGAGGCCACGCCCCCTGCTTAAGTCTGTGAGCAACACAGAGCGCTGCGGTGCAGGGAATGGGGTGGGGAGGGTAATTGAATGAGTATGCGTGATTGAGGGATTGAATCTGAATGAATGAGTATATGAATGAATGAGAGTGTGTGATAGCATGGATGTGTAAGTGCTGGAACCTAGGGATGAAGGGACTGTGACTGCTGTTAGCAATCACACTCCTATCATGCCAAGTCAGCCAGCACATGCCGAAACATGGCTAGCTGCCCCCCTTGTGTATTAATGCTGCCAGCAGTATGGGGTCTGCACATCAGTTACAGCCACCCTGTACCAGCATATTGTTTAATTTTTTTGTCCAATTGTGGTGTGTTACTTTTAATAAAAGTGTGGTTAACACACCAAAATTGGACAAAAAAATACAACAATATTAATTCATATATGATTGTTGACAGCAATCACACTCCTATCATGCCCAGCCAACCAATACATTCTGGAATCTAACATATATATATAGATAGATATATATATATAGAGAGAGAGAGTGAGAGAGAGTGAGAGAGAGTGAGAGAGAGAGAGAGAGTGAGAGAGAGAGAGAGAGTGAGAGAGAGTGAGAGAGAGTGAGAGAGAGTGAGAGAGAGTGAGAGAGAGTGAGAGAGTGTGAGAGAGAGTGAGAGAGAGTGAGAGAGAGTGAGAGAGAGTGAGTGAGAGTGAGAGAGAGAGAGAGAGAGAGAGAGAGAGAGTGAGAGAGAGAGTGAGAGAGAGTGAGAGAGAGAGAGAGAGAGATAAATTTTTTTGTACAATTTTGGTGTGTAACTTACTTTTAATAAAAGTGTGGGATTTTAATTATTTTTAAAAGGTGGGGGGGGGTCTTTTCGGTTTTGGCTAAGTGAACCCTGAATTTTCGGTTTTGATCCAGAATTTTAATTTCAGTGTATCCCTAGGATAAATAGAACTATTTCATTTTTACTTATCCAGAATCCTGAATTTGTAGTCACAAAACTTTCTAGGCCCAGAAATCAGTGAGAGGAAAAGTAAAGATTTAGTGTCATTTACTTTATTTTAATCTGCATATCTTATTAAAGGCCATATTTTCTCACAGTGAAAAATGAGTACGGCCCTCGCACGTATACAATTCTGATGAAGTGGCTCACTGCAGAAAAACTTGGGACACCCCTGCCCTAACCCTTTGTGGTAACAACTGCAATCAAACATTTCCAATAAATGGTTTCTTTTATATCACTATGAATAAACTTTGTCCCACTCTTCTGAGCAGAGTTGTTTTAATTCAGCCACACTGGAGGTTTTTTCAACCAGGCTGTGTTTTATCTTTTTACCCTTTGGGACCAAGGCTGTTATAACACCTTTGCGGTGCTCGTGTTTAGATGTAATTTTCTCCTCACTCATTTAGGGTACCCACAAAAGTTATATATTGTTTTTTTCAGGACAAGAAAAAACCTGCTAAATAGAGTCTACTATTTGTCCTGAGTTTAGAAATACCCAATGTTTTTATGCTTTTTTTTTCCCTGCAAATTATTGCCCAATAAGTACAAGTAGGGTTTTGTTATTTTAAAACCAAAGCTGGTCATTCTGCCCCATGTGCTATATGCCAATGCAATTTACCCCATCAACCCATATATTTTTCGAAACAAGACACCTCAAGGTATTTCAAATGCTGGTATTTTAACCCTTCCATTGCACTAATTCTACTACCACCCTTTGTCAAACTTTGTGGCAGTAATTTATTTTGTGTGTTTTTCTCACTAAAATAGCGCTTCAAGTATGGATTTATAGCTCTTGGTATAGGTCACTTTCAAACAAGACCCCAATATGTGTTCAGCAACATCTCCCAAGTACAGCGATACATGCATGGGTTTGTCGGGTTGTTTGGGAGGTAAAATGCCACATTTAGGAAGTGCACATTTTTTAACTTGGAACTTTTACATCTGGTCTGACTGCCCCAATGTCCTAATAGGGCCATCTTTGAAGCCGGCTAATTCAATTAACCCCATCAAACCACATATTTTTTTAAACTAGACACCCCAAGGTATTTAAAATGTTAGCATTTTAACCCTTTCCATGCATGAGATTCTACCACCAGCCTTTGCCACACTTTGGGGTAGTATTTTTTTCTCTCTCTCTTTTCACTTTGTACTTCAGGTAGAAATTTATAGCTCCAGGTATACATCACTATCAAACAACACCCCAATGTGTGTTCAGCAACATCTCCCGAGTACAGTGATACCGCCCATGCATGGGTTTGTCTGGTGTTTGAGGGGTTAAAAGGCCACATTTGGGAACTGCACTTTTTAGACCCTGGCCGCTCCAATTTAAAACTTATTTATTTATTTTTTTACATTGGACACCCCTTGGGTATTTGAAATGCTTTTACTTTAACTCTTACCAAGATTTTTGGGAAGATAAAGCGCTAATTTTAGCACTTGCTCATAATAATAAACTATTTTTTTTTATTTAACTTTTTTTTTTTTTTTTTTTTACATTTTGGTGGAACTGGATGGTTCAACCTGCAAGTGGAGCCAGAGTTCTCTAGAGGGTCTGGAGACCCTCTGGCGAACTTTTCCAAGGTGGCCACCATCTTGCGATTGGCGAAGTCACTCGCAGTGGCGGTCACAGCACATCCTGGGGTGAGTGTTTGGTGTTGCTAAATGCCTCGTGGGCGAGGCATTTCAGCAACACCATTTAAGTTTAGGAGGTGATTGTTGAAACGGGTGTCCGCTGGGAGGGGCCAGACATGGGCCATGATGCCGATCTCTGTGTTGCTGAATGCCTCAACATCAAGGCATTACAGCAACACCGCTTAAGCAAAGAAAGTGATCGTTGATCACTTTCTAAGCTTGTTTAATGACATGATGTGTCAGGCACGTCGTAGGTCGTTAAGTGACAGTTGTCCATGATGTGCCTGACCCGTCAATGGACGTTAAGGGGTTAAAGGTCATCCCATACAATCTCAAGCAAGTCAAGACTTCGACCAGGCCACTCCAGAACCTTAATTTTGTTTTTCTGAATGGCTCATTGTCCTGCTGTTTTACCTAACCGCACTCGAGCTGCTTCAGGATTTACGGAGAGCAGGATTCATGTTCCATCAATTATGGCTAGTCACCCACGCCCGAAACCAAGAAATCCCGAGACCATACAACCACCAACATGACTGACTGATGTTACGTTCTCATTGTGGAATACTCTTATCTTTAAGTCAGATGTAACGGGACCCATGTCTTCCAAAAAAAGTTCCACCTTTGACACATCAGTTCACACACACACACACACACACACAAAGTCTTTAGGGGTCATCAAGATATTGGCAAACGCGAGACAAGCCTTTGTGGTTTTTTTTGGTTAGTGGCGGTTTTCACCTTGCAGCTCTCCCACGGATGCCATTTTTTGCACAGTGTCTTTCTAATTACGGAATCATGAACACTGACCTTACCGGTTCACTGGAGTCCGGAAGACTTGGAAAATTATGTAACCCTTTCCAGACTGATAGAGGATAATGGCTTTGTTTCTTAACTGTTCTTTGAATTTAGTGTACTAAAGTGGCTAGCAGTAATTGTGCATGGGTGTGTCAATGAAATTGAACCCAATTATCAACTACATTTGGTTAATTTGTTGATTTAGTAACTAAGGGGGCAATTATTTTTTCCACATAGGAACAGTTAGGATAGGATAGCTTTTTCCTTCTATAGATGAAATCATGTAAAAACTGCTGTTTGTTTTCTTGGCTTATCTTTGACTACTAGTAAAATTACAAAAGAAAGCAAGAATTCTGCACATACTGGCAAACGATTGAGGATTCCGTCACACTATATGGCCATATATTGCTTTGATGTAGTGGCGGGCTAAGCAATATATGGCCATATAGTGTGACGGAATCCCCAACACTTGGGTGTGTTTTTTTGGAATAGTATTTGCTGGTTATGTGATGAATTCTTGATTTGTTTTGTGTATTTATTGGTCATTATTCTAGCAGCAACCTGGGTCTTTTATGCCAGTTAGTTTGATGATCTAAAACATTTAAGTGTGACAAATATGCAAAAATATAAAAAATTGGGAAGAAGCAAATAAAGTACTGAATTCACTCCCTACCTAGATAATTTTGGATGGGCTCAGACAACTGACCCTCCTGCCACTGCTCACATAAAAAATATATTCAAACAGTAATTTTAGAACTGTGGTATTATATACATACTAATACACCATATAGCATATCAGTCTCAGTGTGAAAAGTGTTTTTGTTTTTAAAGTATGCAGACAGACGAGAATAAATGAAATGTTTCTATGTGATTTGTCTCAGATGACTTAAGCCGATTAATTGCATTTCTTTTCATCCTTAAATGTTAAGAATAACTATAGCACATGCTTTTTGTTTCTCAGTATCTAAAATACCAAAAATATAGGATTTAGGAAGGTGCTTTTTTTCAATTCTGCAAGTCAATGCAGTATGGACTGTTGTAGATTTCAGCACATTTTTTTTAAATGCCTTTGGGTAGGTACAAAGGGTGAGGATGGATGTAAGACACTTCGGATTGTACATTAAGGGCAGCATTACTTTATTGTCCACTAGGAATACTACCGTCATGTTTCTTGAATTGTTATAAGAAAACTCGCCATTATTAAAAACGTAAGCATCACTTTCATGAGATTTAGTATTTGACTTAGATGTACGGTATGGTGCAAAAGTTTTAGGCAGGTTTGAAAAATGCTGTGAAGTAAAAATGCTTTCAAAAAGTGCATGTTCATTTATTTTTATAATTTAACAGAATGCAAAGTTACATAAAAAAAATGTAAAACAAATTGATATTTGGTGTGACTCATGTTATCTCTGTATGCATTTAACCTTTGATGTGCACTTGCAATGTTTATACTATTCCCCCCATCCAGCAGGGGAGTTTAAACTTACCAAAGACATATAGTTAGTAAAGTGATGATGAGAACATTTTGGGTCTTCACAAGATCCAAGAAACTGTGGCGTTTACGTTGGGAGTTTTTATAATCTTCCAGCTGTAGAGAGACATGACAATCATAAAAATGTTCAAGCTAAAAACCATCTGAATCCTATAATCACCATCTTCACTCTTTCAATATCAGTGGACATACATAGAAAAGAAAATGAGTGGGGGTAAATACATGGTGCCAGTCCTACCAAACTCTGTCTTGGGTTAAGATTGACTAGCTCGTCCTTTATCAAAATCTCTTTTGTGGTTAGATTAATGAAACAAGGATGAAACAAATTAATTCCCCACTGTCACCAAAGAAAAATGTGCATAATATATATATTTTTGTTTTTTAATTCACGCTATATCTACACAAAAATTCCCACATGGAAAGAGTTAAAATATTGGCATTATAAATGCCCATAGGGTGCCTAGTTTTAAAAATGTATGATTTGATGGGGTAAACTGAATTGGCCGGCTTCAAAGATGTTCCAAACATGGGAAGTGGGCACAGACTGACCAGATGTCTAAATGGCAAAAAAATACACACCTCACAAAGGTGGCCTTTTACCTCCCAAGTAACCCAACAAACCCATGCATGTGGGGTATCACTGCGCTCAAGAGATGTTGCTGAACACATATTGGGGTGTTTGACAGGGACATATAGCAAGAGCAGTAAATTTATACCTGGAGTACAACGTGTGTGGAAAAAAATACAAAAAATGTTTACTACCATAAAGTTTGACAAAGTGTAGTTGCATAATTAGTGCATGGAAAGGGTTAAAATATCAGCATTTGAAATACCTTGGGGTGTCTAGTTTTTAAAAATATGGTTTGATGGGGTAAATTGCATTTGCCGGCTTTAAAGATACCTGAAATAGCACATGGGGCAGAATGACCAGCTTTGGGGAAAATGGTTTTGAAATAGCAAAAACGCTACAGGTACTTATTGCCCCATAACATGCAGAAAAAGCAAAAAAACATTGGGTATTTCTAAACTCAGGACAAATAGTCGAATCTATTTAGCATGTTTTTTCATTAGTCTTTGCAGATGAGTAAAATATTTTGTTCATTTTTTTTTAATAGTAAATTATATATGATGAAAATAATGGTATCTAAAGAAAGCCCTGTGTGTGGAAAATGTTAAAAGAGCCATTGTCATTGTCCCAAAATGTATTGTCGTTAATGACTTGGAGAGGATATGCAAAGTGGAGAGATGTGTGCAAACCTGGTGGCCAACTACAAGAAACGTCTGAGCACTGTGATTGCCAACAAGGGTTTTGCAAAGGAGTAAAATCCTTATGTAAAATGCAAATCAATTTATAACTTATTTGAAATGCGTTATTCTGGATTTATTTTTTTTATTGTCTCTCACTGTTCAAATAAACCTACCATTAAAAGTATGGACCGATCATGTCTTTGTCAGTGAGCAAACATACAAAATCAGCAGGGGGATCACATTTTTTCCTTCACTGTATATAGGTGCTCACACTTTTTCTAAAAATGAGCACCTTTTCATAGGACGGACATGTATGATCATACATACCTTGCCAGTTTTAAATATAACAGCTGGGGGTGAAACACTGTTTCTTTTTGCTGCCTTCCGTATAATTTCCTCTGCCTCCTCTAATCTTCCCTGGGAGATGAGCCATGGCGGAGATTCTGGGATAATCCTACAACCACAACAAATACAACATCAATTATTCAAATTCAGTAACTCATAAATTGATCTATTAGCCAAATTCCATAGTGGAAGGTGATCAGATATAGTGCAGTAAACTAGGCTTTGGGTTAAGTTTCAAGGAATAATTATATATACACACAAACACACAATCAAAATTATTCTACGCCTATAGCAAATCAGGTGTATTTCACAGACTTTCAGCTGGTTGCAATTAACAAATCAAACATAAGCAACTGAAAAAGCTCAACATGACAAATGGTTCAAGCGGAATAAAAAAATAAAAAATAAAAAAAAATCTAAGAAAAATGCATTTTTTGTTTTTATTTCCCAACCTGCCCACAGTTATGCACATTTGAGCCCAGGCTTGCCACACTGCCAGATATGCCTTAAACCCCAAGATGTGCCCCCCGTGCTCCACATTCCTTGGTGTCTAGTAATGGTGAAGGTCTGCCCAATGCACATAGACGACCTCTGCTGCTGGCCGGAGCTTCTATGTCTGAGCACCGGAAGGTCATGTGAAGCCAGTGCTCTATCATAGAGGCCACAGTGGAAGTGCCAGCAGTGGCAGAGGTTGTCTGCACACATCGCACAGACGCCCACCGGCTGCCAAACAGGAGCATCCAGGTCCCCTGCAGCGGATCCTCCTCTCTGGCAGCCGGTGAACATTGCGCAATGCGCGCAGACAACCTCCGCTGTGCTGGTCGGTACTTCCGCCGTGATTTCTATGGGACTTTACCGGAAAGTCACGCTGGTGCTCCATCATAGAAGCCCCGGCAGAAGTGGAGGACAGTAGCGGAGGATGTCTGCGTGCATCGCACAGACGCCCGCCGGCTGTCAGAGACGAGGATCCGGGTCCCCTGCAGCGCTGCGGGGGATCTGGATCTTATTATCAGACCTCTATTTGAGGTTGAATTGTAAGACGAGTGTTTTTTTTTCTTTACAGAGCATTTGCTCTTAAAAGACCCTCATCTTACATTCGATAAAATCGATTCAGTTAATAGATAATGAAATTCGTTGGCTACGATTTTTATTATCGATTATATCGATTAGTTGTTGCAGCCCTATCCTAATCGCCTTCTATGACTGAGCACGGGAAGGTGACACCAGTGCTCCATCATAGAAGAGCCAGCGAAGATGAGGGCAGTAGTGGAGGTTGTCTACGTGCATCACCGGCTTTTAAAAAAAAAAAAAAAAAAGAAAAAAACATTTACTAGTTAAGAAAAAGCTTGCAGAGAATAAATTGGCCATGGCCCCTTTGTCCAAAGAGATACAGAGGACAAGTGGAGTATAGTTTTCAAACATGGAATTTTGACAGGCCTATATGCCCCTAGCTAGATTCCCTGAGCTGTTTAGGAAATAAATATATAGTTTTAGGGGGGGTTAAAATGAAATATGGGATGTCTATGTGTCTCAGATGAGACCTGGACCCAACAAACTGATCAGTCAAAATTCCATGTTTGAAAACTGAAACGCGCATGTTCCAATTTTGAACCACGCCCTACCCATGTATATGGGGTATTCCTGTACTTGTGCTTTGTATTTAGAAATACCCCCAAGTTATTTCAGTAATTTTATGTACCCAGGATTTAATTTTTTTTACCGCAATGCTTAGGACAGACTGGCACTAAAATGGTTAAATAAAAAGTGTTAAAATGCCCCAAGTAATACACTTTGGGATGTCATCTTTCAAAAAAATATATACTTTTGTTGAGCAGTTTTTCTTTTTCTGGCCGCAACTCCCAGGATACCACATTTAAACAAAAACAAAAACAAAAAAAAAATCTTGTTGTATAGATCAGGGTGTTGCTGTAGATGTTGTCTACTTAGATTTTGCAAAAGCATTTGACACTGTTCCACATCAGCAGTTATTGTATAAGCTAGGACAAATCGGTCTTGGAGAAAATGCCTGTTTGGATTAGAAATTGGCAGGGTTCAAAGAGTTGTTGTTAATGGTAAATTCTCAAGCTGGACAACTGTGGTAAGTGGGGTGCCTCAGGGTTCTGTCTTGGGTCCAGTTCTCTTTAACTTGTATATTAATAATCTTGCAATAGATATCGGAAGTCACTTGTCTTTGTTTGCTGATGGCACAAAATTAGGTAAGGTTATAAAGTCTGACCAGGATGTAGCTTCTCTTCAGAATGATTTGGATAAACTAGGGGACTGGTCAAAAAAGTGGCAGATGAGATTCAATATACATAAATGTAAGGCAATGCACTTTAGTACCAAAAATAAGCATGCAACTTACACTCTAAAGGGCATTGCATTGGGAAAAATAGAAAATGAGAAGGACTTGGGTGTAATTGAAGACCAGAGACCTAGCAACAAAGTGCAGTGCCAGTCAGCGGTTGCAAAAGCCAGTAAGGTATTGGCATGCATAAAGAGTATTAAATCATAAGAGGAAAATATAAAGTTACCTCTTCATAAAAGCAATGGTGAGGCCTCACCTTGAATATGTAGTGCAATTTTGGGAAACCGTTTTTAAGAAGGATGTTATAGAGCTGGATAAAGTGCAGAGGTGGGCTACAAAATTAAAGGAACTGAGAATTTTAGTTATGAAGAAACTAGTAGGGATGCCCCGATATACCGTATTTGCTCGATTATAAGACGACCCTGATTATAAGACGACCCCCCAAAATCTGAATATTAATTTAGGAAAAAAAGGAAAAGGCTGAATATAAGACGACCCTATAGGAAAAAAAGTTTTACCAGTAAATGTTAATTCATGTAAACTATTACATTTTTTAATAAAAGCTATGATTGAGAAAAATATTTTTTTGTTTTTATTACCTTGTATTTTCCAACCTGCCCCCCAGTTACACATCTGCCCCCAGGCTTGCCACTCCAATATGGCACTGTGGCCCATGATATGCCTTTTAACCCTCTATATGCCACTGTGCCCCTGAATTGCCTTTTAACCCCCTATGTGCCACTCTGCCTCCAGAAATGCCTTATACCCGTATATGCCACTCTGGCATTTAGGGGGTTAAAAGGCATATTATGGGGCAGAGTGGCATATAGGGAGGTATAGGGCATTTCAGGAGGCAGAGTGGCGTTCAGGGGGTTAAAAGGCATTTCATAGAGCAATCTGCCTCCAGAAATGCCCTATGCCCCCACACACTCACACGGGCTTCCAATTTCCTGCTGTATACCGGGGCAGCAGTCTTCCTTCTGTCCCCCCCCCCATTTAAACACCCCACACACTTACCGGTGCTTCCAATTTCCTGCTGTATACCGGGGCAGCGGGTTGACGTCCACGCGATCCGCGTAGACAACTTACACTGCAGCCGGAAGGAGGTGTGGCTAGCAGCGTGAGAGATCTGCAGTTCAGGTTAGGGGGTGGGGGGAGGGTTTATGAGCAAGTATGCATGATTAAACCCTTCAGGACCAGGATTTTGATACTAAGGTGGCGCTAAAGGACCAGAGCCGTTTTTGCTATGTCTTTCTTCAGCTGTAAATTCTAAATTAGTGCACCCACACAAATCATATATTGTTTTTTTCAGCACAAGTAGGGCTTTCTATTAAAATAAATATATATATAAACCATCATTAAGTATGAAAAATATTTAAAAACGTGGGGGAAATTAGGAAGAAAAAAAGGAAATATTTTCACAGTTTCACCTATAAAAACTTAATACAACCAGTGCAAATGGGGAAAAAAAACCTCCAAAAGTGTATTTGGGTATTTGTCCTGTTTTTGGAAACGCCTCATATGCCTGGTGTTTTCATTTATTTTGGCACTTACAGGGTTTCTAAAGATTTTTTTAAAACGTGGTACCCTGGGAGTTACGCCCCAATAGTGGCCAGAAAAAAGAAAAACTGCTCAACAAAAGTATATATTTTTTGAAAGATGACATCCCAAAGTATTTTACTTGGGGCATTTTAACACTTTTTATTTAACCATTTTAGTGCCAGTCTGTCCTAAACATTGCAGTAAAATTTAATTTTTTTCATTTTTAACAAACCCATTTAATCCGAACACAGTATTTCAGTGTTTTTTTTTCCTGGGTAAATAAAATGACTGAAACAACTTGTGATTTGTATTTAGAAACACCCCCGAGTACAGGAATACCCCATATACATGGGTAGGGCATGTTTCTTTGGCACTGCGGGTTCAAAATTGGAACATGCACATTTCAGTCATGGAATTTTGACAGATTAGTTTGCTGGGTCCAGGTCTCATCTAAGACACGTAGACATCCCATATTTCATTTTAACTACCTAAAACTATATATTTCCTTAAACTAGACAGCTCAGGGAATCTAGTTAAGGGCATATTGGCCTGTCCCATGCAGCTGATTCCACACCAAACGCCTTCCAAATTTAGTCTAACAAGAAAAGAAAAACATTTTCACATCCACTTTGCGGTTTCACCATGATTATTTTTCTGAGTAGATGTGTGAAAAAAACAAAATAGGTCTTGATTTGTGTTCAGTAACACCCCCTGAATACAGCGATACCCCACATGCATAGATAAGTCATGTTTCTCAGACATTGTGGAGTCAAAACTGGAACATGTGCATTTCAATTTTGAAACAATTTTCTTTTAACAGATTACTTGTAAGTGACAGGTTTAGGCCGCTGACATCAATCAGGGAGACCGTTCAATAATCAGCGACTTAAAATGTCACCTACAAGTGATCAGGTAATAATTATGGGTTTTTTTTTATTATTAATAATTTGTGTTTTGTCATAATTACCCTAGATGACCCCTCTCTCTTTGTAGGGCAGGGTCATCCATGGGCTGCCATTATGATCCGATCACTCCCATTGGCCAAGAGTGATCTGATCATCATCAGCCCAGCCGTTGACCTGGAAGCACCCTGGACTTTTTTTTAATTATTATTTTATTATTATTATTATATTTATTTATTTTTTAACTCTTTCAATGCTGATGCTCCATTGAAGCACAGCATTGACTGATATTTAGCCCACACAAACTTGTGGGGACTAATATTAACCACTGCAATGCTGCATACACAATAGCGGCATTGAAGGGGTTAATTGAGCAAGGGAGAGGGTAGGGGTTAATTGAGCAAGGCAGGGGTGGGGGCTGGTCTCCTCTGGCAGCTGGGACACAATCTCCCGTAGACCGGAGATTGCAGGGGAGGGCTTGTGGGGGCTCGTTTTTTCTGTTGCTGGTCTGCCTGGCATCGGAGCCCCATACCAGCAGCGGAGCCCCATACAAAACTGGAATTAACCCCTAAATACCGTGATCGCGGCATTGAAGGGGTTAACACTGCACTGACGCTCTCATGGAGCGATCAGTCAGCAAGGGGGTGTTGTGTCAGTCAGTGTGGGGACCCAATCAACACACCACCCGCTTACCTGAAGCTGCCTGTGGCATCTGAAAACGGTTTCAGCCTACAGAATCCCTCTGTTGGAGTGATCACAGGCTTGGGGGAGGACTCTGAGCGGCTGTGCTGTCTGCCCAGACTCCACGATTGTGGCGATGTGGGGGCGGTTTTTGGGGATGACCTCCCATACACCACTCTGCCTCTCTACCCGACTCCCTGGTGTTTTGTGAACCTCCGTTGCTGACAGGCACTTTCACTGGAGCTTCATAGAAGCCTCAGCTAAGTGAAGGGGAGTAACGAAGGCTGTCTGTGCGCATCGCGCAGACCCCCACCAGCTGACAGAGAGGATGATCCTCTGCAGGAGACCTCGATTCTCTGTCAGCCGGTGGGGGTCTGCGCGATGCGCACAGACAGCCTCCGTTACTCCCCTTCACTTCCGCAGGGGCTTCTACATCATGGCGCTGCATCGTAGAAGCCTGAGCAGAAGTGGAGGGGAGAGACGGAAGTTGTCTGTGCGCATCGCACACACACCCACCGGCTGACAGTGAGGGGAATCCAGGTCCCCTGCAGTGTTGCGGGGGATCTGGATTCTAGTGTTATAATCTGATCTCTGTTTGAGGTCGGATTATATAAGGAGAGGAGTTTTTCAGAGAATTTGCTCTGAAAAAAACCTCCTTTTATAATCGATAAAAATCGATTTGACTAATCGATAATGAAAATAGTTGACATCGATTAGTTGTTGCAGCCCTAATATATCTATATCTATATTAATGTCCAATTGTGACGTGTGACTTAATAAAAGTCATTTTCGGTTTCGGCCAAGTGAATCCTGAATTTTCGGTTTCAGTCCAAAATTTCATTTCGGTGCATCCCTTGAAACTAGAAAAACAATTACAGGGAGAGTAGTATTAGCAAATTGATCTAGGGCAGGGGCGTCCAACATGCGGCCCGCGAGACCTCAAGTTGCGGCCCGCGTAAGATCGGCAGCCAGGGCAACCGATCTTACACGAGCCGCACCTCAAGCCCTGCTACTTACTTGTGGGAGGGTCTTCTGGACTGCACAGAGTTCACGTGACATCCTACTTCCTCTGTGCTTTAGCAGAGAAGGCAGAGGGAGGCCGCGCCCCCTGCTGAAGTCTGTGAGCGGCATCGAGGAGCTGCAGTGCAGGTAAGGGGGTGGGGAGGGTGTTTGAATGAGTGTGTGTGATTGAGGGAATGAATCTGTGAATTAATGATTATATGAATAAATGAGTGTGTGTGTGTGAGTGTGAAAGCATGGATGTGTAAGTGCTGGAACCTAGGCATGATGGGACTGTGATTGCTGTTAGCAATCACAATCCTATCATGCCAAGTCAGCCAGTACATGCTGAAACCTGGCCAGCTGCCCCCCTTGTGTAGTGATGCTGCCAGCAGTATGGGGTCTGCACTTACAGCCACCCTGTACCAGCATGTACTGGCTGACTTGGCATGATAGGAGTGTGATTGCTAACAGCAATCACAGTCCCATAATGCCTAGGTTCCAGCATTTACTGGATGGATGTGTAAGTGCTGGAACCTAGGCATGATGGGACTGTGACTACTGTTAGCAATCACACTCCTATCATGCCAAGTCAGCCAGTACATGCTGAAACCTAGCTAGCTGCCCCCCTTGTGTAGTGATGCTGCCAGCAGTATGGGGTCTGCACATCACTTACAGCCACCCTGTACCAGCATGTACTGGCTGACTTAGCATGATAGGAGTGTGATTGCTAACAGCGAGCACAGTCCCATCATGCCTAGGTACCAGCATTTACTGGTTGCCTGGGTATGATAGGAGTGTGATTGCTGTTAGCAATCACACTCCTATCATGCCAAGTCATATTGCTAATTTTGTCCAATTGTGTGTTACCTACTTTTATTAAACATGTGAGTTTTTATTATTATTTTTAAAGGTGGGGGTCATTTTCGGTTTTGGCTAAGTGAACCCTGAATGTTTTGGTCCAGAATTTTCATTTTAGTTCATCCCTAGAATAAATCTAGGGAATCCTGAATTTGTAGTCGCAAAACTTTCAAGGCCCAGAAATCAGTGAGAGGAAGAGTAAAGGTTTTGTGTTATTTACTTTATTTTAATCTGCATATTTTATTAAAGGCCATATTTTTTGTCACAGTGAAAAATGAGTGCGGCCCGCGCACGTATACAATTCTGATGAAGTGGCCCACTGCAGAAAAAACTTGGACACCCCTGATCTAGGGAGTAATCTGATTCCCACTATGGAATCAAGAATATTTTTTTTTTTATTATTTCTGTTGTGGCATAATTTTTTTGCCTTCTTTTGGAACGTCATAACTTTAGAAGTGGATATGTGTGAAAGGTTGAAAATCAACCTACTATACCATACATCTGTGAGGAAGTTGAAGCCTGGGTGTCATTGGATCTTCCAACAGGACAATCATCCCAAGTGTACATCGAATTCTACCAAGGCTTGGTTGCAGAAGCAGTCCTAGAAGATTCTACAGTGGCCATCAGTCACCCAACTTGAACCCCTTAGAAAAACTCTGGTGGGATTTGAAGAAGGTTGCCGCACGCAAAACCAAGAATATTACCGAACTGGAAGGCATTGCTCATGAGGAATTGTCTAAGATTCCTCAGGAGCGCTACCAGAAGCTGGTGTCTGGCTATGCATCTCCTTTTGCAGCTGGTCATAGAAGCAAAAAGGTGCTCTACGAAGTACTAAAGAGGTTTGTCACGAAGGAGTTGAATAACAGACTGGAGAAGTTATCAGCTGCGCTTTCAGTTGATTGGGGAAACCTGCATTTGTTGTGTTGAGCCATTTTCTTTTGTTTGATTTTTTTTTTTTTTTCTTTGCAACGGCTGAAAGCCTGTAAATTTTGACAGTAAACCCGATTTGCAATAGGGGTTATATATACATACACACAGCCTGTGACCTAAAGATTGAGCTGTCCAAACACAACTGCAGGAAGGTTTTCATATCGTCTAACAGAGCAACAGAAGTATTTTTTATATTAAATTTACTTATTTATGAGCAATTGGTCAACTCCAGCAGACTCACCACCAAAGTGGAATGCAAAACAGGCCAGGCACAGTGAGAGCCAGAAGCAATGTCCTCCAATCTCTAATGAAATACGAAAACAGAGGAAGCAGCATGTATCCGATAGCAAAAAAAATGCATGTTCCTAATGTAGAGAAGATGATACGTGCAGACTTGCCAAGGATTTCCGATCCTGTTAGAAGGGAGAAAAAGTAAACCAAATAAAGACATGGTACCAGCATAGTGCATAAGATTGTGCAGATCTTGTTAAACTGATCTGACCAGTTTAAAATGTGATAAGGCAATGGCAAACAATATCAACACAGTGGGAAACTGGTAGGACTGCAACAACTAATCGATAATAATCAATAATGAAAATCGTTGCCAACGAATTTCATTATCGATTAGTTGAAATCGATTATAAAATAAGGGGGGGTTTTTTGGGTGGTTTTATTTTTTTATTTATTTTTTTTTTAGAGCAAATGCTCTGAAAAATACCCCTTGTTTTATAATCTGTTTCATTCAGTGTGACTCACAGCAGTTGCTACTTACAGCCCAAACATTAATGTTATACTCACAGTTACATTAATTCCTTAGCAGTGTGGATGCTATAAGGAAATGGGCGGGGCCAATCATCAGAGTGACTGCAGGGAGGGACTGGTAAGTAATAACCGCCGTGAGTCTCACTGAATGAAACTGATTATAAAACTAGGGGTATTTTTTCCAGAGCATTTGGTATGAAAGAACCCTAATTTTATAAACGATAAAAATCGATTCAACTAATCGATAATGAAATTCGTTGGCAACGATTTTCATTATCGATTGTATCGATTAGTTGTTGCATCCCTAATACTATTAACACCTTAATGACCATGGCTGATTTTATTTTTTGTACCATTGACAATGGCTGCTTTAACATTTCTGCAGTGCTTGTGTTTAGCTGTAATATTCTTCTCTCTCATTTACTGAACCCACACAAGCAATGTTCCATCTAATTTTTCTTAGTTGGCGTGTGCGCAGAAAATCTCTCTTGTGGCTATATCCCCGCTGCAGAAAGTTTCAAAAAAATTATTATTTTTTTCTTTTTTTGGGAAAAACTGTTGTGCGCACAATTTTTGGACGTGTGCGCTCTCTAAAAAAGCTATGTGCGCGCGCACAAGCGCACAGCTTAGAGGGAACACTGCACACAAGTTACATATTTTCAGGACAAGAAGGGCTGTCTTTAGATACCATTATTTTGCTCATATCTAATTTACTACAAAAAAAATTAATATGGTGAAAATTTGAACAAAAAGGCAATTTTTTTTTTACTCATCTACAAAAGCTAATGAAAAACCCGCCAAGTAGATTTTACTATTTGTCCTGAGTTTAGAATACTCAATGTTTTCAAAACTGATAATTCTACTCCCATGTGGCATTTGGGACATCATTGAAGCCGGTCAGTTGAAGTTACCCCATCAAATCATACATTTTAGAAAAAGGAGATAACCCAGCATTTTAAATGCTGGTATTCTAACCTTTTCCATGCACTAATACTACCAGCTTTTTTCAAACATTGTGGTGGTAATTTTTTGCATTTTTCCCCCCACACACATTTATAGCTCCTGGTAAATGTCACAACCTAACAACATCTGAATATATGTTAAGCGACCTCTCCTGGGTACAGCGATACCGCCCATGCATTTGTCAGGTCATTTGGGTAGTAGTAGGCCACATTTGGGACATGCGCAGTTCAGTTTTTCAACTTGGATTTTTTTTTTTTTAATGTTGAAAAGTATGCCCCCGTATCCTATTTAGGAGATTTTTGAACCTGGCCAATTCAATGCACCCCATCAAACAATATATTTTTGAAAACAGCCCAGGGTATTTCAAATGCTAGTATTTTAACCTTTTCCATGCACTAATTCTACCACCAGCCTTTGTGGTAGTAACTTTGTGTCCCCCCACAATTTACTGCTCCTGGTATATGTCAAACATCTAAATAGGTTTTCAGCAACATCTCTTGAGTACGGTGATACCACCCATGCACGGCTTTGTTGAGTTGTTTGGGAGCCAAAAGGCAACATAAGGTGCATTTTTCAATTCGAAATTGACATCCTGCCCCCATGTGTTATTTCGGACATCTTGCTATTCTATTAACCCCATCAAACCATTTTTATTTTTTTTTAAACTAGACAACTAGGGTATTTCAAATACTAGTATTTTAACTCTTTCCATGCACAAATTGTACCACCAGCCTTTGTCAAAGTTTGGCAGTCAGTCTGTCCATTGATGCGTGTAACGCCACACACACACACACACACACACACACACACACACACACACACACACACACACACACACACACACACACACACCATCCACTGACCTTTAAAAGATTGTAAATGAACTCAAGAGATACACATTCAGAATAGGAAAAGCTTAACTGAAAACATAGAATCTAATTAATCATCTGTAATTTAAGACTACTGCAGACCAAGGGCAACTACACAATTTAGTGGGTGGTTGCCTGCCTTCTCACAAAAGAGAGCAGCATGCAGCTATGATACATGACAGCCACATGCTGTAATGTATCAGCCCCTGGCCTTAAAGTGCTTATTCCTCAGTCCATTCAATGTTTTTACTTGTCAAGAAACAGAACCAAGAATGAGAAGCTCATACCTAATATGAATGCAGCCACATAATTGGAAATCTGTCCCATACCAACAATAAAGAACAGAATGGAAAACATCTCCCAGCTTGTTGAGAAGACTTGGACAATGCTAAAGCCAGTCTGTACTGCCATGGTAGCAAATAGGACTTTCTTCCTGCCGAAACTGAAAACACAAAAAAAAAAAGATAGTTGTATTAAATGCCATACTTAACTTTGCCCACTATACAAGTCTAAATTTAAAATCTAGTGCATCCTCAGCTCAAGAGTACTTACTGTCTAGTGTCTATTGTATGCTGCACAGCACAAAGTCTAAAAGCTTTAAACATATTCAGAAAATGGTTTTGGTGTAGGTAGGTTTATTTAGTTTATTAATAAAGCTAACGTGAAAAAAAAAATAATGAGAATTTCAATGAGAATTCCACACAAACCAGTATACATAATCCCTTCACATTGTTCTTTTAACACAGAACTTGTTTTGCACCTTGTAATTTAGTGATATTACCTGTCTGACAGTTGGCCAGAAATAAATGATCCAATGAGAACACCAGCAAAAAACAAAGATGTAGTCAATGGCCCCTTCCAGTCATTTTCACAGACTATATCCCACTGCAAAATAAATTGATAAATAAATGCACCAAGCTTTGTAAGACTGTAAACCAACTCATTTACCTGCAATCAAATTGTTTTTGTAGATGACAAAGTACTAAGTAGTATTCTGTAAACAGGTGGTGTGGCAAGGTAACCTAGTCTGTCTATGTCAGTGGCAGGTACCTTTCTCATCTATATAGTTCTGGAAATATGGCCTCCACATTATATGCCAGTTGCCAAAGCTCCCCCTCTGTTTTCTGTCACTTGTCTACTGCCTAATCTTTTCAACAATATTGGGATCTAAACTCAGAGATTGTAATTTATGGATATATTTTATATGAGGGATAGTGTCAAAAGCCTTACAGAAATCTAGATATGCAATGCCTACTGCACCACCTTGATCAATTATTTTAGTCACCCAATCAAAAAAAATAAAAATCAATAAGATTAGTTTGGCATGATCTCCCTGAAGTAAACCCATGTTTTTGAACTTGAAACCCATGTGACTTTAGATGTTCAACAATCCTATGCTTTAACCCCTTAACGTCCAATGATGGCACAGGCACGTCAGACAGTCAGGTAACGACCAATGACGATCACTTTCTTTGCTTAAACGGTCTTGCTGTAATGCCTCGATTGTGAGGCATTCAGCAACAGCGGACACTCATCCCAGGACGCCGTCACAGCGAGCGGTTTTGCCACTCACAAGATGGTGGCGCGTCCTTTAACCCCTTAATGACAAAGCCCGTACATGTACGGGCTCAAAATGCATTATTTTCAATGGGTTTTGGCACCGCCCATTGTCCTTAAGGGGTTAAACAAAAAAAAAAACCAAATTAAGTTAGGAAAGTTTGCTAGAGGGTCCTTGAGAACTCTGGCTCCACTTGCAGGTTTAATACAGGTACTGCAGTCAACCATGCAAGTCAATGGAGCCCAGCTTTTTAATCACAATGTGATTAGTACATTTATTTATTTTTTTAAATCTATCACTGAACTCAGGAGAGTTGTAAAAAAAATTACAACCACAAACTTTGGGCAAAGGCTGGTGGTAGAATATCATGCGTGGAAAGGGTTAAAATACTAGCATTTGAAATACCTTGGGGTGTCTAGTTTTCAAAAATATATGGTTTGATGGGGTAAATTGCATTGCCTGGGTTTAAAGATACCCGGAATGGCACATGGGGAATATTTGGGGAAAAAATGGTTTTGAAATAGCAAAATGCTACTTGTACTTACTGCCAAATAACTTGCAAAAAAAACCATTGGGTATTTCTAAACTCAATTTAGCAGGTTTTTGCTTTAGCTTTGTTGGAGGAGTAAAAGATTTTTCAAATAAAATTCTTCATAATTAGATGATGGGATCAAAATAATGGTATCTGAAGAAAGCCCTTCTGGTCCAGAAAAAAAACAATATATAAAACATGTGTGGGTACACTAGATGGGTGAGGAGAAAAATACATCTAAACACGAGCACCGTAAAAGTGTTAAAACAGCCTCGGTCCCAAAGGGTACAAAAAGTAAAAAACAGCCTGGTCCTTAAGAGTTTCCATTAATTTCCCCAGTACTGATGTTAAGACTCACAGACCTGTAGTTGCCAGACTCCTCCCTACAGCCCTTCTTGTTAAAGGGCATAACATTCGCTAATTTCATACTACAAATGTATTGAATACATTATTGCAATGATCACAATGAGGGTTATAAAGCTATGTGAATTCCTAGGTGTATTTTAGAGCTACTTTGGATGTACATTTTGAGTTTGTCATTAACAAGAAGCACCTGCTGATGTAAAGCATGCCTCGCAAAAAGAAATCTCAGAAGACGTTTCAATCAAGAAATGTTGATTTGCATAAACCTGGAAAGGGTTACAAAATAAATGTCAATGTTTATATATTCATCAGTCCACAGGTAGACAACTGACTCCAAGGGCACAATGCTCAATGAGGTAAAAAAAAAAACCAAAAAAAAAACAAAACCCTTCAGAGACACAAAGTCCCAAGTTCATCAAGGCATCATACAGAAGAATGTCTCCAGCTAAAGTTCGGCAGAAGTTGTGTAATGCACGACAATGACCCTAAACATCAAGGTAAATCTACCACATAATGGTTTAAAAATAAATAAAATACATTTTATCTGTGCTTGCAGCATCAACACACAAGGGGACAGCTAGCCATGTTTCAGCATGTATTTGGCTACTTGTACATAATACGAATGTGATTGCTGTTAGCAATCATATGGATTTATGATTGCCAACAGCAAGCACACTCCTATCATGCCCAGGCATTCCCAGATTCCAGGATGTACTGGTTGCCTGGGCATGGTATGAGTGTGATTCCTGTTAGCAATCAGATATAAATATTGTGTGTGTGTGTGTGTGTGTGTGTGTGTGTGTGTGTAATGGAATATTTCATATACATGGGGTCTGGGGGTCATTTTCGGTTTTGATTTTGGCCAAGCGCATCCTGAATTTTCGGTTTTGGTCCAGAATTTGCATTTCGGTGCATCCTTAGAATACATTCACTATAAAATCTACATATCAGGTATTCTCCCCAAACAGAATACTGGGGGCTGTTTTCAAAGAGCTAAACATACTGGCACATTCTAAAAAAGGAAGTAACCCCTCTGGTGTCTGGCAATTACCATATTTCCCCATGTATAAGATGCACCTTTCTTAGAATAATTTGGGGTCTAAAAACTGGGTGCGTCTTATAGTGTGTGTGTGTGTCTGTGAGTAGGGGGCACAGGGAGGCTGAAAGTGATGTGCATGCTAACAATTGCTAGCAGCTAACATCAATCACACTCATATCATGCCCAGGCAACCAGTACAATAACTATGTAATATATATTTTTGTAAAATTTTGGGCCCCAAAATTAAGGTGCATCTTATACTTGGTGAAATACGGTAAATGGTGAACAAGCAGACATGGTAATGATTGGATTTAACAGGGAAAAAATAAAAATAAAAAAAGTTGCCCAGATTCTGTTACGACTGCAAAATGGGACCTTATAACCGTATCCCCATTCATTAATGTAATGTCCCATATAATTAAAGTCAAATCCTTTATAAAATATTATCAGTACTGTGTACACTGACAGCAGCAGGATTCATCATAAAAATTTCCAATATGAGCCACACATGTTATACGACACATGCCAGCAAGCAACCTCACATCACATGGAAATTAACCTTCCATAGTGCTATGGGATTTTTTATCCGATTAGATTAACCCATTTCCATGTCAAATCTGATATGCAATCAGTGGGGCAGGGGTCTGGGATGGACTTTGCAGCTAATTGCCCACTCCCCCCCCCAAAAAAAAACCAAAAAACCAAACACACACACACAGTATTTTCAAACTATCTTTTCATTTAGCTGCCAGGGCATGACAGCCAGGCTGAAGGGTAACCTTCGTACGTACATAGAAGTACGATTGAATTGCCTGCTTCGATCCCCCGCCTAAAGGAGCTTCGAGCATGAGGGGAGAGGTTTCATTAGTTGGGATCTACAGGTTTCAACTTGAGAAGGGGGGGGGCGCAAAGACTAACTGAAATGGTGTCTACAATTTCAATTTGAAAACCCAAGCAAAGGCACATATAGCAACTTGGGAAAACTCAAGAGAATATGGGGAGGGCTAAAATCCTTTAACAGGGTCTATAAACACATGACAACGACAATATAACTAACAGAAAAGGGCTCTGTTACATCATACCTTGTCTGCTAAGTACAAAAGTGCTTACATTTTCCTGACTCCTTGTTATCCCAAATTATTAAAAGAAAGGTTTATACCAACAAGTAGATTCAAACTCTAAGAAAAAAGTCACACTGCTGTAAACTGTGTTTATTTGTATGCATTAGCATGTATTTATTGCAAAAATCGTTCATTGTCCACGTGCACAAAGAGACCTTAGGGGTTCCAGGTTGATTAGTGCAGGTAAGCGTCAGGGGGCATAAGGTCCAGAGTTTGCAGAAAAACATCTTTAGTGAGAATCTCTAGGTTAGATTTGACAGATTCCATCTTGAACATTCGGTAGATGATGAAAAGAACCGGTCTATGATTAACCTGAAATATTTGGCACTACAAAGACAAGGTAGTAGACACCTCTTCCTTTCTGGTCTAAAAAGAAAGAAAAGAAAAAAAATACCCAAAGATACCTGAAATAGCACATGGGCAGAATGACCAGATTTGGGAAAAAATGGTTTTGAAATAGCAATAACTTATAGAAAAAAAGCAAAAAATAAATAAATAAAAACTGAGGACAAACAGCAGAATCTATTAAGCAATTTTTTTCACCATTAGCTTTTTTTTTGATGAGTAAAATATTTTCCAAAAAGTGAGAAATGGGGGGATTTTTTTAAATTTTTCACCATATTTTATTTTTTATAGGAAATTAGTTATGAACAAAAAAATGGTATCTGAAAGCATACCATAAGCAAAACAAATAAACTAAAATAGTTGAAAAACAAATTACTGTATGGGTGAAATACTGGACACCTTTAAATATAAAATATGTGCATATATACGTACACTGAGCTGAAAACTGGAGATCTCGCTCAAGACAGTTCCGGTAGGACATGGAGTACGCTAAACTGCTGAGCCTTTTACTGCTTCAGCCAAGGATAGAGGAATGAAGCGGCACTGAAGAGTGGCAGTTCTGAGTGGCTTCACAAGTACTTAGCAGCAGAACCATCCTGAAACAGAGAGGAGTGAAAAGACGGTCTATTTAGAGGAGGGGTATCCACCTTTTATTCAGAAGAGGTGGAACTGAGACAAGGTGGATAATCCAGCAAATTCTAGGTATAAGGATCAAGAAAGTGGACCAGGAGCTCTCTTTCAGCCTTAGATAGAAAATCCGTAACTCGCTTTTGTGTAAAGAAAGAAAGACAGCATTAGGAACAAGCAGGCTGGATGTGGGTTGCGAGTCCTGTAACTTTGATCTTCTATTAGTGGTTTCAATTAATAGTTCCATATACGCAGGACTCACTAGTTCAGGCTTCGACTGCAGAATACCCTAAGCTTGGAGTAGTAACCATATGCATTGGATTGCGATAAGACGTTTAAATACCCTTGGAGAATTGGCTATACGTGTACCATTTTTAAAGAAAACATGACTGAGCAGGCAAAACACATTTCTTTTATTTCTTATGGGATTCATATTTAACCAGTCTTTTGTAATAGTTGTCTGCGAGGCCCCAAATTCTTGCAGGTGCCTCCAGGTCATGCAAAGTCCTTGGGGAGATCTCAAATGTGCGGTTCATGCAAGACGACTAGAGCGGCTAGACAATATTAAGGTCAGGATCCTGTGATGGCCACTGCAGAACCTTCACCTTTTTCTGGTGTAAACACATTTACAACATTTTGGTGCTGGAAAGTGCAGCTTTTGTGCAGAAGAACGTAAATTGTCTGCCAGTATTTTCTGATAACATGCTGCAATCATCTTGCCATCAATTTTCACAAAATTCCCTGTGCCTATAGAGCTCACACACCTCCAAAACATCAGCAAGCCACCACTATGCTTCACAGTGGGGGTGGTTTTCTTTTCACTACAGGCGTTGACCCCTCTCCAAACATAGCACTTACGGTAATGACCATAGAGCTCATGTCAAGGTGTTGCCGGCCATATTGTAACCAGACTTTTTTGGTGGCACTGGTGCGTTAAAGTCTCCTTTTTGGCAACTCAACAATGCAGCTCATTTTTGTTCAAGTATCGTCATATTGTACGCCTATAAACAGCCACACCATCTTTTCCAGAGCAGCCTGTATTTCTCCTGAGGGGTTTTCTTTTTCTGTCCTAAACAATTCTTCTGGCAGTTGTGGCTGAAATCTCTTGGTCTACCCTGACCTTGGCTTTGTATCAAGAGATATCCAAAACCTTGAAAATGCCAGTCAGTACCGTTCAATCACTTATTAAGAAGTGGAGAATTTGGTTATAGCTTTTTACAGCGATGGAAAACATTTTTTGACCCCTGCTGACTTTGTAAGTTTGCCCACTGACAAAGACATGATCAGTCTAATTTTAATGGTAGGTTTATTTAACAGTGAGAGACAGAACAAAAAAATCCAGAACACCACACTTCAAATAAGTAAAAAATTGATTTGCGTTCTAATTAGTGAAATAGGTATTTGACCCCTTTGCAAAAAAGTGATTTAGAACTTGGTCACAAAACCCTTGTTGGCAATCACAGAGGTCAGACATTTCTTTTACTTGGCCACCAGGTTTGCATACATCTCAGAAGGGATTTTGTCATACTCTCCTTTGTAGATCCTCATCTTCGAGTCATTAAGGTTTCAAGGCTGACCTTTGGCAACTCAAACCGTCGGCTTTTCTATGGGATTAAGGTCTGGAGACTGGCTAGGCCATTCCAGGACCTTAATGTGCTTCTTCTTGAGCCATTCCTTTGTTGCCTTGGCCGTGTGTTTTGGGTCATTGTCATGCTGGAATCCCCATCCACAACCCATTTTCAATGCCCTGGGTGAAGGAAGGAGGTTCTCACCCAAGATTTGATAGTACACGGTACCCTATCCATCATCCCTTTAATGTGGTGAAGTTGTCCTGTCCCCGTAGCAGAAAAATACCACACAAGCATAAAGTTTCCACTTCCATGTTTGACAGTGGTGTCATAGGCAGCATTCCTCCTCCTCCAAGCATGATGAGTTGATGCCTTGATTTTGGTCTCATCTGAGCACAACACTTTCACCCAGTTCTCCTCTGAATCATTCAGATGTTCATTGGCAAACTTCAGGCAGGCCTGTACATGTGCTTTCTTGAGCAGAGGGACCTTGCGGGCGCTGAAGGATTTCAGTCCTTCACGGCGTAGTGTGTTACCAGTTGTTTTCCATGGTTCCAGCTGCCTTGATATCATTCACAAGACACTCCCATGAAATTCTGGGCTGATTTCTCACGGTTCCCATGATCATTGAAACTCCATGAAGTGAGATCTTGCATGGAGCCCCAGACCGAGGGAGATTGACAGTTATTTTGTTTCTTCCATTTGCGAATAATCGTACCAACTGTCGTCACCTTTTCACCAAGCTGCTTGGTGATGGTCTTGTGGGCAATTCCAGCCTTGTGTAGGTCTACAATCTTGTCCCATACATCCTTTGACAGCTCTTTGGAGAGTTTGGAATCTGATTGCTTCTGTGGACAGGTGGCTTTTATATAGGTAACAAGCAGAGATTAGGAGCACTCCTTTAAGAGCTCGTTACCTGTATAAAAGACACCGGGGAGCCAGACATCTTGCCAATTGATAGGGGGATCAAGTAACTATTTCACTGAGTAAAAATTCAATCAATTTCATAACTTATTTGAAGTGTCTTATTCTGGATTTTTAGTTGTTATTCTGTCTCTCACTTCTCAAATAAACCTACCATTAAAATTAGACTGATCATGTCTGTCAGTGAGCAAACTTACAAAATCAGTAGGGGGATCAAGTAATTGTTTCCTTCACTGTATATGCTTTTCCATCTTTATGAAATTCCATTATCTTTGGACAGTTCTTTTCTGCTCCCCATAACTCACTATCTAGCCTGATCAGTGCATCTGGGTGATATCAGTTATGAAAAAAGGAGCCAAAAACAACTATGTAATAATACCGTATTTGCTCGATTATAAGACCACCCTGATTATAAGACGACCCCCCAAAATCTGAATATTAATTTATGAAAAAAAGAAAAAGTTACCAGTAAATGTTAATTCATGTAAACTATGTGAACAATTGTTTGTTAATAAAAGCTATGAGAAAAATATTTTGTTTTTATTTCCTTTTTTCAAACCTGCCCCCCACTTATGCACATCTGCCCCAGAAATGCCTTATACCCTCTATATGCCACTGTGCCCCATGATATGCCTTTTGACCCCCCTATGTGCCACTCTGCCTCCAGAATTGCCTTATACCCCTATATGCCACTCTGGCATTTAGGGGGTTAAAAGGCATATTATGGGGCAGAGTGGCATATAGGGAGGCATGAGCCATTTCAGGAGGCAGAGTGGCGTATAGAGGGTTAAAAGGCATTTCTGGAGGCAGAGGGGCATTTCTGGAGGCAGAGTGGCATTAAGGGGGTTAAAAGGCATTTCACAGAGCACTCTGCCTCCAGAAACGCCTTATGCCCCCCATTTAACACTCCCTCCCCCTCCCTCCTCCAAGCTTACCGGTGATTCTGAGTCGCCGGTGCTTAGTCCAGGCAGCGTGTAGAGCTCTACGCGCTTGAGCAGAAGTTGTCTACGTGAATCGCGTAGAGCTCTACACGCTGCCCGGACTAAGCACCGGGGACTAAGAAACACCGGTAAGTTTGGGGGGGGGGGCTTAACACAGGAGGATCCAGGTCCCCTGCACCTGAGTCCACGGTGCTTAGTCCGGGCAGCGTGTATCATGGGCATTTCTAGAGGCAAAGTGGCATAAAGGGGGTTAAAAGGCATTTCTTTCTGGAGGCAGAGTGGCATAAAGGGGGGTTAAAAGGCATATCATGCGGCACTCTGCCTTATGCCCCCCTTGTAACCCCCCCCCCCGACTTACCACTGCTTCTGACCCCCTGGTGTCTGGTGGGGGCAGAAGGTGGAGGCCGGCGTTCATGAAATTAAAGGAGACGGCATGCACGCACTGCGCCGCCCAATGGCCATGGCCCAGCTGTTCGTCCCACCCCTTTTAAGACGTGAGACAAAGTGCTGAGACATGGCCATTGAGTGGCGCGGTGCGTGCACGCCACCCCCTTTAATTTCATTAAGCGCCCGTGGCTGTAGGAGGCATTCAATCCCGCTCGTAGCCGCTCGGCGGCTGTTTTGAATGTTGTTCTGCCGGCCGCCCGGCCAATTTCCCGGAATCCCGGTGGGCCAGTCCGGCCCTGAAACCCCTATATATTCAGCAAGATATTGTGATACCACCCATAATACTGTAAAACAGTAAAATACAGTAAAAGTGCAGTATTACTTCAGAAAAAACTGCAGTAATTTTTCGTAAGGGATTTTAGCTTTTTTGGGAGGAGGAGCTTTTTTCTGTGGGAACTGGATGGTTCGCCTGGTGACGACATCACTACATGTTACCAAATTTTAATTTAACCCCTTGATGACAATTGCCGGTCCGGGCACGTCACGGAAAATCAAGTCGATTTTTTCACCCAAACGGCATTTCCAATTAGAAAAATGCACACGTACCAAATGTGGCCTTTTAGTTCCCCCCAAAAATGACAAACCCATGCATGTGGAGTATCACTGTACTCAGGAGATGTTGCTTAACACATATTGGGGTGTCATGTGACAGCGGCATATACCAGGAGCTGTAAATTCATACATAACATAGGTGTGTGGGGGAAAAATACACACAAAAGAATACTACTGCAAACGTTGAAAAAATTCTGGTGGTAAAATGTGTGCATGCAAAGAGTTAAAATACCAGCATTTAAAATACCCTGGGGTGTCTAGTTTTCAAAAATATATGGTTTTGTTGGGAACACTGAAATGGCCTGGCTCAAAGATGTACCAAATAAGGCATGGGCAGTGGATCCCCAAACGCCAAAGTTCAACGTTGAAAAACGCGCATGCCCCAAATGTGGCCCTTTTGACCCCAAACAGCCAGGCAAAATCATTCATGTGAGGTATCGCTGTACTCAGGAGATGTTGCTAAACAGATATTTTATAGGTGTTTTATGATAGTGACATATACCAGAACCTGTTTATTCATACCTGAAGTAAAATGTGTGGGGGAAAAACAAATGCAAAAAAAATTACTACCATAAAGTTTGACAAAGGCTGATGGTAGAATTAGTGCTTGGAAAGGGTTAAAATACTAGCATTTGGAATACCCTGGGCTGTCTAGTTTTCAAAAATATATGATTTGATGGGGTAAATTGCGTGGGCCGGCTTCAAATATACCCGAAATGGCACATGGGGGGAAGAATTACCAGATTTGGAAAAAATGGCTTTGAAATAGCAAAACGCTACCTGTACTTATTGCCCATAACGTGTAGAAAAAAGCAAGAAAAACATAAAAACATTGGGTATTTCTAAACTCAGGACAAATAGTAGAATCTATTTAGCAGGTTTTTTCATTACCTTTTATAGAGGAGTAAAAGATTTTTAAACTAAAAGTTAGAAACAGTCATTTTTTTAATATTAAATAATATGATACAATCAAAACAATGTCATCTAAAGAAAGCCCTTCTTGTCCTGAAAAAAACCCAATATCTAATGTGTGTGGGTTCAGTAAACGGGAAAGAAGAAAATTACAGCTAAACACGAGCAGTGCAGAAATGTTAAAACGGCCATTGTCACGAAGGGTACAAAAAGTAAAATCAGCCTTTGTCACAAAGGGGATAAACTATGTTAATTTGTTTCTATTTTACTAATCATTGTGATTAGAAAGCTAGGCTCCATTGACTTCCATTGTTGAATGCAGGGTGTGTGTGTTCTCTCTCTGGAGAGGTCACAGTGCGCCCTCAGGTGGGGTTTCGGTGTCGCTGAACGCGATCGTTGATCAACCCCTAAGCTCTTTTAACCCCTTAATGACAATGCCTGTACATGTACGTGGTAGTGTTACTTGCCGTTGATCGTGACGTTTTCGCCGTGATCGGCGGTATTGCGGTTGAGGCTGTCCAGGCAAACAAACAAAAAAAAAAAAAATAATAACTTTTGCAGACCTTCCGATCGCCGAGATCGGCACTTTAAACAGACCAGTGATGCAAATAAACACGCCCCAGAGTGCGTTGCCTCTTAATTGAGGCAAGCCAGCAATGCCCCAGAGGGGGCTTCACAACCTCCCGATCTCCGTGATTCACAGTGAAACACGGCGATCGGCGGCTTAAACGACAGACCAGTGACCACTGGTCTGTCATTCACTAGGGGGGGTAAATTGGCTGGCTTCAAAGATGTCCCAAATATGGGACGTGGGCACAGACTGACCAGATATCCAGACTCCAAAAATGTACACTTCTCAAAGGTGGCCTTCTACCTCCCAAATAGCCCAACAAACCCATGCATGTGGGGTATCACTGCGCTCAGGAGATGTTACTGAACACATATTGGGGTGTTTGGCAGGGACATATACAAGAAGCGGTAAATTCATACCTGAAGTACAACGTGTGAAAAAAATACAATTGTAAAAACAATTTACTACCATAAAGTTTGACAATGGCTGGTGGTAAAATTAGTGCATGGGAAGGGGTAAAATATCAGCATTTGAAATACCTTGGGGTGTCTGGTTTAAAAAAATATTTGGTTTGATGGGGTAAATTGTATTGGCAAGCTTCAAAGATACCCAAAAAAGGATATGGGGCAGATTGACCAGCTTTGTGGAAAAAATGGTTTTGAAAAAGCAAAACGCTACTAGTACTTATTGCCCCATAACGTGCAGTAAAAAGCCAAAAAAACAAACACATTGGGTATTTCTAAACTTAGGACAAATAGTAGAATCTATTTAGCAGGTTTTTTTCATTAGTTTTTGCAGATGAGTAAAAGTTTTTTGTTTTAAAAGTGAGAAAAAGTAACAATCACCATAGTTTATCTTTTTTTTAATATAGTAAATTAGATATGATAAAAATAATGGTATCTAAAGAAAGCCCTGTTTGTCCTGAAGAAAAAAATAAAATAAAATATATATATATATATATAATGTGTGGGAGCACGAAATGAGAAAGAAGAAGATCACAGCAACACCGAAATATGTTAAAAGAGCCCATTGTCCCACAATATACTATGAGTAAGAAACAGTATTGTCCTTAAGGGGTTAAGTGAAGAAAGCAACCTTAGATCTCTTTTCTAAGCTTATTTAATGATGTGCCAGACATGTCATCGGTTGTTAACCCCTTCAATCCCCTATAGACGTACCGGGACGTCCAAAAAACGCCTATTAAGAAACCCCTATGGGCATCCCGGTACGTCCAGCCCTTCTTGCAGCGTTAGGGACACATCCCAGGCCTGGACTCCCCGGCTTTCTGCTGTCCGATCTGCTGTAACAGCTTCCGGCATGAAAGCCAGAAAGCTGTTACATTTCAAACTGCCCGATCGCGCAATCCCCTTCCGGGTTGGGTCACTGCTGACGTAACCCGGAAGGTCATCGGAGGACAGGATATCCCCTGCAGGGATGAGGCACAGACGCTGCGATCTCTATGCACGTCTGTGAAGACCTGCATAGAGATCAGTGTGATCGGTGCAGGGGGATCGCGGGGAGGGGAGTGAGAAACCATGACTCTCAACCCCCCCTCCCGTCCTGAAACAGAAAAGCAGGAAAAAAAAAAAAAAAAGGTTTATTCATTTAAAAAATAGTAAAAAAAAAAAAAATCACTAAAATAATAAAAAAAATTATAATGGGAGCTGTGATGTCATTGTGACATCACTGGCATGTTCAGGAGGTCCCAAAGAGGACCTCTAACCATTTTTGTATAAAAAAAAATATATATAAAAAAAAAATAAAAAAAAAAAATTATAAAACCTTACATCCCATTGCCCTAGCATAACATCTAGCCAGTATAACCCTCCTGCCCCCGTTCACAACCCCCAAACCCGTTAAACCATAGGCATAAAAATTATACAAAAAATGTACACCTTATAGTATGCTCCCTGGTGCTGGGAAAATCTATATAAATTAGGTATTTCTGAAATCAGGACACCTGAATTGATAAACTTGGATGGGATTTTCCATCACTTTACCCAATTTTATGAGGATTCAGAGGGAAAATGTAAAAAAAAAAAAAAAAAAAAGTTTTTTTTTTCTAATTTTCTCTAGTTTTTACTAAATTTCTCATTCAAAATTTTCAGCTAATCGTCCAACTATGGTATCAAAAGAAAGGTCTATCTCTCCTTGAAAAAACAATATATAGTTTCCATGGGTACACTATTCACAGGAAAGGAGAATAATCTCTGAACCGACATAGCGCAAAAATGGCAAAATTGCTCCGGGCTTTGAGGTACCAAAAACCCCTGGGATTGAAGGGGTTAAAGCACTTCAGAAATTGTTGTTGTATATTCACGTCCAGAGTTATTCCATGTAAGAAATCCCTGTTTTCACATATTACAAGGCAGATTAAGAAATAATCTAAATTAAATTAGTTATGGTTTTGTGGGAGGTCTGTTTAAAAAGGAATTCTTGGATAATGAAATATTAATGCTATATATGGACACTGCTACTAGTTGCTTTGTCATTATTTTTGGTAAACGGTTGGTAATTTGTAAGAATTATAACTGCAGCTTTAGAGCTTGCAGCAATAAATTTAAGAATTGTAGATTACATAATAGAAAAATAATATTTTTTGTGTGGTTTTCTGGTTTTAAGAAGCTTCTAATGTCTTATATAAATTAAACATCTGATTTTCTTTTTTTACATATGGATGGTAATCATGTTGTTTAGTGCTAGAGTTAATAGTGCTACATTTTCACAAAAATCCTCTCATAGGAAGAGTTAAAATACTGGCATGTTTGGGTGCCTGGTTTAAAAAAAAAAATGTATGATTAGATGGGTAAATAGAATCAGCTGGGTTCAGATGTCCCAAAAATAGGACATGGGCACAGACTGACCAGATGTCCAAATATCCAAACAATTATTACGGTACCACAAAGTTTGACAAAGGCCGTTTGAAATATAGCATTTGAAATACCCTTCGGTGCCTAGCTTTCAAACATATATGGTTTGATGGGGGGTTAACAATTGACTGGCTTCTAAGATGTACCAAATAGCACACAGGGGCAGAATGACTAGACCGTTTTGAAACAGCAATATACTACTTATACTTATTGCCCTATAACTATATAAACAAAATATAACTTGTGTGGTTACAGTAAAAGAGAAAAGAAAAGCTAAACATGAGCACTGCAGAAATGTTCGAACAGCCATTGTCACAAGAGTACAAAAAAGCCATTTTCAGGAAGCAGTTAAAATGGATACACTACTTGTACTTATTGCCCTATAACTTGCAAAACAAATATTAGAATCTATTAAGCAGGTTTTTTCATTAGCTTTTGTAAAATTTGAGTAAAAGCATTTTCAAATATAAGCGAGGGAACTTTCAATATTTCACCATTTTTTTTATAGTAAACTAGATATGACTAAAATAAAGGTATTTAGAGAAAATCCTTCTTGTTCTGAAAAGTAAAAAAAACTAACTTGAATGGGTCCCTCAAATCAAAAAGAAAATTAGAGCTCAATACAAACAAATGTTCAAAGAGTACACAAAATAAAATAAATCCTTTTATAAACATTTAACATTTTATACAGAATGTGTTTTTTCTTGGAGGGAGGCTGTCTCCTTTATTATCAAAAGCTTTGGGGTAAGATCTCCAGCAATGTATTAATTGGGGGTTCTTTATTGGGTTTGTTCTGGCTTTGGGGCATGTGTGTGTGTGTATATATATATATATTATATATATACACATACATATACACACACACACAATAGATGTTATGTGTTGTATTTACTGCAGCTGTTGTTGAACCTCAAAGAACCATAGCCTTTTATTTCAAATGTTAGGTGTCTGATTACACTGCACAGCTTTTATCTCTGGTTGTTAAAAGGTCATTATATATATACACACACACACACACATATATATACACACACACACAGATATACATATACACAAACACATTTATTTAATGATTTGCTCTACCAGCCTTGTAACAGCGTTAGGTACACAAGGAAAACAGTTTAGGTTTTTAATGGGGTTTAAACTGTCACCTTTAAATGCATGTGAAAGGTGTAAATGTTACATTTGCTGCAATTGTGAAACTCCAAATAGAGTCCCACATCCTTTTATACACAATATATCTGTATGTTTATTTCAGGTTTACATGCACGTTCCTACTTTAGTTAAGTAACTGATGCGACGAGGTTTTACACCTTCACGCCATGTCCAAGTAATTTGACACTGAAGTTACATAATTATTTTTTTATGGAATGTTCTCCACCTAATACATGACTTCGTAACAGGCATCGCGTAAAATGCAGTTGAGAAGGAGCTGTGTCAATGCTGCTTTAAGCTAAATAAACAAGTAATAAGTCGCTTATTGCACATTGAGGTAAGTAGAAAAAACACAGGGTTACTACATTTTTGGAGAGCATTGCCAATGACTGTTGTGTTGAGGCAAGCTATGCGTCCAGAATAGTTGTGTAACAGCTGATGTCTCCCTTGCATAAGACATCATGCAGTGACTGGAACAAGAACACTCGTTAAAACTTGTTTGCAACATTGATAATTAAATGGTGGTTTAAAACGGCCACGGGCCAGAAATGATATAATCAATTTGAAAAATGGCGTGGACTAGGCGGATTTAGTATTACCGGGACATGTAAATAATCACATTTTAAATATGGAAAACGGCGTTGAGAGAGCAACATTATCGTTTGAATGTGTTCCACTGACACAAAAATGATAAGACCTAATGATACAGAAGACGTGCGTAAGTATGTGAACTTCAGATAATACGAGCCAATTACACTTCAACTGGCCTCTTGCCACAAAGAAAAAAAAACAACTTTGCGACAGGTCACTTATTTGACACATTTTGTCAAAATAATCTTAAGAAACGCTAATGCAAAGTGATATTCACAGATAAAGCTAACAAATACATATACGTTCTCCTAACTTATTTGCATAAGTATTCGAAATAAGTGTACTCATCTTAATACACTCACCTCTGTTACTATGGTGGAGATATAAAGTTCTTGACTGTAGGTCCATCCATCCAGACATTTCTCCAGCTCTATCTCACTCACATTGACGTCCTTGCCAGGGAGCAGTCCCTTGGCGGAGTATTTACTCAGCGTTTCCAGTCGATACCTTTGGCACTGACTCTGCACCTGCACTCCTTCCTTCATTTCCCAGGGGATGCTCACATTCCTCCATGCCTGGCTCAGGTTAGAGCTCTCCGGGACCAGGCAATGATGTTCCGGGATCGCTGCTAGGAACATTACAGACATGCCATTGAAGCCATTAGGTATTATGCTGGCACTGAGCATGAAGAATATTATGAGCTGGAACGGACCCCATTCCCCCAGGAACGAGGTGGCTTGATCATAATCAAGCATGGCTGAACTACCACAACTAACAAACCGCGAAGCCGGTTGCTCATAAACATTACTACTTGTCTCCCTTCATTTTGATTTTTGAACCACACGCCCCCAATGAGTACGTCTGAGAAAAGGGTGGAGCCTCAGCTTGATTTACGAGAGCTCTCATCCGATCATTGGTGGGGAGACTGTGGCCGTTAAGACTATGGTGCATTGTTTTTCCCACCCACCGCCCAAAGCACATGATAAAGGTAGCAAGCAGACCTTTTTTTTATATAATTATTTTTGCGTTTAAAATAAAAAAGGATTACGTTTAGTAGTGATGGGAAGTTTGGATCAGTAAAGAGAATCGGATCATTTCTACTCGTTCATTGACTTCCCAGTTACTGTTTCCCAGTCCCTCCCTGAAGTTACACTAACGATTGGCCCCGCCCCTTTCATTACATTCAATGAAACCTCCTGCCTACTCTAGTGATGTCACTGAAGGCAGAGGATCCTTCAAAGATTCGAATCTTACAGGGATTCGAATCATTCAGAGAATATCACTGACACCATACTTTTATAAATAAATACATTAATCCCTTAACGTACATATACGGGGTTACCGTGCAACGTGATAAAGACAAAGCCCGTACATTTACGGGCTGCCGTTAAATAGCTGCTTTGCAGCATCCACGGAAGACTCACAAGTGAGGCTGACCGTGGATCCGGGGAGGAAAGCCCTCCCCGGAAGAAAAATGGCCACCGCCGCACCCATGATCAAAGATTGCGGCTGCGCCCGGCTAAAACAGCTTAGGAAGCGATCGGAATCGCTTCCTAAGCAAAAACTGTGTTGCTGACGTGCCTCGATATCGAGGCACGTCAGTAACACTACCCCCTACCCCGATATACTTGTGATTGCTCCGAAGAGCAACCACAAGTGAAGTGCCATCCTGTAAATGACGTTGCCGTCATTCACACAATGGCATTAACAATAGATCTGAGTTCACAGAGGGTCTATCCAGACCCTCTTGAGAACTCTCGAGCTCCTCCTGCAGGTTGAATGCAGGTACTGCATCCAACCATGCAAGGTCAATGGAGCCCAGCTCACTAATCAGAGTGATTAGTAAAAAAAAAAAATGAACGTTAAAAAAAAATATGGTAACATGTAAAAATCCCCACTGTCACAAAAAAAAAAAAAGTTTTTAATGAGCAAGTCCTACAATTCTATATCTTCACAACAATTCCCAGAAAGAGTTAAAATATTGGCATTACAAATCCCCATATGGTGTCTAGTATTAAAAAATGCATGAGTTGATGGGGTGAATTGAATTGGCCGGGTTCAAAGATGTCCCAAATATGGGACATAGGGGCAGTAGGATCAGATGTCTAAATGGCAAAAAAATACACCTCACAAAGGCGGCCTTTTACCTCCCAAATAACCCTACAAACCCATGCATGTGGAGTATCACTGCGCTTAGGAGATGTTACTGAGCACATATTGGGGTGTGGTTTGACACAGACATATAGCAGGAGCGATAAGTAGTACAACGTGTGTGAAAAAAATACAAAAACATTTACTACCATAAAGTTTCACAAAGGCTGGTGGTAAAATCAGTGTGTGGAAAGGGTTAAAATACCAGCATTTCAAATACCTTGGGGTGTCTGGTTTTCAAAAATATTTGGTTTGATGGGGTAAATTGTATTGGCTGGCTTCAAAGATACCCGAAATAGGATATGTTGGCAGACTTTTTGACATGTCAAAATTCCAATTTGAGAAATGCACACCTCTGAAAAAAAGGGCCTTTTAGTCCTCGAACAACCTAACAAACCCATGCATGTGGAGTATCACTGCGCTCAGGAGATGTTGCTGAACACATATTGGGGTGTTGTTTGGCAGGGACATATACCAGGCGCTGTAAATTTATACCTGGAGTACGTGTGTGAAAAAAATACAAATTTTTTTTACTACCATAAAGTTTGACAAAGGCTGATGGTAGAACTAGAGCATGGAAATGGTTAAAATACCAGCATTTGAAATACCTTGGGGTGTCTAGTTTTCAAAAGTATATAATTTGATGGGGTAAATTGCATTGGCCGGCTTCAAAGATACCCAAAATGGCACATGGGGGGAAGAATTACCAGATGGTTTTGAAATAGCATAACGCTACCTGTACTTATTGCCACATAACGTACAGAAAAAAGCAAAAAAACATAAAAAAATTGGGTATTTCTAAACTCAGGACAAATAGTAGAATCTATTTAGCAGGTTTTTTTATTAGTTTTTGCTGATGAGTAAAAGTTTTTTGTTTAAAAAGTGAGAAAAAGTTATTTTTTAACAAAAAAATCCCCATATTTTATAATTTTTTTATAGTAAATTAGATGATATGATAAAATTAATGGTATCTAAAGAAAGCCCTGTTTGTCCTGAAAAAAACAATATAAAATATGTGTGGGAGCACAAAATGAGAAAGAAGAAAATCACAGCTAAACAGCAACACTGAAAAATGTTAAAAGAGCCATTGTCCCACAATATACTACGAGTAAGAAACAGTATTGTCCTTAAGGGGTTGATAATCTTCACTGCCCCCAGGTTTTAGATTCCCCTTGGTTTGCCCCCCTTTACCGCTAACTGCACCTTACGTTAACTTTATTAAATTAATTAAATTAACCCTCAGTCCTCAGCATTAAATTAACCCTAAACACTCTATTAACCATAACTGCCCCTAAATCAACCCTAAACACCCCATCAACCATAACTTCCCATAAATTAACCCTAAACACCCATCAACCATAACTGCCCCTAAATTAAACCTAAACACCCCATCAACCATAACTGCCCCTAAAATTAACCCTAAAGACCCCATTAACCATAACTGCCCCTAAATTAACCCTAAACACCCCATTAACCATAACTGCCCCTAAATTAACCCTAAACACCCCATCAACCATAACTGCCCCTAAAATTAACCTTAACCCCTTGATGACAATCACACAAAAAAATACTACTGCAAACTTTGAAAAAATTCTGGTGGTAAAATGTGTGCATGCAAAGAGTTAAAATACCAGCATTTAAAATACCCTGGGGTGTCTAGTTTTCAAAAATATATGGTTTTGTTGGGCACACTGAAATGGCCCGGCTCAAAGATGTACCAAATAGGGCATGGGCAGTGGATCCCCAAATGCCAGTTTGAAAAATGCGCATGCCCCAAATGTGGCCCTTTTGCCCCCAAACAGCCAGGCAAAATCATTCATGTGAGGTATCGCTGTACTCAGGAGATGTTGCTAAACACATATTGAGGTGTTTTATGATTGTGACATATACCAGAACCTGTTTATTTATACCTGAAGTAAAATGTGTGTGAAAAAACAACTGCAAAAAAAATTACTACCATAAAGTTTGACAAAGGCTGATGGTAGAATTAGTGCTTGGAAAGGGTTAAAATACTAGCATTTGGAATACCCTGGGCTGTCTAGTTTTCAAAAATATATGATTTGATGGGGTAAATTGCGTGGGCCGGCTTCAAATATACCCGAAATGGCACATGGGGGAAGAATTACCAGATTTGGAAAAAATGGCTATGAAATAGCAAAACGCTACCTGTACTTATTGCCCCATAACGTGTAGAAAAAAGCAAAAAAACATAAAAACATTGGGTATTTCTAAACTCAGGACAAATAGTAGAATCTATTTAGCAGGTTTTTTCATTACCTTTTATAGATGAGTAAAATTTTTCAACTAAAAGTTAGAAACAGTCATTTTTTTCTAAATTTTTCACCATATTTTATACTTGTTTTAATAGTAAATAATATGATACAATCAAAACAATGTCATCTAAAGAAAGCCCTTCTTGTCCTGAAAAAAACAATATCTAATGTGTGTGGGTTCAGTAAACGGGAAAGAAGAAAATTACAGCTAAACGAGCAGCGCAGAAATGTTAAAACGGCCATTGTCACCAAGGGTACAAAAAGTAAAATCAGCCTTTGTCACGAAGGGGTTAAACACACCATTAACCATAACTGCCCCTAAATTAAGTGTTCAGTAACATCTCCCGAGTAAAGTGATACCACCCATGCATGGCTGTTTGGGGCAAAAGGGCCACATTTGGGGCATGTGGATTTTTCAATGTTGAACTTTGACATTTGGTGATCCACTGTCCATGCCCTATTTGGTCGATTCAAACTCTTTCTATGCGAGAATTGTTTGAAGATATAGCGCTCATTTTAGGATTTGCTCATAAAAATACATTTTATATGTATATATATATATATATATATATTTATTTTTTCTTCTTATTATTATAATTTGAAATATTTTTTACTAATCACATTGTGATTAGAAAGCTGGGCTCTATTGACTTGCATGGTTGAATGCAATACCTATATTCAACCTGCAAGGGGAGCCAGAGTTCACAGGAGGGTCGCTCCTGGCAACTTTGGAAACGTTTGTATTTTTTTTTTTAACGGATGCGCCGCCATCTTGCGAGTGGCAAAATCTCTCGCAGTGGCGGTTGTGACTGCTCTCTAGAGCGCCTTCTGGGGTGGGTGTTCGTTGTTGCTGAATGCCTGGCTATAGTGGCATTTCAGCTACACCATTGTCCAACATGGCCCCTAATACCGATCTCTGTGTTGCTGAATGCCTCAAGATTGAGTCATTAAAGCAGCATCGTTTGGGTGACGTCAACGTAGATCGCTTTCTACACCTGTTTAAAGTCATGGCGGTCCTGGCACATCAATTGTCGTTGCGTTGTTTTTGCGTGATGTGCCCGGACCATCAATCGTCGTCATCATAAGACTTAATCATAAGACTGTTTTTCACTTTAGTACACTTTGGGACCAAGGATGTTTTAACATTTTTGCGGTGTTGTTGTTTATCTGTAATTTTCCTTTTTCTCATTTTGTCCACCCACGCACATTATATATTGTCTGTTTTTTTTCAGGCCAAGCATTCTTTAGGTCCCATTAATTTTATCATATAATCTAATTTACTATTTAAATAAAAATATAAAATATGGTGACTTTTATTTGGAAATCTTTTACTCATCTGCAGAAGCTAACAGGAAAAAACCCTGCTAAATAGATTCTGATATTTGCCGTAACTTTAGAGATACCCAATGTTTTTGCTTTTTTTAATAATTTTTTTTCATAAAAGTTATTGGGAAATAAGTACAATTAGCATATTGCAAATATCAAAGATTTTTTTTTCAAAATGGCTAATGTCCAGAAAGACAAAGATTTGTCGGCACCTGGAAACCCCTAATTTCCCCAAAATAGATACCCATCTCCGACACTACGTACCCCAATGTAAATCACAAACAAGACCATAACCTTATGTTTTGGTTTGTTATTTGTTGTTTTAATGTTCTTTAAGAGTGATTTATGGGTATAAGCTAAGATCAGGAGTACAAAAAAAGCAAAGGGAGAAAAAAGAGATGAGGAGAAGGTGGAGGCAGAAGGAGACTGAGAAAGGGTGGATATCATGATGAGAAAGGGGGGTGGTAATGAGTATGGGGAGAAATCAGAGAGATAAAAAGGAGGGGGAGTGAGAAACGACATAACGTGTGTGTTTTTTATATTTTGATATAATGTGCGTGTATAGGTCAGTGTATATATATATATATATATATATATATATGTATAAAGGCAGTGTATACAGTATCTCACAAAAGTGAGTACACCCAGGGCCGGCCTTAGGGGTGTGCGACCTGTGCGGCCGCACAGGGCGCTATGGCAGCACGGGCGCCTGCCGGGACTGAAACATCATCTTTTTTTACTTTATTTAACGCGGAGGAGACACAGGGGCGCCGAGCAGTCGCACATTAAGTTTTCAGCAAACGCTCGCGCCCCTCACTCTCCTCCGTGAGGCATCTAGCTCGGTCGCAGTGCTGGCATTTCATTTCGTGGCAGAGCGAGTAGACGGACGCCTCGCGCTCCCACCCCAGGACTCCGGCAACATGGTAAGTAAGGATAATGAGAAGTAGTGAGAGGGGGTAGATAGTGAGAAGGGGCAGAGGGGGGGAAGGCAGTGAGAAGGGGCAGAGGTGGTAGGGGGAGAGGGGGTACATAGTGAGAGGGGATACATAATGAGAAGTAGGGGAAGGGTATATAGTGAGAAGGGGGAGATGGGGTTTCATATTGAGAAGGGGTACATATTGAGAAAGGGGGAAGGCAGTGAGAAAGGGGAGAGGGGGTACATAGTGAGAAGGGGATATATAGTGAGAAGGGGCAGATAATAAGAAGGGGAGGGGTAGATACGAGTAAAAGCTCAGGATCGCTCCTGGAGCTTCAAAGAATTTTAAAACCCGATACCTCCGTAAGAGGAAGTACTATCCGTGGTAGAGAGGAGGAGCTGAAAGAGATACAAGCGTCAACGTTGCTTGGATATGCTGCAACTCACAGACGCCACCCGCACGGATGGAATGAGGAGAGACAGAAGCGTCTACGTTGCTGGGATACGCCGCAACTCAGAGACGCCAGACGCACGGACGTAATGACGTTTCGCTCCTACACACGCCTGCGGCAAGACTGAAACGGACGGCTTTTTAAAGCGAACACACACAACAAATTATACACACTACGATTGCGGATCAATATTGCGGACCACTTCAACTTTATTTCTCCTGAGGAAGCCCAGTTTTAGGGCGAAACGCGTTGAGATATAAAAGAACAAACCTGCATTTTTCCAGATCAGAGATAACCTGTTCCGGACCTCGGACTTTAAGTTTGAATACATTTATTTGAACTCAACCATCTTGTAAGTGCATTATTGCAGAATAAAAGAACAGAACCTATTTCTGAAGAGCCTCTTGTACTGACATTGTTTGTGAGTGCACCTAATACTTTTCACATATCTGAAAATATATCAACAATATCACACTATCATATGTATTTTTTCTTTTTTCCCATATACACATGCGCCCCGATCGCAGTTTTGTACGTTTTTGAACACTGAGAGGAGTGTTTTGTTGGGCTGCGGCAGTATTCCTATAGGGAAGTAATCACTTTTATTTTATTTTATTTCAACACGTGATTGGGTGTTATAGGTTTTTAGTTTGGTGTAGTTAAAAATAATAAAGTTAAAACCAAAAAAAATGGTGTTTTAATTTAAGTCCCGGGCAGGGGCGCCGATTGGTCCCTCGTGAAGTTTTCAGCAACCACTCGGCGCCCCTCACTCTCCGTGACTCCGTTGCGGGGCCGGCGTTTCATGCTGAGCCCCACCGCAGGACTCCGGCAACAAGGTAAGTAAGGATAAGGAGAGGGGGTAGATAGTGAGAAGGGGCGGGGGCAGTGAGAAGGGGCAGAGGTGGGAAGGCAGTGAGAAGAGGCAGAGGTGGTAGAGAGTGAGAAGGGGCAGAGGGGGGAGATTTTTTTTCCTTTCCTTTTTTGGGGGGGATGGGGGGCGCCAGAGGAGTAGTCTGCACAGGGCGCCAGAACACTTAAGGCCGGCTCTGGGCACGCTTTGTTTCCATACATTATTATTGTATACCTACAAATAGAGTTTATTTGATCAATACCTTCAATGCTGAGTTAACATGTGATTTGCAATTGATCTATACCAAGCAAAGCTTGGTTTTTGTGTTGATTCTGCTGATCTATACCTGATATGCTATGTTGCCATACATAATTTATGCATACCTGCAAATATAGGGTTTGTATGTGATCTATACATGCAAGTGCTGTTTATATGTGTTTGATCTATAGTTCACAGGGAGGAAGGAAAAGAGAGGTATGGCTTAGTGAATGAGGGACAAAGGGACTGGGAATGATTGCAGGGGAGAGGACCTCTCAAAGTCATGGTCAGGGTGAGAAGGAGGGAAGACTGCACTGACTATCACAGTCTTCCCCTAATCTGCAGTCAGTGTGGCAATTTTTTTTTTCTGTGTGGTAGCGGAGGGAGTGATTGCATGCTAGGGAGCTTGGAGCGGGTCCCAAGGAAATGCTTTCTGGGGTCCAATTTTTTCAATATTTAAAAAAATGTTTTTGTTACAGCAGATTAGCATTTTTTTCCTTGTATTTAATGTATATTATTGTTTCCAGTGTTTCCAGTTATATATTACTGTACTTGTTTGCACTTGCACATAAACTATCTTTAATGAAAGCTAGTTGTTTGTTACAAGATTTTTTCCTTTCTTTTTTTGTGGGGATGGGGGGGTCGCAAGAGGAGTAGTCCACACAGGGCGCCAGAACACCTAAGGCCAGCTCTGAGTACACCCCTCACATTTTTGTAAATATTTTATTATATCTTTTCATGTGACAACACTGAAGAAATTACACTGTGCTACAATGTAAAGTAGTGAGTGTACAGCCTGTATAACAGTGTAAATTTGCTGTCTCCTCAACACACAGCCATTAATGGCAACAAAAGTGAGTACTTTTCATACTATTGCTGTTTTGAGATAAACTGAAATGGAGATTGCAAGCCTTGCTGTCTTGTCCAACATCAGTGCCTGACTCCACAGATGCTCTACTGGATGCATGGGCAAAAAATTCAACAGAAACACTCCAAAGTCTTATGGTAAGCTTTCCCAGAAGACTGGAAGCTCTTGTAGCTGCAAAGGGAGGGGGGGCAACTACATATTCATGTCTATGTATTTAGAATGTGACGTCATAAAAGTAAATGTTAGTGTACTGGTTGCAGGCAGCTTCAGGAAGGTTTCAGGGAGATAACTTGTTTGAGGTCTCTCTCTCAGACTTTCACATAAGGAAGAGATTTATTATCTAATTGCCTATATTATAGGTCGCACTTTCCCCCCACTTAAAGTGGTTGTGCAGCCTATAATTGGGTTTTAGGATCCAGATCCCCCGCGGCGCTGCAGGGGACTTGAATCCTCCTTTCCGGCAGCAGAAGACGTTTGTGCAATGCAGACAACCCGGCTGCTGCCGGCGGCTCCACCCACCCTCTTCACTGAACGGGGCTGTCACCGCCCACGAAGGTCACTGAGTCGCACTGGCCAGCTGACTCAATTCTATTTCGGATCAACAGGGATGGCTTCTTAAAATGCCATCCCTGTCGATTCGAAATAGAAGTGAGTCAGCCGGCGCCGCTCAATAACGTGGACGGCACCAGCGCTGCTCAATGACCTTTGTGGGCGGTGACAGTCCTGTTCATTGAGGAGGGTGGGTGGAGCCGCCAGCAGCAGCAGCGGGGTTGTCTGCATCGCACAGATGTTTGACACCGGGAATCCAACAGAGTGCACATCGGGGTCTTCGGTCAGGTAAGTTGAAGTAACTGGGGGCATGCTTGGCAGTGGGAGGCTGGGACAAAGATGGCTATGGGAGACTGGGGGCAAAGGCAAACTCTGTCCCCAATTTCCCATAGGCATCTTTATCACGAAATAGCTTCCCATAGTCCCATGTTTAGTGACAAAGATGCCTATGGGAAACTGGGGGAAAAGGCAAATTCTGTCCCCAGTTTCCCATAGGCATCTTTGTCACTAAACATGGGACTATGGAAAGCTATTTAGTGTCAAAGATGCCTATGGGAAACTGGGGACAGAGTTAATTAATGTGATTAATTAATGGTAATCAATGTTTAGTTACAAAGATGCCTATGGGAAACTGGGGGCAAAGGCAAATTCTGTCCCCAGTTTCCCATAGGCATCTTTGTCACTAAACATGGGACTATGGGAAGCTATTTAGTGACAAAGATGCCTATGGGAAACTGGGGACAGAGTTAATTAATGGGATTAATTAATGGTAATTTAAAGTATGCACTGGTGCTTTTTAGATGATTGCTTGAGATTTTTTTAATGGGATCAAGGGAGGCATCATAGATTTCATAGGCATCATAGATTTCAAAAAATACTTTTTGAAAAAAAAGGTGAAAATGGCATATACCAATTTGAGTCAGTTTCTTGCAGTTTTCACCTTGTTTTCAAGAAGTAGATTTACAAAAATATTTAGTGGCCCTTTGTTTTATTAATAGCATTTGTCACATAAACAATTCACAATCAATTATCTAAAAAGCACCAGTGCATACTTGTTCCAGACTTCTATTGAACACTTTGATTAACTGCTTTTCATATATATATATATATATATATATATATATATATATACACATATATGTATATATATATATATACATACATATATATGTATGTATATATATACATACATATATATATGTATGTATATATATACATACATACATATATATATATATACATATATATATATATATATATATATATATATATACATACATACATACATATATATATATATATATACATATATATATATATATATATATATATACATACATACATATATATATATATATATACATATATATATATATATATATATATACATATACATATATATATATATATATATATATATATACTCTGCTCAAAATAATAAAGGGAACACTTAAACAACACAATGTAACTCGAAGTCAATCACACTTCTGCGAAATCGAACTGTCCACTCAGGAAGCAACACCGATGGACAATCAATTTCACATGCTGTTGTGCAAATGGAACAGACAACAGGTGGAAATTATAGGCAATTAGCAAGACACCCCCCCCAATAAAGGAGTGGTTCTGCAGGTGGTGGCCACAGACCACTTCTCAGTTCCTATGCTTCCTGGCTGATGTTTTGGTCATTTTTGAATGCTGGCGGTGCTTTCACTCTAGTGGTATCATGAGACGGAGTCTACAACCCACACAAGCGGCTCAGGTAGTGCAGCTCATCCAGGATGGCACATCAATGCGAGCTGTGGCAAGAAGGTTTGCTGTGTCTGTCAGCGTAGTGTCCAGAGCATGGAGGCGCTACCAGGAGACAGGCCAGTACATCAGGAGACGTGGAGGAGGCCATAGGAGGGCAACAACCCAGCAGCAGGACCGCTACCTCCGCCTTTGTGCAAGGAGGAGCACTGCCAAAGCCCTGCAAAATGACCTCCAGCAGGCCACAAATGTGCATGTGTCCACTCAAACGGTCAGAAACAGACTCCATGAGGGTGGTATGAGGGCCCGACGCCCACAGGTGGGGGTTGTGCTTACAGCCCAATACCGTGCAGGACGTTTGGCATTTGCCAGAGAACACCAGGATTGCCGTATTCTCCACTGGCGCCCTGTGCTCTTCACAGATGAAAGCAGGTTCACACTGGGCACATGTGACAGACGTGACAGAGTCTGGAGACGCCGTGGAGAACGTTCTGCTGCCTGCAACATCCTCCAGCATGACCGGTTTGGCGGTGGGTCAGTAATGGTGTGGGGTGGCATTTCTTTGGGGGACCGCACAGCCCTCCATGTGCTTGCCAGAGGTAGCCTGACTGCGATTAGGTACCGAGATGAGATCCTCTGACCCCTTGTGAGACCATATGCTGGTGCGGTTGGACGTGGGTTCCTCCTAATGCAAGACAATGCTAGACCTCATGTGGCTGGAGTGTGTCAGCAGTTCCTGCAAGAGGAAGGCATTGATGCTATGGACCAGCCCGCCCGTTCCCCAGACCTGAATCCGATTGAGCACATCTGGGACATCATGTTTCGCTCCATCCACCAACGCCACGTTGCACCACAGACTGTCCAGGAGTTGGCCGATGCTTTAGTCCAGGTCTGGGAGGACATCCCTCAGAAGACCATCTGCAACCTCATCAGGAGCATGCCCAAGCATTGTAGGGAGGTCATACGGGCACGTGGAGGCCACACTACTGAGCCTCATTGTGACTTGTTTTAAGGACATTACATCAAAGTTGGATCAGCCTGTGTCTCTGTGTGAGAGAGACTGCCTGTGTCTCTGTGTGTGTGTGTGTGAGAGAGGCTGCCTGAGTATATGTGTGTGTGAGAGAGACTGCCTAAGTCTGTGTGTGTGTGTGTGTGTGAGAGAGAGAGACTGCCTGAGTCTGTCTGTGTGTGTGTGAGAGACTTCCTGAGTGTGTATGTGTGTGTGTGTGAGAGAGACTGCCTGTGTGTGTGTGTGTGTGTGTGAGAGAGAGACTGCCTGAGTGTGTGTGTGTGTGTGTGAGAGAGACTGCCTGAGTGTGTGTGAGGTTTTTATTTTTTAGTACGAAATCTCGGAAGTGGTTACTAAAAAAATTGAATCCCACCACTGCTCCCAAGTCTTTCCCAGGTTTAGGGATGGTTGTTATCAGAGCCTGGAGGTTCTCTGATGGGACAGACCCTGTATCTTTAAAGTGATTAAATAAAGAGCCATTCAGCCCAGGGCTTTATGCGGTTTCAGTTGTCTGATTGCTTTATGGATTTCCTGAGGCATAAAAGGGGGCAATTTCTCTCCTTCAGAGTCTGTGTGCGTGTATGAGAGACTGCCTGAGTCTGTGTGCATGTGTGAGAGACTGCCCGAGTCTGTGTGCGTGTGTGAGAGACTGCCTGAGTCTCTGTGTGAGAGAGACTGCCTGAGTCTGTGTGTGTGAGAGACTGCCTGAGTCTGTGTGTGTGTGAGACTGCCTGAGTCTGTGTGTATGTGAGAGAGAGACTACCTGTGTGAGTGTATGAGAGACTGCCTGTGTCTCTTTGTGAGAGAGACTGTCTGTGTCTCTGTGTGTGTGATAGAGACTGCCTGAGTATATGTGTGTGTGAGAGAGACTGCCTGAGTCTGTGTGTGTGTGTGAGAGAGAGAGAGAGAGAGACTGCCTGAGTCTGTGTGTGTGTGTGAGAGAGACTGCCTGAGTGTGTATGTGTGTGTGAGATAGACTGACTGAGTGTGTGTGTGTGAGAGAAACTGCCTGAGTGTGTGTGAGGTTTTTATTTTTTAGTATGAAATCTTGGAAGTGGTTACTAAAAAAATTAAATCCCCCCACTGCTCCCAAGTCTTTCCCAGGTTTAGGGATGGTTGTTATCAGAGCCTGGGGGTTCTCTGATGGGACAGACCCTGTATCTTTAAAGTGATTAAATAAAGAGCTATTTGGCCTGGGGCTTTATGCGTTTTCAGTTGTCTGATTGCTTTATGGATTTCCTGAGGGGTAAAAGGGGGCAATTTCTCTCCTTCAGAGGCAGATACTGTGTGTGTGTGTGGGGGGGGGGGGTGTACTGCCTTTTAAAATTGAATAATTGTGGGAGTTGCCGGTTGTGGGATACTATAATCTGTATTTAGATTATAGAATTTCTTATAATATTGAGGAAACACAGTTGGGGACAGGACCAGGATGTTTTCTTTTGTCATTTATTTGCCATTAAAGTACTTGCTTTATTAACTTTTGAGTAATATATTTGGTTTAGTCTGCTAAGCCTAGAATCTGTCTTCTAAAGATTAAGTTTAGGATATCTGCCTTGACTGCATTGATTGGCTTGATTTGTTATTAAGTTTAAGGATAAGGGAAAGTATAGCCTTCTCATTTTCTTTTTTTTCTCAGCAGATAACTTTATGAACATACCCTGAATCACTGCCTTATGGGCCTTCCACAACCATTCAGGCCTAGTGTTCGGGAGGTTAAGCACAAAATAGTCCTCCAGTTTTGGATGGATATTCTCTTTATTAATTTCAGTCGCTAGTATGCTTTCACTTAAACACCATATGCCTTTCAAGGGCAAATTGTAATGTGGTCAAGTCTTGTGTACAATTTATGTGGGCCGAATAAAATTTGTAATCCTTCTCCTTGGGATGTAGAATGCTCCAGGTGTCTATATGGTGTGCAGGTGTGATAAATCTTAGAGTCTACGGCTTAGTCTAGCTATCTGAGATTTATGTTTTGTTTGTGAAATGTAAGTGCTATCTAGTGCAGGATCCGATACAGAATTTAGATCTCCTGCAATTATCACATTACCCTGCCGAATGGACTCTATTGAATCTAGAAGAGAGGTAAAAAGGGGAGTGAATATAGTTTGCTGCAACATGTAGAATTTCCCTTGGAGAGACGTGTTCCCCATTAAATCTCAGGGTTATAAGAGCTCTGAAGAATACTTGAACTAGTGTAGGTGTTTGGTAATACCCCAATAGGGGAGATACAGAATAAGAATTAACAAGTGTGAGGTTCAGTCTTAGCAGTGAAATACAAATCCGGATCCATAAAGCTTTATCGTATGCTGCCTTTCATGTCAGGGTCTTCCTATGCATGCTCCTCGGAGATGATTTTGGAGTAGAGCATGGGGACACTCTTGGGAACTGTATTTTTCTATTTATTTGCTTTCCTTGCATCTCCAGCAGGAATTCCCACTTAATCAATTCTGTCTGGGCTTCTAGTGGTGGATGTGTTGAAGGTGAGGGGTCGGCTATCTTTATGGCATTTTGTCCTTGTGCTGCTCGCATTATCCGTTCTTTGCTTTCATAGTAATGTAGCTTAGCTACAACGTCTCTTTGGGCTTCAGATTTGACCATTTTAGGTTAAAAAAAACAGTCACTCAGTGTATTTTATCTATTCGTATTTTTTCCGAAGAGCACTAACCTAGTAGATCTTTGAAAGGGAGCTCAGCCAGTTGCTGTGGCCCAATCTCCTCTGAAATCCCCCGGCGGATATTTTCCCGCCATCACCTGTCCCCCATGTCCATAACTCGCTCTGGCATGGCTTCCATGGATACAGGGGTTCTTTCCTTACTTTTATCCGCTGGTATATGTGCCAAAGGAACCACGCTGTGTGTTCAGGCTAATTTGTGTCCTTCCCCCATGTGAACTTAAACATTTAACATGTGGTTTTAGGGCATATATATTTTATGGTGTTAAATTGAAATATGGAACCTCTACTGTGTCTCAAATGAGACATGAACCTAGCAAACGGGTCTGTCAAAATTTCATGTTTGAAAACCATGCATTTTGACCCTGCAGTGTCAAGATAAGTCTGCCCAACCTCTCAATACTTTCCTTAGTCCCTGGCCTTATCCCATATCTAGCTTAGCCTTATGCCTATCCCATTCTTGCTTAAATGTATTCACTGTATTAACATCTACCACTTCTGCTGGAAGGCTATTCCATGCATCCACTATCCTTTCAGTAACGTTATATTTCCTGAGGTTACCTTTAAACCTTTGTCCCTCTAGCTAAAGACTTTGCCCTCTTGTGGTGGTAGTATTTCTCCTTTTAAATAAACTCTCTTCCTGTCAGGTAGGGGGGTGCGGAGCGTGGCGCAGGCACCACTACACAAAGTCCAGTACGCAGTACAAAGAGGGGCAAATCCAATAGAAGAGTCGGGGTCACGGTCCAAAGGTCAAGGCAGGCAGCAGACAGCATAAACGTGGGACGAAAGCCAAATAGTCAGGATACCAGGGATTCAAGGAATACAGAGAGATTATACGCTATGATGAAGCTTAACAAAGAAGCATTGGTGCAGAGGCTTGTGGGGATTATATAGGGGCAGGTAATGAGTGATCCACCCCTAGCACCTGATCCCCTCCTACACTAAGGGCTTGTTCCCCTCCCTGCTGCTACACCTGAGTGGAGGGAGACAGAGCAGTGTCTATCTCCTCCCCCTCCCTCTGGTGGCTGTGGAGAGGGAGGTTGCATCAACGGGGCTAAGCCCCGCCCCCTCCTCTCCGAGAGCGCGGCACTCCGTGCACGCAGACCGCGAGGCCGGCAGGGCCGCGCCGTGATCGGGAGGTCCGCGGGCAGGAGTAGACCTCCTGCCTGACGGTTCCCGCGACGCGGGACCCGAGACTCGGCGTGGCGCACGGTCCTGGGACCGTGCGGCCACGTCGCGAGGAGGCCGGCCGACGGGGATCGTGGTCCGGACGGACAGACCCCGCAGCGAGGTAGGTGGTCCCCGCCGGGTCTGACACTTCCTTTATCGTGTTGATTCCCTTTAAGTATTTAAATGTTTCTATCATATCCCCCACTTTCACGTCTTTCTTCCAGAGTAAATATGTTAAGATCCTTAAACCCTTCCTGGTAAGTTTTATCCTGTAATCCATGAACCAATTTAGTAGCCCTTCTCTGAACTTTCTCCAATATATCTATATCCTTCTGGAGATACGGTCTCCAGTACTGTACACAATACTCCAAGTGAGGTCTCACCAGTGCTCTGTCAAAAAAACATGCCCTACCCATGCATGTGGGGTATTCTGGATGTACTGGATACATAGAACTATTTAGCCCGTTTGTAACATGAGAGTGTAGGGCAGCATAGGGTTAAGTTTCTTGGGCATTTCGCAGGTGCGTGGTAGCTCAAGGTAAGGCAGGTGTGTTCAGTTATTGGTTGGTAAGTCCAAGTACCGCATGCCATAGGTTTAGGCAGGAATCTGGTGTATAAATTGCCCTGCTTGACAGGGAGCTTCGAGTTAACCTGCTACTTCAGATAAACTAGAGGCTAGTGCTGCTATACCCACTTCGATGAGGTAACAGTGCTGTGTGCTTTTTTTAAAAGGTTATGGTCAGGCATCTGCAGTAAGGGACTTAAGAGGCTCTATCTTTAATGGGACTGACAATAGTTACATAGTTCATAAGGTTGAAAAAAGGCCTAATTCCATCAAGTTCAACCCTTCTACCTAACCTTCCTATTCTTGATCCAAAAGAAGGCAAAAAAACCCTAATCAAGCGACTTCGAATTCTGCCATCAGGGGAAAAAAATTCCTTCTTGACTCCAAGAGGCAATCGGATTTCTCCTTGGATCAAGAAGCTCTAAAATATTAATGTCATTCTATTTATAGCCCTGTATGTCATGCCTTTCTAAGAAAATATCGAGGGCCCTTTTTAAGGTATCTAATGTATTGGAAAACACCACCTCCCTTGGAATTGAATTCCATACCTTTATTGTCCTCACTGTAAAGAATCCCTTCCTTTGTCGTCTATGAAATCTGCGCACTTCCAGTCTCAGAGGGTGACCTCTTGTTCTTTGTATATTTCTGTTAATGAACAGGTCACTGAAGAGCTCTTTATATTGGCCCTGCATATATTTATATAATGTTATCATATCCCCTCTGAGACGCCGTTTTTCTAGCGTATATAATTTGAACTTTTTTTCATAACTAGTATCTCCCAATCCCCTTATTAATTTCGTAGCCCTCCTTTGCACTTTTTCTAATTCCATAATGTCCTTTTTAAGGACCGGTGCCCAGAATTGTACCGCATATTCAAGGTGAGGTCTTACCAATGACCTGTAAAGAGGCAAGATAATATCCTCCTCCCTTGAATCAATACTTCTTTTTATGCATGCCAAAACCTTATTGGCCCTCGCAGCTGCTTGCTGGCATTGTGCACTGTTGTCAAGTCCGTTATTCCTTAGTCCTTCTTATTGGTAGTTTCCCCCAAGGATATTCCATTTAAAGAATAGGTTGCATTTTTAGTGTTTTTACCATAATGCATAACTTTGCATTTCTCTATATTGAACCTCATCTGCCACTTGCACGCCCAGTCCCCAACTCTGTCTAAATCTTCCTGCAAAGAAGAAACATCAAGATTAGTCTGAATTACCCGGCCTTATTTTGTGTCATCAGCAAAAACTGTGATATGGCTCTCAATGCAGTGTTAGTTCTCAAACAGACCTGGAGAGACTAGACAAGTCAGTCAGTAAACAATGCATGTGAGGCATCCCCCCTGGGCTTTCACTTATCTAAGAATATGAAAGGAAAGATCTGGGAGGAGATTGTGTTGAATTAATAAAATTTTTGCCTTTAGCTAAGGAGTACCTTTTTAAGCAACAGAGAAAAAAAGTAGAAAGAAAAAAAGTTGTACCTAGGTCATTTAATAATTGACTAGAGGCTTTCTGTATTCTGGTTTTGTGAGAAAAATCCTGCTGTGAGCACAGTTTTTTTTCAATGTTTAGAATTGGTGTTGGAGCCTTATAAAAATTTTACTGGTTTTGGATGGTTTAACTATGATGAGCTATTCAATCAAAAACTAGAAGTGCACAAGCACCCAAAGTGGTGCATGAAGGACTCTCATGCTTCCTCGGAGAACTCCAAATTCAAATAGGCAAGTTAACTAAGTCAAAACCAGGAATTTGTTGGGCCTTTAATGAGATCCAATTTAAATGGCCTAATTGTAAATGTAAACACTTTACCAAAAACATTTTTATACACTTTTTCTCTGTATGCAAGTGGAATTTAGGCTGCTTGAAGAAAATATTAAGGGTATTTAGCAGAGCTAAAAAGGTAGAGAGGTGCGAGAAGGTCCTAATCTCAGTTAGGGTTATACCTATGGGTAGGATGCTCTCTAGACAAATGGCTTTGGCTCTAGGGAAGATATCAAAATGTATGCATATGAGGGGTACAAGGCAAACAAGAATAGATTTTTAATTTTGAAAAAGTTAAATGGGCGTACTCTCTGGCAGTCTCCTTTCGAGTTCAGGAGCTTCAGGAAGCTTGCCCCCGATGCAGTCCAGCAGGGTGTGGTGTTAATAGAAAGAATCTGGGAATTGATATTTCCCAGTTAAGTGGCCTATTCAGCAATTCAGTTAGCACCATCTACTTGGAATTGCTATATTAAGGCTTGGAACAATTGGTGCAAGTTTGCTGGTGATTGGTGTATGGATCCTGGGGAAATAGGTTTGGAGGGCAGTAGTGTACATAAAAAGGGGCGGTCCGTCCCGGGTGCCACTCATCACGGCCGCCTAACACGGGACAGCATCTTACCGCTGTGGTTTCTGCTCCCCTGCGTGGGAAAAAGGCTTCCCTCACACAGTGCGCAGGCGTCACAGCAGTGAGCTGCGTGCCCACGTTATGCAGCTGTCGGGCCGCATAGAAGTCTGCATGGCCCCAGTGAGGCTCAGGTTGGTCCCCGGACTAGTGAAATTTGCAAGAAAGGTAAGGGGGTGCCGGAGAGTGAGTGTTTAGAGCGAGTTGGCACAGGTAGGCTGTTTTAGGGGCAGAGTTGGCACAGGCAGGCTGCTAAAAGGGCAGCAGTGGCACAGGCAGGTTGTTTTAGGGGCAGAGTGATAGGGGTTATGCTGCACTACTGTCAATGTCTGGCTCAGTGTCTAGTCATGGGAGTTGTGCTGTGTCACAATCAATGTCTGGCTCAGAGTTATGCTGTACTATATCTGTTCATACAGTTTACAACTTCGTGAAATAAATATTCTTGGCAATATAATTTTTTTGTGTGTGGGGGGGTGCCACATACAGTATCCGCCCCAGGTGCCAAATACTCTATGTACGCCCCTGTTGGAGGGTGCTTTGGTTTTCATGCTTATTCTAATGAGACAAGAGTCTTCATTAGAACACAGCTTTGGGGTGTGGGGTTTTTCTTGAAACTTTCGGGCAAGCCAATGGTCGTTAAAGAATTTCTAAGAAGAATTTCTACTCCAACAAGTAGTGAAGGGTTATAATAAGGAGGTTAGGGTTCCAGATAGTAAGAGGCCTATTTTTTTGAAGTTTTAGAGAAACTTTGTGGGACTTTGGGGTTAGTTTGATTTAGAGGTTAGGCTGTTTAAAGTTGCTTTTATTCTGGCATTATTTGGGGCTTTTACGGCTAAAGCGCTTGTAGCAGCCAGTAAGACAAGAGAGTCGGGTTTATGGAGAGAAGGTATTGAAGCTGGAAGAGAATAGGGTAAGGATCCAAAACAGATGTTGAAGGTAAAGAGTGCTGGGTGTCACTTTTTAGGTTGGAAAAAAAAACCCTGTGGGGGCTTTTAAATGATCACTTGAGGGTAAGGCCAGTAGAAGGGAAATCTTTGTTATATGAGAAAAGTTCTCTGCTGACTATTTTCCAATTTAGAAGGGTATTTGGTATATATTTGGAGAAGCTGGGCTTGAGTGGTGAGAATTTTACTACATATTCCTTTAGGATGGGAGAACTGCTGATGCTGCAAGGAGAGCGTGAGAGAGAGTGAACGAGAATGAGACTGTGAGAGAATGAGTAAGAGTGCGAGTGAATTAGAGCGAATGTGGGCTCCGGGCAATAGATTTCGTTCCTGAATTAAGAACGCCCCCTGTTTTTTGTTTAAACCAAATGGGCAGGGAAATACAAGACTTGGATCGTCAGGTGGAAATAGCGTTAAAGACAGTAGGAAACACAGCATCTCAGGAACTTCGGTGGCGCTGTAACATAGCAAAACAGTGCTTTACTGTGCTGACAAGGACAGCATCGAGGCTCACCCCAATAACAAGACAGAGCTCGTATTGAGGTAAAACAGAAACTGACTTTATTGGGAACAGCACAGATATTTATACAGACAACATAATTGGATCAGAAGTATAATCCCATCAACTACCAGACAGCCTGGGGCCCCCATACAATTCTGTGGCCAGCAATGCCCACCCAATAAAAGTCACTATTTTTGGCGTGATCCTGAGGGATCAGCGTCAATCCCAGGATACCAATGGAGAGCTCAGGGTCCAACGATGTTATGTTCCAAAAAGCGACTCGATCCAACCTGGGGACCTTGAGCGGTGGCCGGGCCAGAGTTCCATAGCCATGGCTGGGTAAACCCCACTCCTAACGATTGGTAATAAAACCATGGTTCCCAAATGAGCTCCCTCTCCGTAACCACCTCTGAATGTTGCCCACCACAAGCATAGCGTAACCCCAAAAGAGCTACATTGGTGGGACATCAGGTGTCCGTAGCGAAGCAGCTCCAATTGTTGACGGGCATCTCCGTGGGTTACAAGCCGCCACTTTCCATGGATTTGCGGCTAGGTCCCAGCCAGGCGTATGGGGTTTTTTTGGCTGATTAGGGCAGACCAGACGGGGTCTGAGCACAGGGTGACTTAGACATAAGAGGGGGCTGGGCAAGCGGGCAAGTCTCCACAGGAATTCATCAGTGCCCCCTCCCAAACTCAAATCTACCTCCATGTGTCCTCAGCCTCAGGGGGGTTACTGTGACAAGGGGTCTCAGTCTCATTTCCTATGTACCGGTGGGGAAACATCCATGCCGGTGCAAAAACCATAGGACATACTATTATGTCTTTGGTCATCTAGCCTTTTTTCTAAGGACATAATAGTACATCCTATGTCGCAAATGGGTTAAGCAGCGCATGTCTGACCCAATGAAACCACCCCACTCACAGAGATGGGAGAGCAGAGAGGTCACATAACATTACGTGACCCTGTAGTAGTAGCACTGTCGCTTATACAGTGTGCGATGAGCTATATAGTAAATCATCAGTGCAAGGCAAGGGTGTGAAAGCATTAGTGTATTTTATTATGAGTGTTAGTGTCTGTTACATGTAATGTGTGTGTTAGAGGGAATGTGTGTGTGTTCCCATAGCATTGTATTGGACAAACACAGCCAAAAACACATCTCCAATTTTGGTTTGGGTTTTATATTAACTGTTAATGGGATGAGGCATATAAAGCATTCTTACTTTCTTATCATATATCGGAGAAAAGTATAGTTAAAATGATACCAATTATTGGCTAACTGAGAGTTTAATTGCAAGCTTTCTAGAGTGATCTTTTGTAGTAGAGTAGTAATATTATGTTTTATTTTTGTGATTTATATTTATGAGCAAAGCAACAGGAATCATACAGTGGATATAAAAAGTCTACACACCCCTGTTAAAATTCCAGGTTCTTGTGATGTTAAAGAATGAGACAAAGATAAATCATGTCAGAACTTTTTCCACCTTTAATGTGACATATAAAGTGAGCAATTCTATTGCAAAACAAACTGAACTCTTTGGGGGGGGGGGGGATAAATGCTTTTCCATATGAATCAAACAAATCACACTTATCCTCTGAAAAATCTGGGTTGCTCAGCAAAAGTTTGCCTGACACACTTTAGACTCTGTTTTCACTGCAGCTTACTTTTTTATGCCAGGATGCAATGAAGGTTCTGGGAGTTGAGCTTCTCTTTTTCATTTTTGAGGAAAAAGTCAGTATATTTAGGAATTAGAAATAACATTGTTAGTTGAGTCACTTTATTGAAAGCTGTCCATTCACCTCTATGCCTTATTATCAATGCTCAGTGGTATTCCATTATGTTCTTAGGTTATGCTGTAACATAAATGGAAAAGGAACTCCAAGGTAATATTTTCAGGAAGATTACCTGTGCCACGCGCTACACAAGGGAGGCAGTGGGAGCTTAGGGAGATGAATGTATGGCTGCAGATTTCCAGATTTGAACAGACTTTGCAGTTGGCTACATACTCTATAGTAGGGATGGACTGCACCACAATGATGAGGGGGCTGCAGTACTGGGGAGAAGATCGTAAGAGGGTTGGAAGAGATTTTAAACTAGAGTGGGGGTAGCTAGAGGTGGTTCCGGGCAGGGCTTAGCTTTGGGAAGTTGGGAAAGGAATGGTGGGATCAGTTTAGATAACGAAAAAGCTAAATTATAACATATTGTGAACATAGGTTGAAAAATAGCTTGGTGGTGATGTGTACAAATGCCCACAGCTTAAGGAATAACTTACTGCATTAGTGACAAGTGATAATGTGGATTTAGTTGCAGTTACAGAGACCTGGTACAACGAGCAACATGACTGGGAGGTTGCCATACCAGGATACATGTTATAGAGAAAGGATAGAGATGGCTGAAAGGGAGAGGGAGGTTGCCATTTATGTAAAAAATTGCTTAAGGTAACTCTTAGAAACAATTAACCTAGAAACAATTGGAGTAACTTTTGAACTTTGTAACAAAGCAGTTGCTCGCATTGGTGTGATGTATAGACCCCCGGGACAAGTAGAGGAGCTTAACAAGCTACTACTTGAAGAAATGACTAACGTGTCAATGAAAGGTGAGGTTATCATTATGGGAGACTTTAATCCTTCTGATGTAGGTTAGAAAAAACAAACAGCTGGGTTGACCAGGAATAGACACATCCTAAATTCCTAACACAGGGGCTGTGTCTAAAGCAGTTGGTAGAGGAGCCAACAAGGAAAAAAGCTGTGCTGGATTTAGTATTTACAAATCAGTGTGGTTTATTATAAGGAGAGAGGTTACATTGCATCACACTAAAACCAAGGTTTTTGATTTTAGAAATATGGATTTTCCAAAAATGGAGAGACTGATAAGTGAGTCTTTGATGGCCTGGACATCTTTAGATGGAGTCCAGGTGAGAATGAGCTATTTAAGAGATGTCCTGCAAAAGGCAACAGAACATTTCATTAAAATTGTTAGCAAGAGTACGAGAAAAAGAAAGCCACTGTGGTACTCCACAGATGTGGCAAATATATTGAATGAAAAGAAGTGAGCTTTTAAGAAATAGAAACAGACACAAAATAAGGAAGATGGGAGCAAATACAAAGCTAAGCTACTAATTTTAGGGAGGCAAAGCGCATTATTAGATGCACCCAAGCACACACACTGAGGAGAACATTGGGTCAACCAAAAAGGGTGATAAAACCTTTTTCAGATATGTAAGTGAGAGAAGAAAATATAAACCAGAAAAAAATAAACTAAAGACATATGAAGGAATTATGTAAATGAGGATAAAGAGCAAGCCAACTGCTTAAATACTTCTGTTCTGTTTTTACTCAGGAAGATGATGGTGAAGGACCCTTATTAGCCAAGAGACATGGGGTGACACAATGTGACACAGATGTGTTTACAGAGGAAGATGTTCTACTTGAATTCTCCAAAGTAACAACACACAAATCAATGAGACCTGAAGGGATATGCCCAGAATTATTAAAAGAGCTTTGAGGTGTCCTGGCAAACTCCTAGCAGATCTATTTAACCAGACGGGAATAGTTCCAGAAGGCTGGAAGCTGGCAACCGTAGTATCACTGCACAAAAAAAGAAGTAGGGAAGATGCTACCAACTAAAGACCAGTAAACCTCAGTAGCTGGCAAATTAATGGAAACCAAAGCTAGGATTGTTAAATATCTGGAAGTAAATGGTTTAGATGATCAGAAACAGCACAGTTTTACTTGTCAAACTTACTTAATCTACTGTATCTTCTTGACTGGGTAACTAAGATAATGGACCAGGGAGAAGCTGTTGATATCACCTATTTAGATTTTAGTAAAGCATTTCACACTGTCCTTCATAGAAGACTTATAAATAAATTGCAGTCTATGGGTATGGATGCCAGAATAGTTGAATGGATAAGACAATGGTTGAGTTATAGGAGGCAGAAGGTTGTAGTTAATGGTGTATATTAGACTTGGGCACCAGGGGGCTCTTCGTGTTCATCTTCGTGCTTGTCTTCGGGGGGAAAAAAATCTTCGTATTCAGCAAATATTCGCCTGTTCCTGTCTTCTCTTCGGGAGAATATTCGTGGACATTCTTCGTGTTCGGTTTTTCCTTGTTTTTTCCCGGTTAAGGGGTTAATACGGGGTTAACGCGTACCGCAGCAGCTCTGGTGCCAGGAGTTTAAATGTCCCTATGAGCAACTCTATTGGTCGTCAGCAGGGGGCTCGTCTGCCATCAACCCCTGCTGGCGACCAATAGGGTCGCTCGTACAGACTTTTAGGCTCCTGGTGCTGTAACTTGTCCTGCAGATCCCACTGGTTTCCCTGTTCTATCAGTTAAATGTCCGTACGAACAACCAATAAAGTCGCTTGTACGGACATTTAACTGATAGAACAGGGAGACCAGTGGGATCTGCCGGACAAGTTGCTTAGGGTTTAACTTTTTAAAGTCTGTACGAGCAACTCTCAGACTTTTAGGCTCCTGGTGCCGTAACTTGTTGCACCTTAAGGGGTTAAGGGGCCAATTGGTTGATGCCAGAGGAGGTCCCTGTAGGCGACCAATAGGCTCATTTGCACTGCCCTGTAACCCCTGACGGCGAACCTACCGATTTCCGCTTCTGTGAACTGCCGCAATGTCGCAAAGATAAGGTAAGTTGGATCTTCGTGGTTTGTGCGTCTTCGTCTTCGCCTACGTTTTTCCGCCGCTGTCCTCTCTCCGGCGTCTTCGGAACGAACACGAAAACGCACTCTTCGTGTTCTTTTCATGTACGCCCGAAGACGAATGCACAAGTCTAGTGTATATTCAGTTGGGTACCTCAGGGATCAGTATTGGGATCTGTACTTTTTAATATTTGTATTAGTAATATTACAGTAGGTATGATATGTCTTTTTGCAGGGGATAAAAAAGGTCTGCAACAGGGCAGACATTCCGGGTGGAAGAACTCAAATGGCAAATGAAGTGAAAGTAAATTAGAAGAATGGTCGAGAGTGTGGCAGCTGCTGTTTAATATTAATAAATGTAAAATAATGCAGTTGGGATGTAAAAATCACAATGCAGAATATAGCATTCATGGCAGTGTACTGTCAGTTACAACGGAAGGGACTTAAGAGTAATTATATCTGATGACTTAAAGGTAAGCAGACAATGCAATGACGCATCTCAAAAAGCAAGCAGGATGCTGGGTTGCATTCGGAGAGGCATTAGTAGCAGAAAGAGGGAGGCGATTATGCACTTTACAGATCTCTGGTCAGGCTTCTTCTAGTATATTGTGTACAGTTCTGGAGACCCCATCTCTGGAAGGATATTGACACATTGGAGAGAATTCACAGGAGAGCTACAAAAAGCGTTTTAGAAACATAGAAAGTGACGGCAGATAAGAACCATTAGGCCCATCCAGTGTGCCCAACCAGTGGCGTCGCCACTGCTGTTCCAAGCTTGCATACATCTGGCATGAGTGAGATCTCCAAGCTTGCTCATACTTTATGGAGGGACATGAGCACAGGACAGAAATGATCAGGAAAGGTTAAATTATCTTAATATGTCTAGCTTGGAGGAAAGAAGAGAGAAGAGGGTTGCAATAGAAACATTTAAATACTTAAAAGGATTTAACAAAGTACAGGAGGCAAGCCTTTTTGAAAGGAGGACCAATGTTAGAACAACAGGTCAAGGTCTAAAACCCTCAGAGGGTAGTAGATGGAAATGGAACAGTTTAAACAGTGGTTTACACTAGACTTGGGCACTGGCGAAGTCTGCGTGTTCGTCTTCATGTTCATTGTCTTCGGGGAAAAAAATCTTCATATTCTACGAATATTGGCCAATTCCTGTGTTCGGTTTGGGCGAATATTCATATACGTTCTTCGCGTTCGGTATCATCGCCAGTTTCCTAGCAGGGGTTAATACCGGGTTAACCGTGCAGCAGCAATTTTGCCACCAGGTTTTAAAGGTCCGTAAAAGTAACTCTATTGGTCGCCGGCAGGGGGCTCGTCTGGCATCAACCAATAAAAGCAGCTGCCCTTCATCAGTTGAGGCCAGACAAGCCCCCTGCCAGCGTCCAATAGAGTAGCTCTTACAGACCTTTAAATCCTGGCGCTATCCAAGGTGCACAGAAGTGTACCTTGCCCTGTCGTTTGCCAGGGGGACAAAAATCCCATCATGGCCTGGGAGGAACGGGGATTATCATAAAACATCAATAAATGAACCCATAGAAGTTGAATAAATGAAAAATAGGGAATTTTAGACCAATTTTACATACTTTCCAACAACCTGAATTTGACGGGACAGGACTGGGGGAAAAAAGGGTCTGTCCCAGGAAATTGGGGACTGTTGGCAGGTATGCGGATGGAAGAATGTGGGACAAAAACTCAAAATAAGCTTAGACTTAATGTAAGTTTAAGGATAGTAGTAGTACACTGGTTTGGTAAAGATCTATTATTATTATCATTATTATTAATATCATTATCTAATTTTAAGTTTAATGCGTGTTTAAAAATAAGGGGTTAGATTCTTATTATATTAAAGTTATTTAATTTATTATATTTATTTCTTCTACCTACCTACATTTGCATACCTACTTTACCTGAATTTGACAGGACAGGCCTGGAAAAAAACCCCAAGACTGTTCCGGGAAATTTGGGACTCTTGGCAGGTATGCGGATGGAAGCAAGTGGGTCAAAAACTCAAAATAAGCTTAGACTTATAGGCATAGGTTAAGGATAGTAGTAGTGCATCAGTTTGGTTAAAGATCTATATTATCTAATTTTAAATTTAATGGCTATTATTAACAATAATGGGTAAATTTATTTAATTATATTATTAAAGTTATTTTATTATATTTATTTTTACGTACATTTGCATACTTACCCACAACGGCATACTTACCGAAGTAGACGGGACAGGATGCAAAACGAGGGACTTTCGGGAAATTTGGGACTGTTGGAATGTATTTGAGGATCAAAAAACTCTAAATATTAGCTTAGTGTTATAGGGTTAAGTGTAAATTATAACATTAATTGTAGACTAGACTAGTGAGTGTAAAAGTAAAGGGCAAATAACAGGAAAGATCCTTGTGAATTGTGTATGTATGTGTTATGTTTGGTTGGTTGTGAATCAGAAGGAAAAAAAAGGAAATTAAAGGAAAGAAAAGGCAAGATTTGCAAAGAAAAACTAGATGATGAAAAATGGAAAAGGTGAATTGGTGACCCACTCACCTGTTTCACCCCCAGGGCAAAGCATCCCAACACTGTCAGTCCATGATGTTTGGCAGCGGACTTCCAGAGCTGAAACACTAGGCCCTAGCGTAAGCTGGTTACTCCGCCAGAGGTAGCAGGTTTTGCCACACCCCAAACCCCACTTCAACATTGGTGCCTGCCTCTGCTCCCACCCAAATGCAAAATATTTTCCTTATTGCATGCAGAATATTTTCGGAAGTGTGCTTTTCATGCATCACTTCTGCATGGAGAAGGAATGATTGGTAGCCTGCTGCAGCAGCTTCATTAGACACACCAGGCTGTCAAGAGTGTGCTGTCAAGGAAAGAAAGGCATGCTGCCCGCTAGGTGCATTCCACAAATCTGTTGTGAAATGTACACACTGACCAGCAACCTTGGAAATCTTCTCTTTCACTGATGAAACACAGGACCGATACAATGACGGGACAATATTCCTACTGAAAGTGTAACGTGAGGGAACTTTTTATTGTGGAACCACAGCCGCCATCAATTGTTTGAAAGGCTCCCCTTCAATCATGGATTAGGATGCACCTCCAACAGCAATGAACTGCTCAAGGTTGGGGGTATTTTATTGGCCTGCTGTTTGGACATTGACTTCCTGGAGTGGAATGCCCCAAATTCTTCCAGGACGGGATGGACATGTTGCCGTGCTCCAACCTGCCTTGGTCTTTGGCTACCAGCATTAGCTGTAGCTGCTATTGGCTCTGAAACAGCTTGTGGGGGGGTTCCACTCTCTCTTGAGGTGGTACTAGTTTTTATAGTAGTACCACGCCCACCAGCTATGCTTCCTGCCCTACCTTTTTCTGCCTCTTTCCTCAATAATTATGTTGAGTGCTGAGGTGATGCTTCACCGCTGCACTGGTGAAATGTCCGAACACTTTCCCTCTGCTGATTAGCTTCCCACAATGTTTGCACTTTCCATAGTGCCCTTCTTCTACACTTTCATAGTGCTCCCAAAGTGGACTCTGCCCTTTTGGGTGCTGCTTCTACTGCTCTGTGTGGATGAGCAGCAACAGGACTAGTGCTGCTAAAACCGGGAGATGGCACATTAATCTCACTCTCCGTCTAGGTTCTCTACACTGCTACTAACAATGGCTGTTGTTCTTAATGGCACAGTTACAGTACTGGTGGTGGTAACTGTGCCAGTGCGAACAGGAGTACTGGCCACAGAAATGGTAGCTGAGCTGCTAATGTTTTTATTTCTACCAGATTTGGTAGGTTTTGCTGATGGTGGTGGTGGAGAAGGTGGAGGCTCAGGGGAAAATTGTGCACTAGTCCCCGAGGAATCTGATTCTGCTATTCTTTCCTCCACTGCAGCACCAGTTCTAGTAAGATTATCTTAACTTAAAAATAAAAAAGTATTAACTAAGTGATTAATAATAATTATTAGGGATGTTTTATATTAATATAATTAATAATTATAAACTTATAGCTTGAGGGTAGTAGTGGACTGGTTAATCTTTATGTGGGATAAATTAACTGGACAGAATGCCTCAAGCACACTGAGTTACTATAATACAGCTAATTTAGCTAGCAATTATTATTACCATATTGGCTCGGATATAGGCTGCCCCCGTATATAGGCCGCACCCTAAAAGTTTGGTGCTTTTTTAAAGAAAAAGTTTTTTTCTTTAAAAAAGCACCAAAAAAACATGCTGCCACTCTGTCTCCCCCCCCCCTCCGAGATATGCTGACACTGTCCTCCCTCCCCGAGATATGCTACCACTGTCCTCCCTTCCCAAGATATGCTGCCACTGTCCTCCTCCCCCCCTGAGATATGCTGCCACTGTCCTCCCTCCCCGACATATGCTGCCACTGTCCTCCTCTGCCCCCCTCCCCCCGACTTACCGGAGCAGACTCCCGGGTGTCTTGCGGGGCCGGCGGGGGACGTCTACGCAATACGCGTATACAACTTCCGGTGCCGGCAGAGGTAAAACGGACGGTCCGCACGATGCGCTTAGACAACCTCCCGTGCCGCCCCCCCCCCCCCTGGGAAGTGCTGGCAGGGGAGGCTGTCTGAGCGTATCGGGGAGTAGGATGCAGGCCCCTGCACTGCTGCGGGGGATCTGTATCCTAACCCCGCTGCCTGCCCGGCGCCCGGGACTGCATGTCCCGGGCGTCGGGCGCTAGACCCCGAATATAGGCCGCACCCCCACTTTAAAGACTTAAAGTGGGGGAAAAAAGTGCGGCCTATATTCGAGCCAATACGGTAATTAATAACACACTAGTATACTATATGATAATATCATATATTATATAATTATGAAATTATATTATTTAATTAATAACTCCAACAGTTCAGCTTAACTAACTTATTGACTGACTGACTATGTGCAGCAAACTGTCAGCTCAACAGCACTATACAGTTGACAGTTTGACAAACACTGGAAACAAAAATCCTACTTCAGTAAGAGTAAAGTACACTGTGAGCAATGCCAGTGCAATCAGTCTCACAAAGAACTATCTCTCTTTGTAATGCTCTGATGCAGCATAGCAGTGTTGCAAAACCAGTCTCAGCGAAAATGAATGGGTCCCATGCAAGCTCTGCTCTTATATAAGCTGTTTCCTATTTTTTTTTTAAATGCAGCACAGACATTGGACAAACCGTTAGCATGATGTCACAAGAGTGAGCTGATTGGACAAAGGAAGATCAGCTCACTCAATCAATGCCCCTCCTCTTCTTTGAAAAATTGACACGCCGTAAAAGAGGAAGACAAACACAAGAAACAAAGATTCTTTGTTTTGTGCGTCTTTGCGTACGTTTTGCCGCCGCCATGTTCGCTTGGCGAAACACAGCTCCTGCATGCAAAATAGCTGGGGGGGATATGGTGGAATCCCCTATCCATTACACAGCACTGCAGAATATGATGCATTTGCAAAGAGAAAGTCATGGCAATTAAAAGTGACCAAACAGCTACTATATGCACCAAAGGGCAGTTCTAAAGTAATGAAAACTACTCACTGCAATATAAGGCATACCTCTAAAACACCATGAGACTTGACTCATATCATAAATGCCTCTAAAATTCAGTGAATTTGTATTTTCTTCTGTTTTTCTTTCTTAAAAGTTCAGTTAATTCACCCAGGTTCATCTTCAGAAATGTATTCTGCTACAGGCTTCAGTACACATTTCAGTGTGTGTCTTGCTCAAGGGTTTTTGTTGTAGGATCAGCCTCAGATAACTATTTCCCCATAGTTTTAGTCCTGTTTTTGCAGTGTCATTGTGAAACCAGCATATTTTATAATGTATTATCCTCCCACATGCAATGGTAATAAATGTCGGCTGTTTGAGTGTATTTCATTATTTACTATTCTCATCAGATGTTTATTTGCATAGTAACCAACAATGCACCCTAAATGCATTCAAAACTCCCATAAGACAAACTTGCATAATTCTCTCATACGTTAATGTAGGCAAGTTAATAGAATGTGTTTTACATTAGAGAGGAAGTTCCCAACAATATTTTCCACATGAATGTTAAGAAATAAATAACATTATAAAATAATTAACAATTATCATACCGTTATAAACACGGGTCTGTATTTTATGAATCTTACTGTAATTATTGAATAACGTTTACTGTATGAATATATATATATATATATATATATATATATATATATACACAATGTTATGCAATCAATAACCACAGAGTCTACACTCCTCGTTTTCTGCAATTAACAATATTTATTAAGAGAGGCTAAACAAACTAACAATACATATACAAATTGCTATAAATTAGTATATGCTGTTACACATTAAGTCCTCCTTCTGCTGGACACTCCCCTGGTAACCTATCTTCTCCAGTGACCCTTACAGACCAAGGTGATAGAAAAGGGAAAGGGCATTGCACTTGGGGAGGGAGTGGAAGGTGACCAAATGCCTTAACTGATTTGCCATGTGCTCTGCAGAGAAGAATCTCCATGAATGTTTGGGACCATTTTAAGGTCTTGTATAGAGAGGCTTTGCCCATTGGATCTCTGCATCAGAACACCATTTCACTTCATTGGCATACAGTTGGTTGTCAATCATGCCTTCGTTTTTACACATACACTATATGGGACACTGCCAGGTTGTTTGATGACACTGCATTCTAAATACATAGACATTAACATACCTAGGAACTTCTGAGCTCCGGATACCCAAAGCATTCCCTTGCGGGACACGGCCAGGACTGCCCACTGACGTTGGTGGACGTCCCTGCTGAAATCACGGCAAATATAAACAATATTATTATTTATTGTTTTCAATAGCGCCATCAAATTCCGTAGCACTGTACAATGGGTGGACAGGACATAACAAGAAGTATGTAACATAACAATTTGACTTACAGAGACAACAGGTGAGGAGGGCCCTGCTCAAACGAGTTTACAATCTATTGTGTATTACACAATAGGTAAAAGTGCCATCATTACGGATGGACTAGCCACACTAATAAAAGTATTGCAGGAGAGGGACTAGGAAAGGTGAGCTAAAGGAATATGGGAAGGCGTTAATGTGCAATGTTGTAAGCGTCTGTAAGGCACCTACCTTAAGCAGCTCCCGGTCGTCCTCTTCTCACTCCCGGCAGAACTGCCGGCACCGCTCGTTGAAACATGAATCAGCCGCTCGCGCGCGCGGCCGCTTCATGAATATTTATGAGGCTGACCGCCGACTGGATTCCGCTGCGTCGCTATGGCGACGCAGGACACGATCACGTCCCAGATGTCGGGGAACGCCCCCCCGGGCTATTTAAACCTCACTTACCGTTTCCTCAGTGCTCAGTTATACTGGTGCTTCCCGTATCTCGTGAGCCCCTCCAGTACTTCTAGTTGTTTTCTCATTTATCCGGTATTCGACCCTGGTCTGCTAAACGTTTCCTGTGTACTTCTGGTATCCTGACTCTGGCTCTTCCTACGACTACGTGTACCTCTGGCATCCTGACCCCGGCGATCCATACCGACTACGTGTACCTCTGGCATCCTGACCCCGGCTATCCATACCGACTACGTGTACCTCTGGCATCACGACCCTGGTCTACTAAGCGGCTTCCCTCTGACCACTCGTGCTTACAGTTACACCGCCAAGCGCCCTGTTACCCTCTCCAGGCTCCTTGTGCGTGTTCTGTTCTGAGCAAGTGTGTTTCATTCCTGCATTCCGGATTCCTCCTGGTAAGACGAACCTCACAGCGTCCTTAAAGAAGTGGTTCTTGAGGGATTTTGTGAAGGAATAAAGGCAGGGGAAAAGACGGATAGGCCGGGAGAGGGCATTCCAGAGGATAGGGGCAGCCCTTCAGAAATCTTGTAAGCGTGCATGAGAGCTAGAAATCAAAGGAGAGGATAGAAGGAGATCATTGGATGAGCGGAGAGACCGAGCAGGAGTGTATTTAGAGATGAGTGAGGAAATCTAGGTAGGAGAACAGCTGTGAAGGACTTTGAAAGTAAGAGTCAGGAGTTTGAAATTAATCCTGAACCACACAGGCAGCCAGTGAAGAGACTGACAGAGGGGAGAGGTGTTAGTGAAGCTATGGGAGAAGAAGGTAAGTCTGACAGCTGCATTCATGGAGGATTGTAGAGGGGTGAGACGGTTAAGAGGGAGACCAGCTAAGACAGAATTACATTAATCAAGGCGGGAGATAATAAGGGCATGGACAAGAGCCTTAGTGGCATGCTGTGTTAGGAAGGGACAGATGCAGGCAATGTTTTTGAGATGGAGATGGCATTTTTTTAGAGACAGGCTGAATGTGGGGGGTGAAAGAAAGGTTGGAGTCAAGGGTGACACCAAGACAGCGGGCATCAGGAGACGGGGAGATGATAGCACCATTAACATTGAGGGAAACTGATAGGGGAATCTTAGCGTTGGAGGGAGGGAAGTTGAGAAGTTTGGTTTTGGAGAGATTGAGTTTCAGGAAACGTGCAGACATCCAAATAGAGACAGTTAGTTCCACGATCTAAGACAGAGGGAGAGAGATAAGGAGAGTATAGATAGATCTGGGTGTCATCAGCATACAGGTGGTATTGAAAGCCAAAGGATGAGATTAGTTTTCCAAGTAAGGAAGTGTAGAGAGAGAACAGAAAGGGTCCTAGAACTGAGCCTTGGGGTACCCCGACTGAGAGGGGGAGGGGAGAGGAAGTGTTACTGGAGACTGTCATGGAAGCCTCCGTGCCATGGGCTCCTGAAGGGGACTGAGTGCCAGCCTCCTTACTACATACTATGGGCCCTGGTAAAGAGTGCCATGTTATCCTTTTGTGTGTTATGTTATCCTTTTTGTTATCAATAAAAAATGTTTTTATTATTTCCTAACTGTTTACACAGCACACTGTGTAAGGTCTGGGAGATAATCTAATCAAGACAATATGTATTCCTTATTTTAGTGCCATCTGTATCCTTTTGTATTGTTAATCCCTTTACTGCCCCTGTTGTCTCTGGGATGCAGATTAAGGGGGTGATTTGTATCCCAATATCTTCTTTTATGTTAATGTGTGTTTTGCTGGATATATCCAGCCGTCTGTGTTTAAAATAAATACTAGCCTTGCCTGGTTATTTGGGTACTGGATAGCGATATCCCTTTACTTTGCTTGGGGATATTGCCTACGGATTGAGGAAAATATTGTCCTGAAGGGAGAAGTCGCTCTTGGCGGAGAGGGACAACCTGAGGTCCCTGGTCAGTCCGTCACAACGACCAAAAGCATGAAGAGGTTGAAGGAGAAGAGGCTGGTTCACAGTGTCAAAAGCAACAGAAAGGTCCAGTAGGATTAGCATGTAGTAGTCACCCTTGGATTTAGCAGTGAGGTAAATTGTAACTTTAGCAAGGGCGGTCTCAGTAGCGTGTCAAGGGCGAAAAACCAGATTGAAGAGGGTCAAGTAGGGAGTTCATTCTACTCTGACATCAACAAGGCATTTTCATCCACACAACTGCCACTCACTGGATATTTTCTCTTTTTCAGAGCATTCTCTGTAAACCCCAGTAGATCAACAGTTTCTGAAATACTCAGACCAGCCCTTCTGGCACCAACAACCATGCCACGTTCAAAGTCACTTAAATCCCCATTCTGATGTTCGGTTTGAACTTCGGCAAATTGTCTTGACCACGTCTACATGCCTAAATGCATTGAGTTTCTGCCATGTCATTGGCTGATTAGCTATTTGTATTAACAAGCAATTGAACAGGTGTACCTAATAAAGTGGCCAGGGAGTGTGTATACAGTGAAGGAAATAATTATTTGATCCCCCGCTAATTTTGTATGTTTGAGAAGTGAGAGACAGAATAACAAAAAAAAATCCAGAATAACACATTTCAAATAAGTTATACATTGATTTGCAGTTTACTCAGTTAAATAGTTATTTGGCCCCTTTCCAAAACATGACTTAGTACTTGGTGGTAAAACTCTTGTTGGCAATCACAGAGGTCCCCTGTTGTCAATACATTTTATACTGAAAAAATTGGGCCCTGCTCCACGCTCCCTAGCATGCAATCACTCCCTTCGATCCTGCAAATGCTCTGAAAAATACCCCTCACCTTATAATCGAGGTCGTCTTCTAAGCAGACCTCAAATAGAGGTCTGACTATAAGACTAAGATCCAGATCCCCTGCAGTGCTGCAGGGGACTTGGATCCTCCTCTCCAGCAGCCGGTGGGCATCTACAACCTCCACTTCTGCCGGGGCTTCTATGACATCACATGATCTTCCGGTGCTCATTCATAGAAGCTCTGGGGGAAGTGCCGGCAGCAGCAGCTCAGGTCCTCCACCGGCTGCCCCACTAGACAACTTTGAGTTGCCCAAGGTTTAAAATTTTTATGCGACCTAGGATATATACTTTTATAAATGTTATGTGCTGAGTGGAGATTAAATTAATTTAACAGAGTGATGTACCTGTTGTGTACACTCAGCTGCTGTTACATAGATTGATGGTGTATACCTATGGACTAGGCCAAAATGACAGCTGCCCTCAGGAATCTCTTCCTTGTTTTACAAGTATCTTCCTTAAATAGTTCTAAACACTGATGTGACTGTTTAGATTAAATTTATCTTGTAGCCGAATGCTCCCCATGAATAACCATTGTATGTATGAGTAAGCTTGTATTTATTTATTTATTTTTATTTGTTTTTTAAGTATAAAATACAACATAAAAAAAGGAATACAAAACAATATTTGAACAAATAACATACAAGATACAATTAAAAAAACTGACAATACTAAAACAACAGTTATTGTGGATTCCGTAATTTCATAGATTAAATATACTGAATATGTAGGTATGGACCTACATTTGGGGTTTTCGCATTTACATAATAGTATGTATATATATTTCATTATCGTTACTAAGGTATATTGGCCATATTTTTTCCTTAGCCTATAGCTAAAGACAAAAGAATATTAGATATCGAGTATTTAGTCAGATTTATTTCTAATCTAGTTTGCCATCTAAAATGAGGTTGATCCACTTTTCCCATATTTCCTGATTTTTAATAGTGCCTCTATCTTGTGTTAGGATCAATTTCTCCATGTAACATTGGTGTAGGATTTGCGATCTTACTATTATCCATGATATTGGCTCTGGAGATCTCCACTTTCTAGCTATTACTATCTTAATAGCTGTCAATAGGTGTAATAATAGTTGTATTTCTTGACTTGTGGCTTTAGGTAAATTCAAATGTAATAACGCTCTATCATTGCGAGCCAAATATATCTGTAAGTTTTTCCGATACCTTCATCCACAGTCTATTTAAAAGGGAACAATTCCACCATATGTGGAGAAAATCTCCCTTAAAATTTCCACATCTCCAGCAGTTCGGTATATTGTTTGAATACATTTTTACTAAAGTTGTGGGGACTAAATACCAACGATTCATTAATTTATATTGTACCTCATTTAAGTTTAGGCAGTGTATATTTTTATAAGTTAGATTCAACGATTTCTTCCAGTCCTCTATAGTAATTCTACTTCCCAGATCCTTCTCCCATTTTTTTTTTTTAAGGCCAAAGGGGTATGATCTTTTTTCAATAATGCTATAAGTTGAAGCGCTTTTGAAAGTGCTTTTCGCTGAGTGTCTCCTTCGGTCAAATAGCCTAAAAGTTCTTGTATTTTGGGGTTTAAGTTCCACTTTAGTGACTTTAGTAGGAAACTTTTTACTCTTAAATAATTATAACATTCTTCGATTGGAAGCTGGTATTCGATTTGGAGTTGCGAAAAAGATTTTATAGCAATTCCATCCGTCAAATTTTTTATTAAGAATATACCTCTTTGGCTCCAAGGTTTCAAATTTATATTCTTCATACAGTTTCCTAAAATATGGAGTGGGAGGCCCGTTATGATCTTATCTTTTAATCCTGCCTGCCTTTTTACCCAATTCCAATTTTTAAGGAGCTGTCTCAAAACCCTACCATTTGCCGTTTCCATAATATGAGTAACTTTTTTGGTCGATAACCAAAAAAGAGTTCGTAAATTATTATATGGGTAGTTTCTTGGAATCTCTATACCACGGTTCTTGAGTTGCTTCAATTCTCTGTGTTAAACATGCTTGTAAGAATATGGCCGCTTGTGAATAGTCTTGAATAAGTGGCACGCTTAAACCTCCTTGTGATTTATTCATTGAAATCAATTGCTGTTTCAATCTTGGTTTCCTAGCTGCCCAGATGAATCTATTAAAGGATCGTTGGATTAGCTCCATCCAGCTATAGGGTATACTCAAGGGGATCATTCTAAAGATGTAAAAAAATTTTGGTAAGCCTTGTATGCCTTGACCACATTTATCCTCCCCCACCAAGATATATACAAACTACGCCATTTTTTGAAATAAAGATTAGTTTCTTTTATCAAAGGGAGGAGATTAATCTCCATCCAATTATTTGGGGTAGTAGAAATTTTAACTCCCAAATAGCAAAGTGAGTGATTAGCCCAACTTAGTCCTATTTTCTCCATTTCTTTCTTTTGTTTTACGTCTAAGCAAAGAGGGAGCGCAATGGATTTCTTTAAGTTTAATTTATAGTTAGAAACCAAACTATATTGGTGTATTAAATCCATTGTCTTCATTAACAAATTTAAGGGATCTCTGACTGTAAGTAGTACGTCATCCGCATATAACTTTATTTTTTGTTGCTTTCCCTTTCCACAGCCCACGATATCTGGATTGGATCTAATGTCCCTCACCAGCGATTCTAGCGAAAGCACATAGAGCAGAGGAGAAAGTGGGCACCCGTGTCTTGTGCCATTTGAAATGGGGAACCAATTTGATTTTATGCCGGAGCCCACTACTCTACCCATGGGTTTGCTATATAAAATGCATAGAGAAAAACCCCTTTCACCATCTGTGATTGAAGGTCCTATATATGTGAGCAAACAGCTTAGTGTTTTAACATTAATCATATCTAAATTAAATAGGATAGATTTTATATAGTAAAGGATTGAAAATTAATAAGATTCAGCTCTACATACAGATTGATAATATTCCATAAAGAGCATAACTAAATTTAAGTCCTATACCTAAGCATGTGTATATTATGTTCTATTTTACATATTACAGCTATTTTCATGATCTATAGATATCCTAATTCATATGTGTGATTTTCTTTGTGTTTCAAAGTACATCAAGGATCTAAAAATCCAAATGCATTTTAAACTATATCCATGTGCCTTTTACACAGTCAAAAGTGCATTTTCCGTTACAACTTAGTATTAGCTACCCTGTATAGTGCATAAAAGCCCATCATAATAATGAAATTGATAAAAAAAGAAGAGACAAAATCATCTGTAATTAAGAAACCTACATTCATGTAAGCAAATAGCTCAGTGCTTCAACAGTTAATCATTTCTAAAAAAAGGTGAATTTTATATTATGGAAAAAAATAAGAATTAATAAGATTCGACTGCTCATACGCACTAATGATACTCCATAATATGCACTGATAAATTTAAATCCTATACCTAGGCACGTATATATTGTGTTCTATTCTTCGTATAACAACTGTTTTCATACGCTACAAATATCATAAATTCTTATGTGTGATTTCGTTGTGTGCCAAAATACAAAAAGAATCTACCAATCAAAATGCATTTTACACTATACCCATGTGCATGTTACACAGTAAAAGTGCAAATTGCTTTATAGACATAATATTCGCTGCCGTATGAGATGCATAGAGATATTCATAATAAAAAATAAAAAAAAATAAAAAAAATAATAATAATAATTTTTGTTCATAGTAGTCCGGAATTTTCTTTATAATGTGTTTTCTTCTTTTCTTCATCTCTCCTTTGATTATTGGATTTTTTTCCCCTGTAGCCATTTATCCAAGTTTTCAGGTGTATCGAAAGGCCACACTTTTTGTTCATATGTTAGAGAAATTTTTACCGGATATAGCCACTTATACCGAATTATATATTTCTCCTTAGGATCTCCGTCAGATGAGCATATTGCCGTCTCTTTGATCGTGTGAAGTAAGATAAATCTGGTAATATTTTAATTTTCTGGTAGGGCTCAGATAATGGCCCTTCCCTAGATATTTTTAGGATTTTATCTCGTATTTGGACATTTGTGTAACGGATCAAGATGTCACGAGATAGATCTGACGGTAAATTTGCAGCCTTTATGGCTCTATGATATCGTTCCCATATAGGGGTAAGGCCTTCTTGGGTGACCCCCATTTTTAAAAAAAGATCTTTGAGGAAACGATCTAAAGCGTCATTTGTGAGAGAATCAGGTACTCCTCTTATTCTCAGATTCATACGGCGCGCTCGATCTTCAAAATCTGACAACTTTAGTTCCAGTGCTTCTATATTGGACTTATTTTGTTTGATATTATCTTGCTGTGTCAGATCTTGTATCGTTAAATATTCTATTTATTCTTCATTTGTCTTAACTCTTGAACCCACTGATAGCAGATCAGCTCTCAAGTTCTGAAACTGTATTTGTATTTCTTGTTTAATTCTTTCAAATTGAGAATCCAAAGCTGTTTTTAGTTGTTCCTGAATTAAAGGGGTAATATTTCCTATGGAAGTCTTTGTTTTGTGCTGATCTTCCTCTCCAGAGCTTGATCTATTTAAAGTCTGCACTAATTCCAATCTCTCTGTATCCAATTTAGACGTTTGTGGTGAGAAGAAAGATAGCCTTTTCTCTGGTTTATCTTTTTTATCTTCTCTTTTGTCTCTTCTAGAGGATTTTTCTGTGGGTTTTTTTGCCGCCATATTGGATTGGATTGGATATTACAATTTTGTAGTGAATAGTTAATGTGGAAAGGTGGCCCGCTCGGCGCTTTCCTTTGCTCCTACTCCGTGCCTCACCGTTCCAGATACTCGCATGCGATTGGCTCCTCTTCTAGGGCGTTAACGATCTTAGCCAATGCAAAGCGTGCATTGCTCTTCCCCGCTTTCTCTTGCAGTCTATTGAACGCTCATTGGTTTATCGTATCCCTCTCTGCTGCAACGCCTAAGGATAAAGGCGACCAGAAAAAAAAAATGCAAGGAGGGCTGTGATTGGTGAGAGCGTGCAGCTGCAGCAGCAGCAGCAGCGGCAGAAACAAGGAGGGGGCGGAAGTAGGTGTGGCAAATCCTTTTAAGACACCGGAAGTGTGACCTTTAGCACGTATTTAGGCGGTCTAATATTCAATCAATAAGCTATTCAGCATGACATTTTTTTTCGTATATAATAGTGATGCTAGTTGTTAAGTATAAGTATATATTGTTAAGTATATTTCTCAAAAAAGTTTTTTAACTTTCCCGATATGAAAAGTCACCACCGGTTTACAAGCAATCAAAAATATAACATTTTGTCGAGTAATTTTATCCAATAATTCAGCAAAATCAATAAAGATCCAAAAGAAAAATATAAAAAGAGGAGTCCACTTATCTGAAATGTAATGGGATGTTCTCCATGTATCTATATCAGTTTGGTTCTGTTTTAATACTGTTTTGTTCTAATTTCTTTCAAATGAAGTTCAAAACGGGTCAAATCAATTCGATTCAGTTCAATTCAATTCAATTCGATTCAATTCAATTCTGTTCAATTCGATTCGATTCAATTCGATTCAGTTCAATTCGATTCAGATCAATTCAGATCTATTCAATTTAATTCAATTCATTTCAATTCAAACCGCTACGGTTGCGGTTACAGCTGTGGTTGCGGTTACGGCTGCAGCTTCGGGTACGGCTTCACTCCCGGTACACCGCCAGTTTTACAGGGCCTTTCGCGCCCTAGACTCCATCGCCGCGAGCGTGACACGCTAGCGTGTTACGTCATCGCTCCACCCCCCTTCAGCTTGTATTTATTTTAACTGGTGGTCACATTAAATAAAAAAAAACATTTACCTAGAAGCTTTACAGACGTATCTGTTCAGCAGAGGTGTAGAGGATTGGATATTGAGGCAACAGGAGACAGAAAGGTATTGCAGGAGAGATGTTTCCCAGCTGCTTAACTTCACTGTACATTATGAAAAACCAACCACTTACTTAATGAAGTAAGAGAATTAAGACAACATTTGTGCAAACACTCCTCACAATGCCCCCTTTAATGAATAAACCCTGTTGTGTATTTGTAAGATATATTTAAATCAGAGCTGGACCTTAACATGGGTAGGTTAAATTATTTGACAAAGTGTTTCTGCAACACTCTTTCTCTGTGAATCTATCTGTATTATTCTGGCCTCTCTGTGTGCTTCTGCAAAAGGGTGTAGCCTCTCCCTATTCCTCCAATTGGGTGAGAGGTTGTTCCCAGAAGCCCCACCCATTTTCAGAAGAGCACTGGGAGACCAGGTTCATGGAGAAGCAGAAGAAAAAAACCACAGGGAGAAACGGACGTAGGAAAAAAGACAAAAGAACAAGAAGAGACAAAAACGGTTATTAAAAATAATAATGGATGTGGGCATGGTTTTGGTAGGTGCAGTTTTGGAAGCATTTCATTGTTGGACCCAGGCAGCACAATGTTTTGGATTGGCCCTGATTTAACCACTTAAGGACCGGGCTTATTTCTCTTTTTGTACCCTTTGGGACCGAGGCTGTTTTAACACTTTTGCGGTGCTCATGTTTAAATGTAATTTTCTCCTCACCCACTGTCAGGTCCCCACCGCGGTACTCACCTTGCTCCCACGCCGCGTCCTCCTTCTGACCCACACCGCCGATATGGCGATGCACGAAGAGGGGTCCGACGTGGCAGAACTGCTCACTCCCCGCCGTTGACGATGCCGCGGCCTTCTTCCCGGCCTGGTGATCTTCAGGACGGCCGGAACACGACTGCAGGGCCGTCCCAACAGAAACTGAGAACACGTTCCGTCTCTCGCATGCACTCTAGTGGCGCGCGCGCATACAACTCCTTTTCTTAAATGCACAGTCACAATATTCCCAGGTGTATAGAATCAGGTTAATCTGGACATCAGAGGGAGTATCCCTTCCTCCTTCCTATAAACCTGTGCCGTTTAGTTCATTCATTGCTCAGATATACTGTGCTCTCTACGTATATACGTCAGTGCTCCCTTATCATTGTTTTATTGGATATTGACCCTTCGCTTTCCTTATCGTGTCTGAACCTTCGCTGCCTGAACTGACCTCTGCTTATCCTGACTTCGTTTACGTCTCATCCCTATCGGTACCTCGCTTTTGATTCATCCACGTCTCCAGCCTTGCATATTGCGCTCCGACTACTAAACCCGACACCCATGTAGTGTACCCACACAAGTTATATGTTGTTTTTTGCAGGACAAGATGGTGAAAATTTGAAAAAAAACACCTTCTATGACATTTATTTTAAAAATCTTTTACTCATCTACAAAAGCAAGTAAAAAAAACAGTTAACTAGATTCTACTATTTGTCCTGAGTTTAGAAATACCCAATATTTTTAGGTATTCCTGCAATACCCACCTTCATGTTCCCCACAATCAACTGAAGTCCAAGCAAACCTGCATACTTTGCTACAAGCCCTCACAACCTGCAATACCCACCTTCATGTTCCCCACAATCAACTGAAGCCCAAGCAAACCTGCATACTTTGCTACAAGCCCTCACAACCTGCAATACCCACCTTCATGTTCCCCACAATCAACTGAAGCCCAAGCAAACCTGCATACTTTGCTACAAGGTATACAGAGTGGATCAAGAGATCTCCTTTATTATCTGTTATTGTTTTCTGTATTGTTATTATAATTTTCCTGTTTCTGTGCCTGAATTGTCTATTACCCTTTTTTCTGTCTATCTATGCTTTATGGCCTAGGAATGCCCTTACTGGGAGTTGCAGCATTTTTCCACTGATTGTTTTATTTGTTTTTATTTGGTAAAATTTATGTCATGCCTGTCACTACTTAAGTGTGTTATATTTTACTTTCTATCTTTCTGCTCCACTAACCCCTTATCTCCTATATCTGCCCTCTTACTGCCCCCGTCCACTTTAACACGATTTAACACTCTCTATTACAGCCCTCACAACCTGCAATACCCACCTTCATGTTCCCCACACTCAACTGAAGCCCAAGCAAACCTGCATACTTTGCTACAAGGTAACAGAGTGGACCAAGAGATCTCCTTTATTATCTGTTATTGTTTTCTGTATTGTTATTATCATTTTCCTGTTTCTGTGCCTGAATTGTCTATTACCCTTTTTTCTGTCTATCTATGCTTTATGGCCTAGGAATGCCCTTAGTGGGAGTTGCAGCATTTTTCCACTGATTGTTTTATTTGTTTTTATTTGGTAAAATTTATGTCATGCCTGTCACTACTTAAGTGTGTTATATTTTACTTTCTATCTTTCTGCTCCACTAACCCCTTATCTCCTATATCTGCCCTCTTACTGCCCCCGTCCACTCTAACACTATTTAACACTCTCTATTACAGCCCTCACAACCTGCAATACCCACCTTCATGTTCCCCACACTCAACTGAAGCCCAAGCAAACCTGCATACTTTGCTACAAGGTATACAGAGTGGACCAAGAGATCTCCTTTATTATCTGTTATTGTTTTCTGTATTGTTATTATCATTTTCCTGTTTCTGTGCCTGAATTGTCTATTACCCTTTTTTCTGTCTATCTATGCTTTATGGCCTAGGAATGCCCTTACTGGGAGTTGCAGCATTTTTCCACTGATTGTTTCATTTGTTTTTATTTGGTAAAATGTATGTCATGCCTGTCACTACTTAAGTGTGTTATATTTTACTTTCTATCTTTCTGCTCCACTAACCCCTTATCTCCTATATCTGCCCTCTTACTGCCCCCGTCCACTTTAACACTCTCTATTACAGCCCTCACAACCTGCAATACCCACCTTCATGTTCCCCACACTCAACTGAAGCCCAAGCAAACCTGCATACTTTGCTACAAGGTATACAGAGTGGACCAAGAGATCTCCTTTATTATCTGTTATTGTTTTCTGTATTGTTATTATCATTTCCTGTTTCTGTGCCTGAATTGTCTATTACCCTTTTTTTCTGTCTATCTATGCTTTATGGCCTAGGAATGCCCTTAGTGGGAGTTGCAGCATTTTTCCACTGATTATTTTATTTGTTTTTATTTGGTAAAATTTATGTCATGCCTGTCACTACTTAAGTGTGTTATATTTTACTTTCTATCTTTCTGCTCCACTAACCCCTTATCTCCTATATCTGCCCTCTTACTGCCCCCGTCCACTCTAACACTATTTAACACTCTCTATTACAGCCCTCACAACCTGCAATACCCACCTTCATGTTCCCCACACTCAACTGAAGCCCAAGCAAACCTGCATACTTTGCTACAAGGTATACAGAGTGGACCAAGAGATCTCCTTTATTATCTGTTATTGTTTTCTGTATTGTTATTATCATTTTCCTGTTTCTGTGCCTGAATTGTCTATTACCCTTTTTTCTGTCTATCTATGCTTTATGGCCTAGGAATGCCCTTACTGGGAGTTGCAGCATTTTTCCACTGATTGTTTTATTTGTTTTTATTTGGTAAAATGTATGTCATGCCTGTCACTACTTAAGTGTGTTATATTTTACTTTCTATCTTTCTGCTCCACTAACCCCTTATCTCCTATATCTGCCCTCTTACTGCCCCCGTCCACTTTAACACTCTCTATTACAGCCCTCACAACCTGCAATACCCACCTTCATGTTCCCCACACTCAACTGAAGCCCAAGCAAACCTGCATACTTTGCTACAAGGTATACAGAGTGGACCAAGAGATCTCCTTTATTATCTGTTATTGTTTTCTGTATTGTTATTATCATTTCCTGTTTCTGTGCCTGAATTGTCTATTACCCTTTTTTTCTGTCTATCTATGCTTTATGGCCTAGGAATGCCCTTAGTGGGAGTTGCAGCATTTTTCCACTGATTATTTTATTTGTTTTTATTTGGTAAAATTTATGTCATGCCTGTCACTACTTAAGTGTGTTATATTTTACTTTCTATCTTTCTGCTCCACTAACCCCTTATCTCCTATATCTGCCCTCTTACTGCCCCCGTCCACTCTAACACTATTTAACACTCTCTATTACAGCCCTCACAACCTGCAATACCCACCTTCATGTTCCCCACACTCAACTGAAGCCCAAGCAAACCTGCATACTTTGCTACAAGGTATACAGAGTGGACCAAGAGATCTCCTTTATTATCTGTTATTGTTTTCTGTATTGTTATTATCATTTTCCTGTTTCTGTGCCTGAATTGTCTATTACCCTTTTTTCTGTCTATCTATGCTTTATGGCCTAGGAATGCCCTTAGTGGGAGTTGCAGCATTTTTCCACTGATTGTTTTATTTGTTTTTATTTGGTAAAATTTATGTCATGCCTGTCACTACTTAAGTGTGTTATATTTTACTTTCTATCTTTCTGCTCCACTAACCCCTTATCTCCTATATCTGCCCTCTTACTGCCCCCGTCCACTCTAACACTATTTAACACTCTCTATTACAGCCCTCACAACCTGCAATACCCACCTTCATGTTCCCCACACTCAACTGAAGCCCAATCAAACCTGCATACTTTGCTACAAGGTATACAGAGTGGACCAAGAGATCTCCTTTATTATCTGTTATTGTTTTCTGTATTGTTATTATCATTTTCCTGTTTCTGTGCCTGAATTGTCTATTACCCTTTTTTCTGTCTATCTATGCTTTATGGCCTAGGAATGCCCTTACTGGGAGTTGCAGCATTTTTCCACTGATTGTTTTATTTGTTTTTATTTGGTAAAATGTATGTCATGCCTGTCACTACTTAAGTGTGTTATATTTTACTTTCTATCTTTCTGCTCCACTAACCCCTTATCTCCTATATCTGCCCTCTTACTGCCCCCGTCCACTTTAACACTCTCTATTACAGCCCTCACAACCTGCAATACCCACCTTCATGTTCCCCACACTCAACTGAAGCCCAAGCAAACCTGCATACTTTGCTACAAGGTATACAGAGCGGACCAAGAGATCTCCTTTATTATCTGTTATTGTTTTCTGTATTGTTATTATCATTTCCTGTTTCTGTGCCTGAATTGTCTATTACCCTTTTTTTCTGTCTATCTATGCTTTATGGCCTAGGAATGCCCTTAGTGGGAGTTGCAGCATTTTTCCACTGATTATTTTATTTGTTTTTATTTGGTAAAATTTATGTCATGCCTGTCACTACTTAAGTGTGTTATATTTTACTTTCTATCTTTCTGCTCCACTAACCCCTTATCTCCTATATCTGCCCTCTTACTGCCCCCGTCCACTCTAACACTATTTAACACTCTCTATTACAGCCCTCACAACCTGCAATACCCACCTTCATGTTCCCCACACTCAACTGAAGCCCAAGCAAACCTGCATACTTTGCTACAAGGTATACAGAGTGGACCAAGAGATCTCCTTTATTATCTGTTATTGTTTTCTGTATTGTTATTATCATTTTCCTGTTTCTGTGCCTGAATTGTCTATTACCCTTTTTTCTGTCTATCTATGCTTTATGGCCTAGGAATGCCCTTAGTGGGAGTTGCAGCATTTTTCCACTGATTGTTTTATTTGTTTTTATTTGGTAAAATGTATGTCATGCCTGTCACTACTTAAGTGTGTTATATTTTACTTTCTATCTTTCTGCTCCACTAACCCCTTATCTCCTATATCTGCCCTCTTACTGCCCCCGTCCACTTTAACACTCTCTATTACAGCCCTCACAACCTGCAATACCCACCTTCATGTTCCCCACACTCAACTGAAGCCCAAGCAAACCTGCATACTTTGCTACAAGGTATACAGAGTGGACCAAGAGATCTCCTTTATTATCTGTTATTGTTTTCTGTATTGTTATTATCATTTCCTGTTTCTGTGCCTGAATTGTCTATTACCCTTTTTTTCTGTCTATCTATGCTTTATGGCCTAGGAATGCCCTTAGTGGGAGTTGCAGCATTTTTCCACTGATTATTTTATTTGTTTTTATTTGGTAAAATTTATGTCATGCCTGTCACTACTTAAGTGTGTTATATTTTACTTTCTATCTTTCTGCTCCACTAACCCCTTATCTCCTATATCTGCCCTCTTACTGCCCCCGTCCACTTTAACACTCTCTATTACAGCCCTCACAACCTGCAATACCCACCTTCATGTTCCCCACACTCAACTGAAGCCCAAGCAAACCTGCATACTTTGCTACAAGGTATACAGAGTGGACCAAGAGATCTCCTTTATTATCTGTTATTGTTTTCTGTATTGTTATTATCATTTCCTGTTTCTGTGCCTGAATTGTCTTTTACCCTTTTTTTCTGTCTATCTATGCTTTATGGCCTAGGAATGCCCTTAGTGGGAGTTGCAGCATTTTTCCACTGATTATTTTATTTGTTTTTATTTGGTAAAATTTATGTCATGCCTGTCACTACTTAAGTGTGTTATATTTTACTTTCTATCTTTCTGCTCCACTAACCCCTTATCTCCTATATCTGCCCTCTTACTGCCCCCGTCCACTCTAACACTATTTAACACTCTCTATTACAGCCCTCACAACCTGCAATACCCACCTTCATGTTCCCCACACTCAACTGAAGCCCAAGCAAACCTGCATACTTTGCTACAAGGTATACAGAGTGGACCAAGAGATCTCCTTTATTATCTGTTATTGTTTTCTGTATTGTTATTATCATTTTCCTGTTTCTGTGCCTGAATTGTCTATTACCCTTTTTTCTGTCTATCTATGCTTTATGGCCTAGGAATGCCCTTAGTGGGAGTTGCAGCATTTTTCCACTGATTATTTTATTTGTTTTTATTTGGTAAAATGTATGTCATGCCTGTCACTACTTAAGTGTGTTATATTTTACTTTCTATCTTTCTGCTCCACTAACCCCTTATCTCCTATATCTGCCCGCTTACTGCCCCCGTCCACTCTAACACTATTTAACACTCTCTATTACAGCCCTCACAACCTGCAATACCCACCTTCATGTTCCCCACAATCAACTGGGGTTTTTTGCCCGCCCTCCCTGCCCCTCTCCCACCCGCCCCAGTGGTGTTCTAATGTATAGACAGTTAAGTACCAGCTCTATTGGAACACACCAGTAGAGGGCACCAAACTGTAAATCCTTTTACTACCCACTACTCCCCATTAAAGCATTCCAGATCCTATCCCTCCCCATCTCTCTGCCGTCAAAGCTATCCCAGTACCTCTACACTAAACCTTTATATGTGAAACCTACCTATACTTGCTCTACTACTCCTGTCCCTCACATAGTCTTCCCTATTCCTATCACTCTAAACCAGCAAACTCAATCAACATGCGCAACCTAACCAATCTTATTCCTATCATCTCCAACCTTAAGCTACCTCCCGTCTTTAACTGTGCCCTATGGAATGCCCGCTCGGTATGCAACAAACTTGCTTGTATACATGACCTTTTTCTAGCCCATGCTTTTAACCTCCTAGCTCTTACTGAAACCTGGATCCCCTCCCATGACACTACTGCTTCTGCTGCACTCTCCTTCGGAGGACTACACTTCAGCCACACTCCTAGGCCTGATGGCAGAAAGGGTGGTGGTGTAGGCATCCTTCTCTCACCTCACTGCACCTTCCAGAATATACCAAGCCCTCCCTCCCTCTCATTCTGTTCCTTTGAAGCTCACACAATCCGTCTTTTCTCTCCACTCTCTCTTCAAATTGCTGTCATATATCGCCCTCCAGGTCCTACCTCGCAGTTCTTTGACCACCTTTCTGCCTGGCTCCCTTTCTTCCTCTCTTCTAATATCCCCTGTCTTATTCTGGGTGACTTTAACATTCCTTTAGATATATCTAACAACTCTGCTAGCTCCAAACTCCTCTCCCTGACATCCTCCTCTGGTCTCTCTCAATGGACTAATTCCCCTACGCACACCGAGGGACACTCACTTGACCTGGTTTTCTCCAGATCATGCTCGCTTTCAGACTTCTCCATCTACCCGTTCCCTCTGTCTGACCACCACCTTCTATCCTTTTCTCCAGTGCTAACCCCTAACAAGACATACTTACAGCGCTCACCTCATACTTGTAGGCCATTACCAGACAATACCATTACCCAACTGTCAGCCTCACTTGAACCTCTCTTACCTTCCATGTTAACCCTTTCCTGCCCAGACACAGCAGCCTCTTTTTATAACAACACACTTGCTTCATCCCTCGACACCATAGCTCCAATTACTACAAGTTACCCCCGACAAGTTAAACGCCAACCATGGCATACCAAAACCACACGATTTCTTCAGAAGTGCTGCCGCACGGCTGAGCGTTACTTCAGAAAATCCATATCCAGCGAAGACTTTAATCACTATAAATTCATGCTCCACACCTACAACTCTGCCCTCTCTCTCACCAAACAGCTCTACTTCTCCACTCTCATATCCTCTTTCTTCCAACCCACAACGCCTTTTTTCTACTTTCAACTCCCTTCTCTGTCCCTCCACACCCACACCACAAACCTCTCTCATTGCCCAAGATCTTGCTACCCACTTCAAAGAGAAGATCGAGACTATTAGAAAAGACCTCTCTTCCTTACAACTCCCTCCTACACCACTCAACACCACTCTCTCCACTCCTACTATACTAACTGCCTTTTCCCCTACAACCGAAGAAGAGATAGCCACTCTTCTTTCTTCCTCTCACCCAACAACCTGTCCCCTCGACCCCATCCCTTCACACCTCACAAAGTCTCTATATCCATCCCTTGGTCCATCACTTACCCACCTATTTAATCTTTCTCTATCATCTGGAACTGTACCATCTGCCTTCAAGCATGCGCTAATCACACCAATTCTAAAGAATCCTTCCTCAGATCCCGTCTGTTTGACTAACTACCACCCTATCTCTCTCTAAGCTGCTTGAACGGATTGTGTACAACCGCCTCATTAACTTCCTCTCCTCTAATTCCCTCCTTGACCCTCTACAGTCTGGTTTCAAACCCCTTCACTCTACTGAAACAACTCTAACAGAAGTCTCCAATGACTTGCTCTCTGCCAAAGCAAAAGGTCACTACTCTATTCTAATTCTACTGGATCTCTCTGCTGCTTTCGATACTGTTGATCACCACCTTCTTCTAGACTCACTTGCTTCTATAGGCATTCGAGATACAGCTCTCTCCTGGATCTCCTCATATCTGTCTAACCGTTCCGTTCCTTCTCTGTCAACTTCTCTGGCAAGACATCATCACCCCTTCCACTTTCGGTTGGTGTCCCCCAAGGTTCAGTCCTTGGCCCTCTGCTGTTCTCTCTTTATACTTCCTCTCTTGGCAAACTAATCAACTCATTTGGCCTCCAGTATCACCTATATGCAGATGATACCCAAATCTACCTGTCTTCTCCTGATCTCTCTCCATCTCTCCTGTCCCGTATTACCAATTGCTTGTCTGCTACTTCTTCATGGATGTCACAACACTACCTGAAACTTAATCTTTCTAAAACTGAACTCATTATCTTCCCTCCCTCCATCTCCACTCCACTACCTGAATTCTCTATCACCATTAACAACACGACTATCTCTCCTACTAACCAGGCCCGATGCCTTGGGGTCATCCTTGACTCAAACCTCTCCTTCATCCCTCACATTCAGTCCCTCGCCAAATCCTGCCGCTTGCACCTAAAAAACATCTCTCGTATCCGCCCATTCCTCACCCAAGAATCCACAAAAACCCTCGTTCATTCCCTTATCATTTCCCGTCTTGACTACTGCAACACTCTTCTGGTTGGCACTCCACTGTCTCGACTCTCTCCTTTACAGTCTATCCTAAATGCCGCTGCTAGGCTCATCTTCCTTGCACGTCGCTCCTGTTCTGCTTCCCCCCTCTGTGAAACCCTCCACTGGCTCCCAATTACCTTTAGAATTAAATTTAAGATCCTGGTACTGACATATAAGGCCATCCATAATACTGCTCCTCCGTACATTTCTGACCTCATTAGCAAATACTTTCCTACTCGATCCCTACATTCCTCCCATGGGCTAAGGCTCTGCTCCTCACTCATCACCTCTTCCTTTTCCCGTCTACAAGATTTCACTCGAGCTGCCCCATATCTCTGGAATCTACTCCCAAGGAACCTTCAGCATTCTCCCTCCCTCCCAACTTTCAAGAAACATCTAAAAACCCACTTCTTCAGAGAAGCATACCATCTTAGCTGCTAGAACTTCCTTGTCATCGACACAACCCCCACAATACCTCTCACCCTTTCTCTATGCCTTATGTTTGTCACCCCATTTCCCTCTAGATTGTAAGCTTGCGAGCAGGGCTCTCTCCACCAAATGTCTTAGTCTGTCAATTCTTGTCTTGTCATATCCCTTGAATTTATGTATTGTATTAAGCGCTGCGTAAACTGTTGGCGCTATATAAATAAAGGATAATAATAATAAATAATAATAATGTTTTTTTGCTGTTTTTTGTAAGTTATAGGCATACCTGGGAACTCTCTGGGTTTGACCCGGAGATTGCCGGGTGAGCACCGCTTCTCAAGGTCAAAACCGGAATCCTCCGGGTCGTGGGGTCTTGACATGCCCTGCTCCCCGCCCATTTTCCCTCTATATCGAGGCATTTCAGTAACAACTGAGTGAAGGAAACGATTGCCGCCATATTTAAAAGAAATGCTGTCTTGTAAATTAACTATTATAAACGCTCCAGTTATGTTGAGGCATTACAGCAACACCATCTGAATGAAGAATGGTGATGATGTCTTGCCAGAGAAGCTGACAGAATCCTTGAACAAATTTAACCCCATGACGTATCAGGCACGTCATAGGTCGTTAACTGGCCATTTTTCATGATGTGCCTGACCCGTCAATAGATGTTAAGGGGTTAAATCAAAAGTAAATATCAAAAAAAGCCTTTAACTATGATATATGATATACTAACTGCCTTTTCCCCTACAAATGAAGAAGAGATAGCCACTCTTCTTTCTTCCTCTCACCCAACAACCTGTCCCCTTGAGACCATCCCATCACACCTCACAAAGTCTCTATGTCTATCCCTTGGTCCATCACGTACCCTATTTAATCTTTCTCTAACATCTGGAACTGTACCAACAGCCTTCAAGCATGAGTTAATCACACCCATTTAAAAAAATCCTTCCTCAGATCCCGTCTGTCTGACTAACTACCGCCCTATGTCTCTGCTTCCTTTTACCTCTAAGTTGCTTGAACGGATTGTGTACGATCGGCTTACTAAATTCCTCTCCTTTAATTTCCTCCTTGACCCTCTACAGTCTGGGTTCAAACCCCTTCACTCTACTGAAACAGCTCTAACAAAAGTCTCCAATGACTTGCTCTCTGCCAAAGAAAAAGGTCACTTCTCCATTCTAGTACTATTGGATCTCTCTGCTGCTTTTGATACTGTTGATCACCACCTTCTTCTTGACTCACTTGCTTCTACAGGCACTCGAGATACCACTCTCTCCTGGATCTTCTCATATCTGTCTAACCGTTCCTTCTCTGTCAGCTTCTCTGTCAAGACATCATCACCCCTTCCACTTTCAGTTGGCGTCCCCCAGGGTTCATTCCTTGGCCTTCTTTTGTTCTCTCTTTATACTTCATCTCTTGGCAAGCTAATCAACTCATTTGGCCTCCAGTGTCATCTATATGCAGATGATACCCAAATCTAACGGTCTTCTCCTGATCTCTCTCCATCTCTAATGTCCCGAATTACCAATTGCTTGTCTGCTATTTCTTCATGGATGTCATGAAACTTAATCTTTCTAAAACTGAACACATTATCTTCCCTCCCTCCATCTCCACTCCACTACCTGAATTCTCTATCTCCATTAACAACACGACTATCTATCCTACTAACCAGGCCCGATGCCTTGGGGTCATCCTTGACTCAAACCTCTCCTTCATACCTCACATTCAGTCCCTCCCCAGATCCTGCCGCTTGCACCTAAAAAACATCACTCGCATCCGCCCATTCCTCACCCAAGAAACCTCAAAAACTCTGGTTCATTCGCTTATCCTTTCCCATCTTGTCTACTGCAACACTCTTCTGGTTTGCATTCCACTGTCTCGACTCTCTGCTCTACAGTCTGTCCTAAATGCTGCTGCTAGGCTTATCTTCCTTGCACGCCGCTCCTCTTCTGCTTCCCCACTCTGTGAAACCCTCCACTGGCTCTCTATTACCTATAGAATTTAATCCTGGTACTAACATATAGGGCCCTCCATAACACTGCTCCTCTATACATTTCTGCCCTCATAAGCAAATACTCTCCTACTTGATCCTTACAGTCTTCCCATGGGCTAAGGCTCTCCTCCTCACTCATCACCTCTTCCTTTTCCCGTCTACAAGATTTCACTGGGGCTGCCCCATATCTCTGCAATCTACTTCCACCGAACCTTCAGCATTCACCCTCCCTCCCAACATTCAATAAACATCTCAAAACTCACTTCTTCAGAGAAGCATACCATCTTAGCTGCTAGAACTTCCTCGTCATTGATACAACCACCAAACTACCTCTCATTCTTTCTCACACTACCACAGATTGTAGGCATGTACATGAAACCATAAAACCTGTGCAAACTCTCCTGATAAAACACCCTTTTGTTAACAAACCGCATTGGACTTCCTCACTTCACTGTTCATTATGAAGGGCCAAGCTAAAAGGCTGAGCTGGCCATGCATAATGCAGTAAAGAGACTAAAGAGATGTCACTGATTTAGCTATGCTCTATACAAGACCAACCAAGCTCTTACTGCGGCTGAATAGAGCAAAGAACCCCTTAACTTACCTATGGTGCTTCCTCCTGCCTACTGTCTTGTCCCTGATTTTCACTGCAGAGGTCAGTCTCCAACAGTTGGCAGTTGTGAAATACAAGTATGCTTTGCTTAACCCCTTGATGACAATTGACATGCCAGGCACGTTACAACATCCAGTTAGCGACAACTGAGGTGCCTGGCATGTCATGATTTTAAATGGGTCTAGCAAGCGATCTACAATCGCTTTCTTCTCACAAGCAGTGTTGCTGTAATACCTTGATGTTGAGGAATTCATCAACACCGAAATTTTAACCAGAGTCTGATCGCTCCACAGAGTGTCAACATGCGCCATATGAAATATGGTGCAGGCCGTCTGTTAGGAAGTTAGGAGGTTATTCCCAAGCTGGGAAAGGATACAGACTACTGTTCCAACTACCGTCCTATCTCCTTAATTAACGCCGACCTTAAATTGTTGGCCAAAGTCATGGCTTTACGTTTACACCCGTATATCTCGTCACTAATTCATAAAGACCAAGTCGGCTTCGTTCCCGGGATGGAGACAAAAAATTGGATAACATATGCAAATGAGCACAAGCTTCCCTTCGCATTAATATCTATGGATGCCGAAAAGGCATTCGATAAAGTAGCCTGGCCATTCATATTTCAAACTCTAGAATCGATTGGTCTGCCCTAATCTCATTAGAGCTCTTTATTCTAACCCCTCCTCGCAAATTAAGATAAACGTTATCTTTTCGGAACAACTCCACATTAAGAACGGAAATCGTCAGGGTTGCCCCCTCTCTCCGTTACTATTTATTTTGTCAATTGAGCCCTTAATGTTACCGGGTTAAATATAGCTAATCACACGCATAAACTTGCAATATACGCCAATGATATGCTCCCACATGTCATTAGAGACTTGCACACCTTCAAAGACCTTTCCAATTATACAATCTGAGGTCTTGGGAATTAACGTATCCGCGACCCTCTGAGAGAGCTTAGTCAGGGCCTTTCCCTTTAGGTGGCAGACCTTGGCCCTTCAATATCTGGGTCTCTGGATCCCGGTGGATCTCTCCCAACTTAAGTCTTTAAATTTTGATGCTTTGCTATCATCGGTGCTTGTGGATCTCCGTAAATGGGCTTTTTACCCCGTATATCGTGGTTTGGCCATATAGGGGTAATAAAAATGAACATACTTCCTAGGTTTTTATATTTATTACAATGTCGGCCAATCTTTCTCCCTAGAGCATACTTTAAGGCTTGCCATAAAGTTTTTTGGAAATTTATTTGGGGAGAACGAAACTCGAGACTTTTATTTAATCATCTGGTTAGGCCTAAAAACAGGGAGGGGAATGGGGGTCCCTAGTGTAGAATTGTATTGGTTTGCATCACATCTCCGCCGTATTGTGGAGTGGTCCCTGGAGGTCCCGAAGCTGTGGATACCTTTAGAAAACTCATTTTATGTGCATCATATTACGGCAGTGCTGTGGTTGCCTGACCGCTTCAGGCAATTTTGAAGGTACATAAACACCCCACGATTTCAGCCTCATTGTGAGTCTTAAAGCGGCTCGCCTCCTGACACCTTTTAACGACCTCTCCCAGCCCACTGTTTCCCCTCACACATAACCCTGTTCTCTCCACCGACATGCACAGGGGACTTGTAGGCCTATTTACATGCCGTCACTCAAAACACGTCAGGACCTGCCACATCATCCAAGGCACTACATTTAAGTCCCTTAAAGATATGACCCAACAAGCCTCTGCATCCTTTCGGACGGTATTCTTGTACCATCAAATAAAACATTATATTACTTCTCTCCTGCCAAATGCCCAGCTCACAAGAGAGATGTCGAGAAACTGTATTTTAACTAAAGAACCATCTCATCTGTTCTCTCAAATTTATGCACTATTGATTGTAACACAAAACCATTCTTCTTTAGCTTGTGGGAGAAAGATCTCTCCATCCAGTTTACTGATGAGGGGTGGGACAAAATGTTATTACTCACCCATAAGGGCATAATCTCCAGTAGAATTCAGGAGTGTTTTTTTAAACTACTATCCCGCTGGTACAAGGTTGCCCTAGAGTTGCACCCCACAATTTACCCCACATTTCTTCCTTGTTCTGGAGATGCTGTGTTGCAGCTGGGTCCTTCATACATCTATGGTGGGACTGTAAAGATATCCGCCCATTCTGGGAGACAGTGGTTAAGGTGATTGTAGAGATATCAGACCCCGATTTTGTGGCCTCCCCAGAGTCTATGTTGTTGAATCATACACGCGCTTCTTATGGATCCTACAAGAGATCTTTAACCATACACCTGATATTTCATGGTCACTTCATGTAGTGACAGGCTGTGATGCCCCAGATACCTCCTCCGCCTCTCGCTGTGATCACTAACCATGTTGTACTTTTGCTTTACCACATTTGTTCCTACTAGGATCAGGCAATTACCCGGTAACTTTACTATGCAGTGAGATATTTGCTTGTTTTTTTGTTACTATTTTTATGTATAGATAAAAATGGGTTAACATTTAAAAATAATTCATGATTATTCATGATCGGGGGAACCATCCAGTTCCGACAAAATGTAAATAAAAAGTCTAAATATATATATATCCATGAAGAAAATAGGAGCACTCGCAGGACTTCATATTAAAGTACAAAAATGTTTATTACTTTAGGACAGAGAGAAAGCCGACATCTTAAATAATTTTTATACCAAGAAAGAACCAATGACAGAGCCCCTGCTGGCTAATTTTAAGGAACCATGGGATTGGCTGATGCAAGAAAAAGTGCTCAAGCAATTAAATACTGTTAAGGTAGACAAGGCCCCTGGACCGGATAGTATAAACCCAAGGGTACTTAAGGAGCTAAGCCTAATTCTGGTCCAACCATTATTACTGATCTTTAGGGGTTCTTTCAGTTCAGGCATAGTTCCATTAGATTGGCGCAAGGCAGATGTTGTGCCCATATTTAAAAAGGGATCAAAATCTCAACCGGGCAATTACAGGCCAGTAAGCTTAACATCGGTAGTGGGGAAATTATTTGAAGGGTTGCTAAAGGTATACATTCAAGAACATATCTTGATCCAGAATCCAATTAGTGAAAGACTGGTCTTGTTAAACCAACTTATTAGCATTCTATGAAGAAGTTAGTAAAAATATAGATCTGGGTGTTACCATAGATGGACTTTATTTGGACTTTGCTAAGGCATTTGATATGGTTCCACACAAAAGGTTACTCTACAAATTAACAGAAATAGGCTTAGGGGCAAATGTCTGTAATTGGATCGGAAATTGGTTAAAAGATAGAATGCAGAGAGTTGTTGTGAATGGATGTTTCTCAGACTGTACGCAGGTATTAAGTGAAGTGCCTCAGGGGTCTGTCCTGTGTCCTTTTCTTTTTAATTTATTTAGAAATGATCTCCCAAGCTGCATTGAGAGCCATGTCACAGTTTTTGCTGATGACACAAAATAAGGCAGGGTAATTCAGACTAATAATGTTTCTTCTTTGCAGGAGGATTTAGACAGAGTTGGGGACTGAGCGTGCAAGTGGCAGATGAGGTTCAACATAGATAAATGCAAAGTTATGCATTATAGTAAATTATGCATTATGGTAAAAATAATAAAAATGCAACCTATGCTATGAATGGAATATCCTTGCGGAAGGGGAAGGAGCACTACACTATGGCATCCAAAAAATGGAGCTGAAAGAAACAAAATCACATAAAAAGGAACAAAAGTCACAGGAATTAAAGAAGGACAAGGAAAAGGAAAAATTCCTAATAAGTGTTAAAACACAACTGATTGATCAATCAAATGAGAATTCACAATTATCTCTATCCCCCGGTAACACAGATTCCTCCAAAAACTTCAACTGGATATCTCTGGGTCCTCAGACGACCAATTACTGAATGTAGATCTCATGAAAAAATGCCTTGAGTCCCAATTTGAAATCTTCGAAAAATAAATTAATTCTGATATCAAGGATTGGCTCGGTGATTTGGAAACCATAGGAAAGAGATGTGAACAAAATGAAGTAAAAATTGACTCTTTACATATAAGATTAGCGCAAACTGAAGAAACGTAACAAACTGCAAAATAAACTAGATGAGTCACTATCAGCCTTTTCTGAGGATCGGGATAGAAGAATCAATGTGAGGATTTGTGGGATCACAGAACACATTTGAAAATAAGGCAACATCAGCATGAAGTCCTATTTGAGTGGGTTCATCGGATCCCAAAGCCTAAAGAGATTCCATCTGAATTACCCAGAGACGTCATAATAAGGTTTCACGCATATTAATTTAGAGAACTTTTGATTAAAAACCTAAAGGATAAATCATCTCTTCCAAAGAAATGTGCACACCTGATTTGTTTTCCGGATTTATCAAGAAAAAACAGAATGTTCAGATGTTCAGAAGATCCTTTTGTGCTGTCACCACTATATTGAGGAAGGAAAATATCAAGTATATGTGAGGGTTTCCATCAAAATTAATAATCTTTTGTCGTTTTAATAGAGAATGAAAAGTAATTTTTCAAGTTTGTTTTTTTTCCTCACTGTGGTTTGTGGGGTAAAATAAGTTATGAGGCACACTATGACATATGGCCCCCACACAACACACATACTGCATACTGCAAATATTTATTAGGACAGTACCACACGACCATATTTTTATTTTATTTTTTACTTTGTTACACTTTTTACACTAAGTAGCCGTTTCACAAAGGGAAATTCCTTTTTTTGTGTTTTGTGTCTATTGAGCTGATACAACTTTATTATTTAAGCACTGTTACACTTTTTTACACTATTTACACTAAGTAGACATTTCACAAGGGAAATTTTTTCCTGCGTGTAACCTACTGAGATGGAATTGAACTGAAAAAAATTTATTATTTAAGTACTACGGTATGTTACACTTTTTACACTATTTACACTAAGTAGTCGTTTCACAAGGGACATTTTTATTATTATTTTTTTTTTTGTGTGTGTAACCTACTGAGGTGTAATTTAACTGATACAATTTTATTATTTAAGTACTATGTTGCACTTTTTACACTATTTAGTATATTCTGCTTCACCAGATATTTTTTTTCCTGTTTCTACTATTAAGATAAAAAATGTGTTCTCTCAAACTCTTCCATATTTGCTCTTATATATAAGAGCTCTATAAGTGTTCTGATAGGCGGGATGAACACTAAAAGAGGGAGTATGGCTTTGCCTGGTGGGGACCGGTCATTCCCATTTACTGTGTTTTTTAAATTATTTATTATATGTTGTATGTACGGTAAAGGCTGTCTGATTAAGAGATTTATAACAAGTAAAGGCAATTCTTTATTATGGTTAAGTTCATAACAGTTAATTCCCAAGAGCTATCTTCATCTCAAAAAATGTATCAAATAAAGAAATAAAGAAAATATAAAGAAGTTTACAAAGATAGCAGATACATTTTTCTCATATGTGAAATAGACGGTAATATATTCTCTTTAATAAACCTTTATGCTCCGAATAACCATACATTAAGGTTCATAACTAAAATATTACATAAATGTGAACCCCTAATACAGGGAACATGTTTTTTTATATATATATATATAATACGTTTTTATTGGAGAGTTTTGATTAAAGATTTTTTTTTTGCATGTATATCAAACTCTGTTACAGAATAAAGAAATGTGTTGGTTAATGACAAAGATATTACAAGGTCAAGGGAACACAAAGATCATTTCATTCTATGTGACCTCGATATTCCGTTTACAGAGTAAATACATCATAATGCCAAAAATACAACACAACATAAAGATTTAATATTTCAAGATAATCAGTTGCAAAGATAAAATGAACAAAATTATAAGAAAGTGTAAAAGAAAACCAAAGGAAAAATTAAAGTATAACAAAAACAACCATTATGGTGAAAGCTGTGTATGTTTTCAGATATTTATGGATTGATCCTAAACACGAGTATGGATAAATTATATTTCCAAGGAGTGTAGTCATTGCTGCGATATGAGGTGGTTTATCTATGTATATGTGTCATCTTTAGTCTAACCTTCAACTTAATGATATTTGATGAAGTATAGCTAAGGATAATAATTAATTGATTTTATGAATATGTTATTTATTTATTTTAATCATGCTCCTTTGATGGAAAGTTTTCCCATATTTTATTGAAAGTGCTCATTGTCTGGTTGCCTATATGAAAAGCCAATTCCACTTTTCTAGTTTCTCTCATTCTTTTGATGATCATTGGTATGGTTGGAAGCTCCTCTGAGTGCCATAGTTTAGCTAAAAACTGTTTAAAAAGCATAAAAGCTATATTTAAAAGTTTCCTGAATTTGTGTGGTATATAATGTGGTATATAGATTCCCAAAATCCCTATGTTTGGATCAGTTGGAATCTGTATTTTTAGGATTTCACTCCTGTGTTTGAATAATTGAGACCAGATTTGATATACTTGTGGACAGGACCAAAATATATGTAGATGAGTACCAATTTGGTTGCATTTCCGCCAACATAAATTCGTTCTTTGGGGATAGAACGTGTGCAATTTCTCAGGTGTGTAGTGCCACCTATAAAGTATTTTAGCATGAAGTTCTGATAGTTTTATACATTTGGTTGGGCCTTTCAGTAAAGAAAACGATTGATCCCATTGTTTGTCATCTATTGTTTCTTCTATTTCTGTTGCCCAATGGTCAAAAATTTCATTTTGACTGTAAAAGTATTAGTTAACAATTATTGATACATAAAAGATACTAACCCTTTTATATCTGTTAAATTGTTTGGTTTCGATTCCATAAAAGCAATTTGTATATTAGAAAATATCTGTACGAAAGCTGGTGAGTCTAAGTAATTTTTTATTTTTAAATAGTTAAAAATTTCTCTGGGGCGAAGATTAAACTCTTCCCTCAAACATTCAAAAGATTTCAGTTTTTTTGAGGCGTCTAATATTTTGAGAAATTGAATAATAATAATAAAATAAGTATTACATAATACCCAGTTTGCGATGTTTAACCCAGGTATATTAAGTTGTAGAGTTTGTATTGGGGCTATCTTTGACAGATTGTTTTCCAAATTGAAGGATTTTAAAAATATTATCCATGTTTTAAATGCATAAGTTAATGTTGGCATGGTTGCTTTAGGTTTTATTGGGATGCTGTTTGCCCACATGACATGTGAAACTATAGGATAGCTTAGAGGATTTTCTTCTATTTCTTTATACCTATTTTTTTAGGGTTTGAGAGGAATAAGACTAGGTGAGATAATATGGCCTCCTTATGTCTTTCACAATACATTTCGCAATCTGTTAGCCCAGAATAATCTTTATGATTCATGGTGTGTTCTGCACCCAAAAGATAAGGAACAAAGCCTTCAGGAACAAAAGGGAAGTCAACACTTACCTCCGTGAGCTCTTACTTCAACGCGTCGTCGGACCAAGATTCCCGCGACTCCTCACACAGGCCGCCATCTTCGCCTCCAAGTCCTGCTAGCGAAGCAGATGTGGAGGATCAACACGCTCAACAACCGCCTCGAGCTTCCTCGGCTGACCGAATGTGGCATCCCTGCCTTCGAAAGCCGACATCACGGCGATCATCGACCACGCTATGCAGGGCCTACACGCGAGTCTCTCCGCAATACAAGCAGATATCCGCCATATTGGGGACCGCGTGGCCTCCTTGGATGACACTCAGCCGAAGATATGCAGCACGGTGGACTCCCTTACCTCCAGGCTGCGAGACCAGGCTGATACTTTGGTGCAGCTCACGAGATGACTGGACGACCTGGACAATAGGGGCAGACGAAACAACATACGGGTACGTGGTTTACCGGAATTGGTTGTTTACGACGATATTGCCCCGACCCTGCAACTCATATTCAATAAGATTCTTCACCGGCCGGCCGGTGTCATCCACTTCGATAGAGCACACAGGGCCCTCCGACAGAGACCCAAGGGAACGGCGCCCCCCCCCGAAATATCATCTGCTGTTTGCAAAGCTATCCCCTGAAAGAGGACATTATGCGTGCATACAGAAGCAATGCGGCCTGTTCCTGGGAATCTCACTCCATTACACTCTACCAGGATCTGTCGCCTCTAACACTGCAAGCCCGAAGGATGCTTCGACCTGTCACGCAAGCTTTACGGGCGGCGAACACCCCCTATCAATGGGGCTTCCCGTTTGCCTTGTTGGTCCGCCGGGGTAATGCAACGCATATCGTTCGCCATGTCACTGACGTCCCTTCGTTCACTGAGGCCCTCGGCCTTCCTGACTGTGAAGTCACCGACTGGGAACCAACCTTCTCTGCGCCAGCGACCCTTTTGGATCCGTCTCAGGACTGGTCTCCTAGACCACAAAGAAGGAAGCGGCACAAACTACAGGACACTCCATGAGCGAGGCTACACGCATGATGGGTTCGTTCCATTTCTGCCCTACGGACACTACACTGGTCCGCCGGTTCTGAACGGACTCATGTTCCAGATTATGGACGCTTTGCAGCATTGTCTCGCCCTTGGTGAATAGGGTATTTATTTTTATTGTGTCCACTTACCTTTCTTTGCTTTTGGTTTTCCCCTTTTTTCACACTTTTTTTTTATCGCACCAAACTCGCACGTATCTACACACCAGGCTCTCGCCAGTTCTACCTGACAAAGGCACCCTATGCCGGCACACACACACTTCATTGCTTTCCCCTGTGGGGCGCACACATCCATGTCCCCATGAGTAAAAGACCACTCCCTTTAAGGCCCGATGGAGCGGGATGCGTTATTCTCTGCCCTCTCTTTCTCTACTCATCACCTCTGTCTTAGGCAGTGGTTTCTGATCGATAATTTTGCTCTTCCCCCGAGCCTACTTACTTGACCCTTTCTTTGGGTTCAGGTACCGGGTTTTGACCTTCTCTAAGGTCATCTGGCTCAATACTCTATGCTACGGCATCTAGCATTGTTATGTGCTATTTCTGTTGTTGATTTATGTTCTGTTTCGCATTTATCTTGTTTCATTTCATTATGGTTTTTATTTTTATAGCTCCAAGGGTGGCATTGTCTCAGCGGGGTTCCTGCAGATATCCTCCTGATGGCCCTTGATCTAATTAAATTTACCTCACTTAATGTTAGAGGCTTAAATAAGCCCCAACAGCGTTCAAAAGTCCTCTACACTTTGCAACACCTGAAATCTCATGTTGCCTTCCTACAGGAAACACATTTTAGATCTACCAATGCGTTCCGACTAACGAATAAATACTTCCTTTCTGGCAAGTGCTCCTGACTCAAAGACGAAAGGTGTTGCCATTCTCATTCATAAATCCCTTCCATTTAAGCTCCTGGATATCTGGAGGGACCCCGAGGGAAGGGCCATATTTCTGAAGTACTATTTTGGTAACTATAAAGTTACGTTGGGCAATGTATACGCCCCTAACCGTAACCAGACCTCCTTCTTATGCAATATGCTGAATAGATTTGGCTCCTTTCAGGAAGGTATAAATGTTTTTGGGGGTGACCTTAATATGATTTTAGATCCGCATAGGGACTCCTCCACTCACACCTCATCCCCTACTCCTACGTTAAAAAAGTTAAACGGGCACTACACCTACATCAACTGATTGAAACCTGGAGATCGCAGCACCCAACAACTAATGATTACACTTACTATTCACACGTCCACAACAGATACACACGGATTGATAGTCTATTCCTCTCGCACTTTCACCTCTTACATTTACATTCCTCCGAAATTGGCTTACAATCACTTAGCGACCATGCTCCCACTCACTTCACACTACGCCTCAGGAATCCCGCGCCCCGGCATTGGTGCTGGAGGCTCAACGACAATTTAATTGATAACCCCCACCACGTCTCAGAGCTCACGACACACCTTCACAATTATTTTCAAGATAACATTACGGCTGAGTTGCCTTTTCCCTTAGTCTGGGAAGCCCACAAGCCGGTTATTCATGGTCATTTGATCAAATTGGGCTCTGCGATTAAACGCTTAAAATTGGCTGCTCTTCTGGATCTCACCCGTAAGCTTCACCACCTCGAACAATCTCATAAACTTACACTCGCCCCGGAGGTTTTGACGCAATTACACACGTTACGAGATCAACTGGCCTCTCTCCTAGACGATACCACAAAGCGACATTTTCTCCTGACCAAAAAATTGTTCTATGAATTGGGAAACAAACCGGGCAAACTGCTGGCCAGGGCTTTACGTGTACAAAGGGCCTCTTCTTATGTTCCTAAAATTAGGTCTTCGGATGGCTCTATTCATTATGAATCTCACGGAATTGCTAAGTGCTTCCACTCTTATTACAACGCGCTTTACAATATTAGCCCCCCCATCTGCTGGCTCCCCTGACCACCTACAAAGTATCGATGATTATTTACAAAAATTCCTGCCTCGGAGGCTAGACGTGGATGCACTCGCTTTCTTAAATTCTGGGGATGAGATCCTGGCTGCCCTTAAACTAACCCCCCCGTGGCAAATGTCCCGGCCCAGATGGTTTCACCACTGGGTATTACCGTAAATTTTTTCCTGTTTTGGGTCCACACTTAGTTACTTTGTTCAACACCCTGGCCACTGGGGCTCGACTTGACCACCAGTCCAACGTCACGCACATTTCGGTCATACCCAAACCGGGTAAGGATCCTGAGTTGTGTGCTAATTACCGTCCTATATCCTTGATGAATGCCGATATTAAACTATTGGCTAAGGTAATGGCACTGCGCCTACAACGTTATATCCCCTCCCTTATCCACAAGGATCAGGTCGGTTTCGTGCCTGGGAGAGAGGCCAGGGACAACTCCATTCGCGCACTTAACCTCATCACATACGCTCACACGCATAACATTCTCTATGGACACCGAAAAGGCGTTTGATAGGGTGTCCTGGCCTTTTCTATTCCGGGTTCTGACTAAACTGGGTATTCATGGTGCTTTCCTTAACCAACTCACTGCTCTATACACCAATCCATCTGCACGCATAAAAGTCAATGGCATCCTCTCTGATGCCTTGCTTATCGGGAACGGCACGCGACAGGGTTGCCCCCTCTCCCCGCTACTGTTTATTCTAGCTATAGAACCCCTGGCTCAGGCGATACGCGATAATGACTTGATTACAGGCTTAACCATTGCAAACACATCTCATAAAATTGCTATTTATGTGGATGACATGTTGTGCATGTTAACCAACCCTCATCTTTCTCTGGCACAGGTTATTTCGGAACTGACCCGGTTTACCGCCCTGTCCAATTACCAAATTAATTTGCAAAAATCCGAAATTTTAGGCATAAATATCCCTGCTGCCCTGCGGTCGGCTATGACCCGCTCCTTTCCCTTTAAATGGCAAGACACGGCCTTTAAGTATTTAGGTCTCTGGTCTTTGGGGACCCCCAAGCTTTGGGTCCACCTTGAAGATTCCTTCTTCACTTGCGATATCTCGGCAGCCCCTTGGCTCCCTGATGGCCCCAGGAGCCTTACACTTGCCTCCCACCCCACTATCTCGGCCACTCTGAAGGTCTTCAGGAGGGTGTCGAAGGGGGCTCTGCTTACCACGGTGCCGGGTCCACTTCTCCCATTGACACACAATCCAGATATGCCCATACACATCACTGCTGACGTGGTGAGATCACTTACCTCTCTGCGCTCCGGTCCCCTACGGCTCTGTCACGTACTACAGGCGGGCGCATTCCGGTCTCTTAGAGACCTTCTACACCCGGTTACACCGTCCTTCCACATGACTTTTACATATCACGGGATCAAACATTATGTCTCTTCATTGTTACCTAACACTCAACTCACCAGGCCGCTGTTGGGGTTTGAACACTTATTATCCACAGTCTATGCTATGCTTCAGGAGGCGTACGGGACGACTAAGCCATTTTACTTTAGTCTATGGGAAAGGGACCTGCAGACTCCTATGGCTGACGCTGATTGGGACAAGATACTCCAGCTCACCCACAAGGGGGCGATCTCTAGTTGGGTACAGGAATGTAACTACAAATTATTGACCCGTTGGTATAGAGTCCCGGCCGAATTGTATCGTTTTCTCCCTCAGGTCTCGCCCCTTTGTTGGAGGTGTGGGACTGAGGATGGCACCTACAGGCATATCTGGTGGGACTGCACTCACATTCGCCCGTTCTGGCTCGCTGTGGTTAAAGTTATCCGTGACATTATTGACCCAGATCTTGAGTTCTCGCCCCAGGGTTTATTACTGCACCACACTCAGGCATCGTTCACCTCTTATAAGAAATCATTGGCCATTCACCTGATCCATGCAGCCAAAGCCATCATACCCCGTTTCTGGAAAGTGCCGGGTCCTCCCCCGGTCTCAGCTTGGGTTGCCCGTGTCAATATTATCTCCCATATGGAAGATCTGGTGGCATGAATATGCCAATGGTCTCAAGTGGCTACCATGGGCCACTTTTGTCTCCTCTCCCCGACTGCTTGATTTGTATCTCCCGTGATGGCCACGTCCTCCTCCTGTTCTGTTGGTGAGGAGACTTTGGCCGCCTTGGGGACCCTGATTACTCTAACTTCAAGCCCCTGTGTATCTCCGGTGGCTCATTTGTCAATGCAATACCCTTGGAGCACATTTCTGTTCGTATTTATGTTTTTTATTTCATTGTCAGATACATCAGTCATTGCATTACGTGTACTACTACTGTGTGACACAACGTGATTTTGTCAGGTTACTGCCACGCTCGCACACATGTCTCTGGTGGACCTAATCGGTCCTCTATATGTTTGTTCTTACCATACCTGGTTTTCTACTACATGTCCTTCTCTCTAGCAGTTTGTACTTCTCCGGCTGCTCCTGACTTGCTCTGTAACGCTCGTCATAACTGATTGTACTGACCTCGTTATTGCCTTATTGTACTATGCCATGTCAATAAACGGTGTTGAATATAAAAATTTCCAATTTAAATAAATCCCGCTCTTCTTGGAGATTGAATAATAATTTGATTTTAAATAATGATAACAAAACATATTTAGCAGAAATAGCCAGATTATATTTCGAGGAAAACTTGAAAGATAATCTTTCACTAGTTACAGTCTGGTGTGCCTACAAAAGTGTCCTTAGTGTCACGCGTGCCGCCGCGGCTCTCACCTTTGCCGCTCACGCCGGCTCGCCCGCTGCCGGCAGCTCTGCCTCTGCCTCCTACACCGCGCACGCGCGTCCGCGTCGCGGCTCAGCTCCACCATCGCCGCGACAGCACGCCGGCGTTGCGGCCCTGCCTCCTCGACCTTGGCCGCGCCGCGGACCTATCGCCACGGCCTGTGACGTAAGTACCTGTCTCCTATATAAACCCCATTTGTATTCCCTATCCTTGGCCGTTCTAAGCGTTATTTAGCTTTTGGGTGTGCTGTTTCTTGAACTTCGAATATCTTTGCCTTGTGTACCGACCTTTTGCCTGTTAATCGACCTCGATTCTTCTCTGCCTGCCTACGAACCCAGACCTGTTTAACGTTTTTGCACCTGATCTACGTGCCCTGACCTCAGATAAGTTTGACCTTGCTGCCTGCTATTGCCCTCGACCACCGACTGTTTACTGGACTTCTCTAAGCAGTGCTTATCTGCATAGTTGGATCCACCTCATCTACCTGACACCGTGACACTTAGAGGCCATCTAATTAAATTGGGCTCTGAACTAAAAAACAAAAAAAAAAGGAAAGGTGCCTCCTTAAGTCAATTATATATCGATTATTATTCACTTCAATGGGTTAACAAATCCTCCCCCTCTAGAGAAAGAACTAATAGAATTAAGGAACTAGTTGGTGTGATTAATTCTCATTTATCACGAAAGCTAACTCCGCTCTGTTAAAACGTAAACAAACTTGGTATTGTAAAGGAAACAGAGCTGAAAAACTGTTAACCAAGAGACTGAAAAATCAAAAAGCTAAAACTAAAATAGAAAAAATCATAGCAAATGGCCAGACTTATCTTAATCCTAAAACGATAGGCAAAGCCTTTAATAATTTTTATTCCAATTGATATAATTTACCTCAAGGGGAGTTTGCATCAGACTCAATAAAACATTATCTACATAATATTGACCTTCCATCTCTTTCACAGTCACAGAGGGAAGCATTAGACCTCTCTGAGGTCTTAGCTAGTCTTAAAAAAAATAAAGCTCTAGGTCCAGATGGATACACCAATACATTTTATAAAACTTTTGAGGGGATTTTAGCACAACACCTCACAGATACCTATAATGAGATTAAAATGACAGGCATAATTCCCTCGGAATTACTGCAAGCTGCAATATCACCTATCTTAAAACCGGATAAAGATGGCACCATAATGAGTAATTAGAGACCAATCTCATTAATTAATACTGATATGAAGATCTACTCATCTATTATCACAAATAGACTAAAATCAGTAACTTCTTCTTTAATTTATAAAGATCAGGTAGGTTTCGTCCAAGGTCATCAAGCAAATGTCCAAAGAAGAAGGATCCCCAGCTGAGCCTCTCAATAGATGCTGAAAAAGCCTTTCATAGGGTCAGCTGGTCATTTATGTCTGCAACTTTAGAAAAAATGGGTATAGTGGGCTCTTTTAAGGCAACAATTATGGCTTTATATTCAAACCCAGTTGCAAGAACAGTGGAATAAGAGATTTTTCCTTGGCAATTTGGTCCAATTTAGAATTTAAACGTTTTTCTACCATTATTACAGATTCATCAATATTTAACCATCTATATAAAAGTTGGTTATTATTTAAGAGAAAGAACAAAATAAAGGGCCTAATTTCAAAGAACATTCACATAGAGGTATTGAAAAATAATATCTAATGAGGGATGTGCAAGGTTCTTTAGAAAAAGAAATTAATAACCTATTTGATTCTACCCCTAAATCAAATTTGAAATTTGACAAGTAAATGTTTTTATTTGGTCTCTTGGAAAACAAATCTAGATCTTGGAGTTCATGGGAAAAAGATATGGATGATATAATAGAATATGAATATGAATCTTGGTGTAAGTCCTTAGCAGAAGTTAAAGACTCATTTCACTGCTTAAATATAATCGAATTATATTATAAAATTGTACATAGATGGCACCAGGTACCTAAAGTTCTCTCAAAATGACTCAGATCGTTGTTGGAGATGCCATCTTGGGGTGGGCGCATATGTGGTGGGGTTGTTCTCTTTTAAAACCTGTTTGGACCAAAGTGTTCGATGAAATCTCTTTAATTTGAGATTTAAGAATTTTAAACTCACTTATAACAGCTTTATTTCATTTCTTACCAAGCCCAATTCCATTTAGTAAAAAATACATTCTGATTCAAACTTTTATGGCCACTAAAATGATTATTGCTAGAAATTGGAAAAAATAAACTTTCCCCTCTTGGCCAGCTATCGTTAATCAAATTTCTTATCAATATAAAATGGAGAAAGGTATAGCCATCCAATTAGATACTTTAGATAAATTTAATAATATGTGGGCCCCTTGGTTACATTCTTATCAAATTTAGTTAGCATAAATTGCTGTTGGGGTCTTCTCCCCTGGATTTATAAATTATATATTCTTTTTATAGAACTTTAACCTATCGTATTATATAAACCCATCAGACAGCCTAAGTACTCCTTGAACTCCTTCATAGGAAACATCTCATGGTCAGACCACACGCCTGTTTATATTAACATCAAAGATAACCCTCAATATAAATCCCGAGCCACCTGGAAATTGAATGAATCAATCTTAAAAACAGAAGAAGATAAACTTGAACTGGTAGAGCAGGTTAGAAAATTTCTGGAGCAAAACGACAATGGAGAAACCTCAGATCTAACGCTATGGTGCTCGTTAAAATGTTTCCTTAGAGGTTACTTTATAAAAAAAAATACTTGTGGCTTAAAAAGGACAGGGCAACCCCTAGCTGACCTCTATATAACATTAGCTAAGTTAGAAAGAGAGAATAAACAATTTCCATCTTTGACACTCTCTCGGCCAATAGGAGAGGTCCAGTCTGCTATATTGAATAACCTTAAAAATAAAACAAATGCAATACTATCAAGACTGAAGTGGTATTACGGTAATAATAAGTTGAAAGCCTAAAACCAACAAATCATAATTAAAAAAAAATGTAATTTTTTTTTTTTAATCTTATTATAAACAACTATATAATCAGCCCAAACTTAAGAATTCCTCAACAGATATGATGGAGTTTCTTAATAGTCTTACACTTCCAAAACTTTCCAACGACACATTTCTGAGGCTAAATCAACCGTTTTCTACCACTGAAATTTATGCTGCTATTAAAAATTTGAAAAAGAAAAGCGCCAGGCCCTGATGGCTTCTCCACATTATTCTGTCAGGCTCTAGATCCAGTGATCTCCCCCATATTAAAAACAATATAAATGTAAAAGTTAAAGGCCCTTCCCTGGAATCTGATTTTTTTTATATATATCTGTAACGGAATTCGTCAGGGACGTCCATTAGCCCCACTGCTTTTTACCCTAAAATGTAACCACTTCATTAGAAACTCCCCAGATCTCTCCGGTATAGAAATTAACTACCTAAAACATCAGATTACTCTTTATGCCGATTATATATTTCTGACTCTATCCTCTCACTTAATATCAATTCCTGCCCTTTTAGACAGAGTAGATACATTCAGTTTACTCTCTAATTATAGTCTAAATCTATCCAAATGATTACTCTATACTTTTCTGGATCTCAGACAAACTCTCTTTGTGCACTACTTCAAATTAATAAAGAGTCAGAAAACAGACTACTTGGGGATTAAAATAGGTCCAACATTAGGAACAACCTTGAAGGTAAATCACAAGAAACTTCAACTTGATTTCAAAGCTTTGCTAAGTGAATGGGGCAGACTTGAGGTTTCATGGTAAGGCCTTTCTGAAAGCCTATATTGTTCCTAAGATACTCTATTTGTTTAGGTTAATTCCATTTAAGGTTCCTAATTACCTTTTATTAGAGTAATACTCTAGAGTTTTAGAGTATAAACTATTTTCTCGCCTTGTTTGGGCAGCTAAAAATACCAAACTTCCTTCCGAGCTCTTGAAAAGAAGCATAGACCAGGGAGGTCTGGGATACCCTGATCTGTTCAACTTATATAATGCCTCTAGAGTTATTTTTACATACTCTTACACAGAAAATTGTTTGGCTCATCAATAATAATAAATGTTTCTTTTTCATACAGACATACCACTCCCATGGAAATATGATAAACTTTTGTGTATCAATGTTTTACTAGCTTTTAAAATATTGTTAGCTAGATACTGGAGAAAACAGGAACTCCCATCCTGGACAGAGATTAAAGACCAAATAGATCCGAAAAATTTGTTTATCACAACAGGAATAACGGAAAAGACAAATATGACAAGACTTGGCTTCGTTGGTTCGTGATTAATAGATGAAAAGGAAAGATAGGCGAAAGAGAATAGGAAAATGTGAAGGTGAAGAAAGAAGGGACAAAAGGAAAAGAAAAGGAAAAGGAAAGGAAAAGGGGAGATGAAAGGAAGAAAGATGGAAAGAAAGGGAAGAGAGGAAGGAGAAGGAGGGAGAAAGATAAAAGGGGGGAAAATAAGGCCAAAAATTAAAAAAGGGAAGTACTTAAGACTAGGAGGGGCAGGCAGGAAGTTCTCACTTCTTTGAATTGGTTTCAACCAGGGTCGATATGTCTCAAGAAGCTGATGTAGCGGGTGTAAGATATGTGCTAATCGCGGAAGAAAACGGTGGTAATAGTTGAGTAGACCCAGGTATCATCTCAACTGTGATGTATCTTGTGGTATAGGAGCTTCTTGCAAGGCCTTGACTTTGTCATCAGTATGGATACCATGGCAATTACATGGCCACAAAATTCTAGTTTGTCGCGCATGAAAGCACACTTCTCTAAGTTTTTTTTTGTTTTTTTTTTTTTTGTCAATTCACCGTTTATTAAAAGAAAGACACATCCATATATCCAAGGTACATAGCATAAAGAGGCGATGATACATGAACATACAGAAAGATAATACATAGTGCAATAGAACACAATGGATACACGGCAGGTGGCAAAACCCCTCGAAAAAGAGAAACAAGGAACCCAAATCAAAGGCCCCAGGGGTCAGGGCCAAAAGTACAATAGTACAATAGCAGCCCACGTCTAGGCCCCACATGTCGTGTCACACAGGTGGAATTCCAGCACAGTGAGGACGGGAATTGAGCAAGTTAACAGAAACAAACAAAAATATGAAATGATAACCGTAGGAAACCAACTGGGGTGGACGGACGGAGTACCAGTGAGGCAGAATATGCCTACAGAGGCAAGGCAGAAATGCAGGGACCGCATGATGTAACTAAGCCTAATACCATGGGACCAAGGACCGGCGGGCTGCCCACAGAATTCCCCAAGACCCTGTGAAAGGAGGGAGAGGACAGGAAGGTCTTCCAAGGAAGCCATTTAAGCCCATTCTTGTAGCCTCTACCTCTAGATGTCAGAACTAAGCCCTCCATTTGACAGATTAAATTTACTGTAGCTAGCCAGGCAGAAATAGGGGGGGAACTAGGTTGTTTCCAGAATCGGGGAATAACCACCCTAGCGGTGTTAATCAGGTGGATAGAGAGGGACCTCTTATATGACCCCAGGCTCGATTCAGTGTGATGTAACAGCATACACTCAGGGGATAAGGGAAAGTCCGGATCGTCCAATTCCTTAATGACCTCCCATACCGTAGACCATAAAGGGCGAACCAGGGGGCACTCCCACCACAGATGCAAATATGTGCCCTCCCCGGCCTCACATCTCCAACACTGCGGAGGGACCCGAGGAAGAAAGCGGTGCAGGTCCGCAGGAACCTTATACCACCTCGTTAGCAATTTGTAGGCGGATTCCTGTAGTCTACACGAAGTGGCACCTTTATGAATAAGTGAAAAAATCTGGGTCCACTCATCTGAGTCAAACGAACGGCCCAAGTCCATCTCCCACAAGCTAAGGAAGTAAGGCTTGGCCGGGATACGATGAGACAAAAACAGCTTATACAGGACGGATATGAGATGTGAGTGACGACTAGCGTCCGAGCACAGAAGCTCGAATGGCGTGAGCGGGCGTGCCGGGTCAAAGGCAGGAGATAAGGAGGAGATGAAATGCCTTATTTGATGATAAAAAAAACGCGAACCAAAGGGCACCTGAGGGGCCCCCAACAAATCTGATATAGACCGAAGCCCACCATCCTTATACAGATGACCAAGCCTCAACACCCATTCCCCGGCAGGAAGGAAATGACGTATAGCGCCCTGAGAAAGCCCTGGGGGAAAGGCAGGATTAGAGGAGATAGGCAGTAGTGAACTAGGAGAGCCGACCCAACCCAATTTAGTGAGGTACTTCCTAATTACCCATAGAGTCGGCATAATGGTCGGGTACGACGAGAGGGAGGGAAACCTGGGCAGAGCCATCAGCCAAGGCACCGCAGAAATCTCGAGGGGAAACAAAGAGCTTTCGAGGAGTACCCACTGTTTCGGAGTCCTGGCCATCCACTCGACGACCCTGCGCATATGAGAAGCGACCCAATACCCCTCAAGGTCCGGGAGACCCAGGCCACCACAATCCTTAGGGCCAACCAGGTATTTAAAAGCCAGCCTGGGAGAGCGATCATGTCAAACATATCTAGTAAAGACCCTGTGCCAAGCCCGAAGGAACGATTTAGTAAGGTAAACAGAAAGGGTCTGGACCAGATAGAGAAACCGTGGCAGGATATTCATTTTCAACACCCCTACCCTCCCAAACCAGGAAATATGGGGGAAGGCTCACCTCCTCAAATCCTCCGAAACAGAGGTGAGGAGGGGAGCAAAGTTAACCGCCACCAGAGCAGAAAGGTCTGAGGGTATACGTGTCAACCCACCGTAAAGGGTGCGCAGCCTTAATGGCAACTTTCAGGTCAGAAGATATGTGGGACCCCAGACTTTTGTAGGTTAATTTTATATTGAGAGACGGAACGAAACAGCTGTAATTCAGCAGCTAAGTGAGAGAGGGACACCAAGGGATCCGACACCATGCAGAGCAAGTCGTCAGCATAAAGGGATAGCTTACATTCCGTACCTGCCACGGAGAGGCCTGAAATCTTAGGGTTCAGCCGAAGAGCGTTAAGCCAGGGGTTCCAACATCAGAATAAATAGCAAGGGCGATAGCGGACAGCCCTGCCTCATGCCATTTCCCAAGGGGAAGGCGTCCGAAAGCAGGCCATTAACACGCACCCGGGCCGAGGGAGAGTGGTACAGCGCCCTAATCTGGTGGATGAAGCGGGGGCCAAGTCCCAACCTCTCAAGCACCATAAACAGGAAGAACCACGAAACCCTATCAAAGGCCTTCTCAGCATCGAGAGAGACCAGTAGAAAGGGAATCCCGCAAGACTGAGCATGGGCCAATAAGTTAAGAGCTTTTATGGTGCCATCCCTAGCCTCCCTCCCGGGGACGAAACCGACTTGATCACTATGGATCAAGCCCGGAATAATGGGTTTGAGTCTGTTGGCCAGGAGCTTCGCCAAAATCTTGAGATCTGTGTTAATGAGGGATATAGGGCGGTAGCTCCCACAAAAGTCTGCATCCTTGCCAGGTTTAGCAAGGACCGTAATATGAGCCTGATTGGAGTGGGGGTCCAAATGAGCTCCTGTGGCCAGGGAATTAAATAGGGAAACCATATGCGGCCCAAGGACTGGCAGGAACCTGCGGTAATAGAGTGGGGTGAACCCATCAGGGCCGGGACACTTCCCCCGAGGCAGGGACTTGACGACCTCCTCTATCTCCTCAAGACAGACCGGGGCGTTAAGAGCAATCTTATCTTTGGCTGAAATTCGCTTGTGTAAGTGTTTGGTAAGGTAAGTGTCCACAAGCGACTGTGTCTGAGGCCCAGGCCCCCCTTCAGGAGAGATATTATAAAGCTTGCGATAATATTCTGAAAAACAAGCAGCAATGTCTCTGGAGGCATAGCGCAGGGATCCACTAGAATCCCGAATTCTGGGGATGTACGCAGCCGCTCTCTTAGCCCTAAGTGTCCGAGCTAGAAGCTTGCCCAGCCTATCCCCTAGCTCATAAAAATGCTGTCGGGTAAGCAGATAACTACGCCGAAGCCTAGAATCCAGCGACGCAAGTTGAGACCGCAGGAGTTTAAATTGTTCCAGAGTGTCAACAGAGAGTGTAAGTTTATGACGCAATTCCAGGTCAGCAATCCGCCTGGACAGGGACACGAGCTCGAATTAGTTGAGTCTCTTAAGTTTGGAACCCAGGCGGATGAGGTGGCCTCTAATGACAGCCTTATGGGCCTCCCAGACCGTCGGAAGAGGGGTACCGCGATCAACATTATCCTCAAAGAAGTGGCGTAAGTGAGAAGAAAGCTCAGGGATGTATGTCGGGGCATCAATTAAATTCTCGTTAAGCCACCAGCACCAGACCTTGGGGGGGAGCTGCGGTAGGCGCAGCGTGAGGTGGGTGGGGGCATGAGCCCCAAATGTCAGGGAGCCGATTTCGTAGGAGTGCAGATACGGGAGGTGGTGGTGGGAAAGGAACAGAGCATCTATACGAGTATAGTGATTATACACAGCAGAAAAAAGGTGTAATCTAAGGTGGAGGGGTGAAGCACACGCCAGGCGTCTATGAGTTGATTAAGAACAATCATACGTTTAACCCTCTTGATTCGAGCAAATGAGATATGCGAGGTCCCTGAGGAGCAATCGAGTCTGGGGTCCAAAACCATATTAAGATCGCCACCAAAAACGGTCAGGCCCTCTTGGAAATCAGCCAATTTAGATAGGAGTTTGACCAGGAAAGGAACTTGATGCTTATTGGGAGCATATACAGTGGCTAGCGTTACCTTATGCGCCCCGAGAAAACCTTTAACCATTAGACCCCTCCCTTCGGAATCCCTCCAAACCTCCAAGGCACTAAAAGGGAGTGATCGGTGTAAGAGGATGGCCACCCCCTTGGTTTTAGACTGAGGGGAACTGGAGAAAAAGTTAGTCTAGGCTCCCTGGAGCTGAGGAAGTGCGTTTCCTGCAAGAAAGCTATTTTTGTCTTATAAGAATGCAACACACGGAGCAGCCTGGATCGTTGCTGCGGTTTGTTTAATCCCCTAACATTAAGGGAGGTACATTTAACAAGCGATCCAGACATTAGAGCACAAGGTATACATGAGAATAAAGCAAAAATGTATCCCAGAACCGTCCACCATAACAGGGAAAACGGGCAACAAAAAACAAAAAAACAAAAGAGGGCACGAGAAGCCCGATGCAACTGCATCGAATTATGAGCCAACAGACCAAGGTATTGGTCCAAGACCTAGGATCCTGATCCATAGGACCAGATAGGTAGGCTCTGGTGGGGGTGAGTGGTGCGGCGCGTGAGAGTAAAGAAAACGGTAAGATGTCAGGAAGGAGACGGGAAAAAAACAGCCACATAGCGCCGAAAGCACCCCCTCCGTGTCACATGTAGAGTAAAATAAATAAATAAGTGCATGTGCGTGTGAGAACGAAAACGAGTAAGTAGTAGGCAAGTGACATAAAACAAAGAAAAAGTGTGGAGATATACGGCTGGAAGAGGTGAAGTGTGCGTGTCGGTACATAAGTGTAAATGTGTAGGTGTGCAGTAAGGCAGGAAACCCTGGGACCCGCGTTCAGTAAAACAGAGTCCCCACAAGGATGGCAGAGCAAATGGGGATATTGTGAAATAGCGAGAACCGGTACCAGTGGACGCATAAGGGGGGGAGAAAAACACAAAAGAAATAAACATATAACACAAAGTTAACAAGAGTCCGCATTACGGTCCCGCGCCCAGGACCCAGCATGGCGACGAGGGTACAACATAAAGCTATACCTGAGTAGCGGAATGTCCGTAGGACACAGAGGACAGGTGCATAAAGTCGCGGACGCAGGACGCGGAAACCGGAGCAGAGCCCGCAGCGGCGGGCACAGTCCGAAGAAACCGGTGCCGAAAAACGCGAGCGAAGCCAGGCAGTTCCATCAGACCTGGGGTACCTTCTGGCGCTTGTTCCTCCTAGGCCGGGGAGACCAGTCCTTGCTCGGGTCCCAAAGCGGTGCGGGGGCCACGAAGGCGAGCTCCCAGTCCGGGATGTGGAGAGGCGGAAGACCTAGATCCTCCAGGAACTGTGGGACGTCCGAAGCCTGCCGAAGGACGAAGGAGGAACCATCTCGTCTCCCAATCAGGGCAAAGGGGAATCCCCATTGATAAGGGATGGAAGCCTCCCGGAGTGCCAAGGTAAGGGGTTTCAAGGTGCGCCGAGCCTGGAGGGTGAAAGATCCGGGAAGATCAAAATCGTATGGTCCTCCCAAATAACATCACCTGAAGTGCGACATGCCTTGAGGATGCTCTCCTTGAGAAGGTAATCCTGGAGGCGACAGACAACATCTTTCGGTGGAGCGTTGGCATCCCCTCTGGGTTTCAAAGCACGATGCGCCCTGTCGAAGTGTATTGGTGCGTCAACCGGCCTCTGGAGTGCGATGTTAAAGATAGCCTGGAGCGTCGATTCCAGCATCGCCGGCAGGACCGTCTCGGGTATACCTCGTACTCGGAGATTATTTCTCCTGCCCCCGGTTATCGAGGTCCTCCAGCTTGCGGGCAAGTATGCGGATGGTCGAAGTCTGGTCAGAGATGCGACGGTTTAAAGCGTCCACGGTGGTGGTGATAGCAGCGTTGTCGTTCTCCACGGCAGCCACGCGGTCGCCCAATTGCTGCACGTCAGCCTTGGTTTCAGACAGGGTGTCCCGGATGCCCTGAGTCGCCTTCTCAATTAAAGGTACCATGTCCTCCTTTGTAGGGAGTAGCCGTAAGGCATCTTGGATGGAAGTGTGATCTCGAAGAGGAAGATCCTCCATGAACTCACTGTGTGAGCTGGAGGGAGAAGACGCCATCTTGGGGAGCGAGTCCCCGGAGTCCAGGTCCTGAGTCCCGTGAAAAAACGACCGGACAGAGGTGAGTTGTTGCCAATCCTTACTCCCGGACGGCTTAGGAGTCCCCGGAGCCTTGTGAGTCTTGCCCATATCGAAAAAAAACACACGCTCGGTGGTGAAACACGGAGAGGGTCTTCAGAGCACAAAACTTATGTGGCCATCTTGGTCGGCTGCTAGACCACGCCCCCCACTTCTCTAAGTTGACCTTCAAACCGTAGGTCATTAGTCTCTGCAGTACTCACTATACATTGTGTCAGTGTTCTACCTCTGTGTTGACAGTGATTAACAAGTCATCTAAAAGGCATTGAACATGGGGTAAGCCATTTAACAATTCCTCCATGGTACATTGCCAAAGATGATTCGATTAAATTTAAATAAACCGTGCGTATTGATGGTGGGTAATATGCGAGATGTACTTTGAGTTGAAGGTAATCATTCTTCAAATCAAGTTTTGTAAAATGTTTTCCCCTAGTTAAGTTAGCAAAAATCTCTCCCGTTCTTGCTAAAAGATACTTATCCACTGCTTATTGTTCATTCAACACCATCCTAAAGTCTCTCTCCTCTTATTCACTATTATATTTGGCACCTCCTATCTTTCTCTTGCCTCTCCCACAGTAATTCAAATATGCACTGGGACATATTTTTACACATCCATGCTTACACATATGCAATTTTTTCATATATTTTCATTTATGTGTGATTTGATGTTTATCAATTCTTTGTTATGCACTAGAAAGTGGTGCCAGGTCCCCACAGACTTGGGGGTGGGCTTTCTTGTGTTATTTACCCCTTTCAGATTTCAGTGGTAGCCTTCATTGGAGGGGGGCCTAGAAGATCCATCCCTTACTTAAGCTTCAGCAAGGGAGGGAAAGAATACATATACCCACATGGGAGAGTGCAGCTTCAGAAAAGAAATATTGGAGATTCAGTTCCCAGACCCAAGCACAAAATACCTCAAGCTTCTGGGAGGGGCAGCAAAGCTACACATAAAGAAAATTGCACTGAATGTAAGACTAACTAAATAACTAATACCAGCACAATAGAAGTACTCTTGAAGTATACGAACACAGAAAAGAATCCCAGCATTCCAAACAGCTTCCGATCCTTAGGTTACTTTATTCAGAGAAAGCAAAACAAAAAAAGCAATGTTTTGGCCTAACAGGGCCTTTGTCAAGCTATCAGCTCAATATTATCCCTAGCTGAACACTACTGTCTACTATTCCTAAATACATACTTTAATGGGGTAACTTGGGGGGGGGGGGGGTGCTATAGTGTGAGAAATAGGACACAGGACCAGAAAATCAATCTAAAAATTCCCCATTTGAAAATTACAGTTTTGGCCTGATATTTTACACAAAACATACCAGCATATAGACATGCTGGGCGTTGGGCGATGTTTTTCCTGCATACATTCTGTACAAGAAATCTAAAGTCACATGACAATGTATGTGTAAAAAACACACACAAAAATAAAGCTACAAGTAGTAGTAGTAGTGGTGATAAAATAAAAAAAAGATGAAAATCCTAGTCCCGTAGTCTAATTTTCAAGTCAATAAATATACTTTACTGAAATAAACAATATATATTTGGATAAAGAGTGAGACTGAACAGAGACTTAACCCCTTAACGACCAATGACGGGCCAGGCAAAAATGGTCAGTTAACAACCAATGACATGCCTGGCACATTTACAATTGCTTTCTTCGCTTAAACAGTGTTGCGGTAATGCCTCGATATCGAGATACCGAATATGCCTTATACCCCTTATATGCCACTGTGCCCCCGTTATGCCTTATAACCCCCAGTATGCCACTGTGCCCCCCAGATATGCATTATAGCCCCAGATATGCCCCTCTGTCCCCTGATATGGCTTATAACCCTCTATATGCCAGGAAAAAAACTCTGGGATGTACCAAAATGAAAATTCTGGAATGAAACCGAAAATTCAGGATTCACTTGGCCGAAATGGAAACCGAACATGACCCCCCTCCTGAAGACAAAAAACACCACACTTTTATTAAAAATAAGTAACACGGAGACTTCCGGGGGGCGGATCCACCAAGATGGTCGCCTTTTAGTTTCGTCCGCTTCTTGCCTACCTTAATCCATCACCATCTGGCGTTTCTCGGTGCCGAGGACCTGTTATTCCACTCTGGTACTCATCTTTACCAGGTGGGGAACCTTTCTGGACGGATTTGTTACGGCGCCATGCTTGAATTCCCCGGTAAGCGCGGCAACAGACAGAGGAGGCGGCCCTTGAAGACCTGGACGGCGGTGGTTGCCTGGGGATGATAGGGTTTCCTGCTGTCGACTACCCATCTCATTGGAATGCTGATCCTCTGCCCTTCTACATTCCGTGGTAAACCGTTAGCATGTCAGATCACTGATCCTCGCCCTTCCACGTGGGATATATCTGCTCGCTCCGCCTTCTTGCTGGCCTATGCGACGCTACTGCACAGGCTGCCACCGATCTTCCCCTTCGTGGGGTGTTTGAAGTGTGAGGCCTCCGCTCTACTGGCTGCAGATTTTGCCATGTCTCTCCTGCACGATTACCTTGGAGGGGTACGAGGCGGCCGTTATTCAGGGAAGTGACACCATCTTTATTTTTATTTGCTCTTTTGGGGGGGTACTTTTTGTTTGTTGGGGGGGACCTGACTATTTACTTCTTTAAGTGCCTGACCTGGCTTAACTTTTGGGGATTGTGTTTTTGGTTTGCTTTTGATCCTACTTTTTTTTGTGGGGGGTTCTTTCTTTTGGTTTGGGTGGGGGATGGGACATGTTGAGGCAATGGGCTATCCACAGGCTTGAACTTCATGGATAGTCTGTCTGAAGCTTGCCTCCCCATTGCTCTGACTGCTGCCTCTGTTCCTCTACCCTCTGGTCATTGCTTTGAACTTCCACCGTCCCTTTTGGAAGCTCGCCGTGGCTTTACTAAACCTTTTGGGGTTTTGACTTGTGGCATTAGTTAGATCAGGATCTGGGGTGGGTTTTAGTCAGGTTGGGTGGCTGGGTTGGGGTCTGGGACTTCTGTTCCATTACATTTATCTGATATACCACTGACACTGCTACAGCTCTACGGTTTTATTCTCTACATCCCTCACTGACTTTTTTTTTTTTTTTTTTTAAATGAAGGTCGCCTTATTTTATTTATCTTACACCATGTATTATTAATCACGCTGTTTGTGTTATCCCAACACTTGATTTCTAAATACTGACGTGCGGCCCTAGTGGTTGTGGTATCTTACCCCTTGTTTCCTCTACACCTTTCCCCCCCCTTTTTTTCTCTCTCTCTTTCTTCTACTTTTCTTTCCTTTTCATTTCCTTTGATGGGTGGGTACCCAGTGCCTTCCGGATCCCATGGAAAAATACATGGATCCTCTACCTAAATCATCCACCAGACAGGGGAAAGCTCAGGAAAGGACCCATGGAGTCTCTAAATCTGCTCCCACTCCTCCTTCTCCGAAGCGGACACCTCCTACCGAGCCCCTTGAAGAGTGTGCACCCCTTCCTCCTCTTATGGCGCAGGATATCGTCAAACTGATTTCTCCTCTCTTAGACTCAAAACTCGACAAACTGACAACCTTCAGTAGATAGTACGCTGGTGGAGCTTACTGCACAGAGTCAGAGAATTGGCGAACTGGAGTCGAGAGTTTTGGATCTGGAGGATGACCGCACTTCCTTAACGGCTACAGTACAGGATCAATCAGCTCTTGTTCTTCAGTTACAAGATCGTCTGGTGGATTTGGAAAATCATAGCCGACGCAAAAATATCAGGTTGATAGGACTTCCAGAATCTGAGAAAGCTTCTTCCCTGATGGACATAGTCAGCACCTGGCTACCGAAAGAATTGGGTCTACCCTCTCCTTATGAACTGATCCCTGTCGAAAGAGTTCACCGGATTGGCCCTGACAACAAGAATTCCCAGGCCCGGCCTTGGGCGCATATTTTTCGGGTTTTGAACTCTCAAGATAAAACAAGAATATTTGAAGCGTACCGTAAATTACGTGAGCCCCGCTACCAAGGGCATCGCTTATTACTTTTTCAAGACTTCTCTGCGGCCGTTGCAGCGAAACTGCGGCAATATTCCCAAGTCTGCACAGAGTTATACAATAGGAAGGTAAAGTTTGCCTGGTTGTATCTAGCAAAGTAGAGTGCACTATGCTGGTACCTCCTTCTTATTCAACTTCCCAGAAGATGCTAGATGTTTCCTTGCTGATGACCTGGGTTCGACGACAGATGTACGTGCGCCACATGGGGGCACTGGGTCTCGCCCTCTTGCCCTTTCCTCTTCTTGCTCTCCCCCCTCTACCTCTATTACTTCCAAGTAATACCTGCCGCACTTCGCCTGTTCCTTGGAAACGGCTATGGGTTTTGCTCTGCTGTTTACAGGTTTTTTGTTTTGTTGGTTTTGAGGTCTTGTTCAGTTTATAGGCAAACTGTTTGTCAAATTTGTTTCTACCATGGGGGCGTGGCTAGCTAGCTAGCAAGATGGACGCATAAGTCCCGAGCTCCGTCGCACCTGGCCCGAAATAAACTCCAGAAACGCTTCTACTGCCGTCATGGGCAAACACAGCAAGACGCAGGGTAGCCCGAAACCTTCGGGAACCAAAAATAAAGGGTCACTCCCCTCGATGCGATCATTCTTTCACCTCATGTCCGACCAGAATTTGAAAGACTCTTATACCAGGCCGCCATCTTCCGCGGCAAACCTGGAAAGCGACGCAGCGGACAGCGGTGCATTGGAGGCCAGACAGACCTCTCCTGACCCGGAGGACAGAGCTTGACGAGAGAAGATCAAATCTCTCCCTACCAAGACGGATATCGCTGATATCGTTGATTGGGCAACGCAGGGGATCCGCACCAGTCTTGCCCCCATTCAGGTGGATATCCGCCATGTTGGAGACCGCATGGCGGCACTGGAGCAGGAACAACCCCGCATCTATGAAACAGTGGACTCTAACATCTCAACTGCGAGAACAATCGGTCGTCATACAACAGCTCCCTTGGAAAATCGAGGACCGACAACAGAGGCCGGAGGAATAATCTCAGGATCTGAGGTTTGCCTGAGGCGACTGCTCACAAGGATTTACCGGCTGGACTTCAAACCATTTTTAACAAGGCTTTGAATAGAGATGCGGATACACCCATTAGTTTCGATAGAGCTCACAGAGCCCTTCGCCAGAAACCAACTGGATCTCTTCCCCCGAGGGACGTGATATGTTGCCTACAGGACTCATGCAAGCCTTCCGACTTTCACCTGGGAATCCCACTCTGTCTCAGTATACCAAGACTTGTCGCCCGTAACCCTTCAGAACCGCCGACTAATCCAACCGGTCTGTCGTTGCCCTTCACAGATAGACACGGACTTTCATGGTCTCAGGGACGGGGGGAAGTGGGCTAACTTTATCATTAAAAGTTTTCATTTTTATTCTTATTTTTATGTCTGCCTTAAATAATGTGATTGGATTGCACTACGTCACTACACCTACCTTTGGCGAGCTTCCGCGTTACCAGCCTCATGTTGTGTCGGGCAGGGTGCGACACCTGGCTATCCTTTCCTCACATATCCCTTATTGCGTTCACATCCCCGCTCCCTGGAGCCGACTTGCTTCACTTTCTCGTTAAAGTGGAGTATTGGTTCACGACCTACTGTTAGGTCCTCGGGCTCACTACTCGATGCCTTGGCATCCAGAGTCTTCTGTTGCCCTACACATGCACACATTAGACTCCATTTGTTCTGGTTCTATTAGTTTTGGTTCAGTTCGGTTTATTTTTCTGTTATCTCACTCCCGGGATGTTACTAGCCTGATCTGGTCTCTCATACACCCTAGAGATAATCCCTGATTGTATTAAAATCACCTCACTCAATGTGAGAGGATTGAATAAACAACAGCAGAGATCGAAGCTACTACACACGCTGAATTCTTTCAGATCCCATATTGCCTTTTTACAAGAGACCCATTTTAAATCCTCTAAATAATTTAAACTTAACAATCGCCGCTACTCCCAGGTGTACTTGTCAAGTTCACCGGTCTCCAAATCTAAGGGTATTGATATTATCCTCCATAAATCACTCTCTTTTCAGCTTCTAGACATGTGGAAAGACTCGGAGGTCAGAACCATCTTTATTAAGGGTTATATTGGCAACCAAAAGGTAACATTGGCAAATGTCTATATGCCAAATTGTAACCAACCGATATTTGTAAGTCGCATTATATCACAATTTGGAGACTTTCAGGAGGGTCTCTCCATTTTTGGCAGGGACGTCAACATGACACTGGACCCCCTTAGGGACTCCTCTGCCCAATCTTCTCACATCCCGTTTAAACACATTAAGAGGGTCAGGCGTGCTCTCCATCTTGCCCAACTCGTGGACATTTGGAGGTCACCCTGGTGTTAAAGACTACACGTACTTTTCTGCACTTCACAATAGGTACACGAGAATAGACATGTTGTTTCTCTCCCATCACCACCTCCTACAACTTCGTTTGTCCAGTATTGGCATCAGTTCATTCAGTGATCATGCTCCAATCCATTTTTCCCTCACACTGTCTCAATCTAGGGCTAAACCCTGTAATTGGAGACTTAATGAAAATATTCTTGATAATCCAGCGTCCCTATCGGAATTATCTGAGCACCTTAAAAATTATTTCATTGACAATATTACTGACACCAACCCCTTCCCTACCATTTGGGAGGCTCATAAAGCCATCATGAGAGGTCACTTCATAAAACTGGGTGCCACCCTTAAGAAAATTCGGCTAGCCGAAATTATGTCACTTGTTAGATACACCGGCTAGAGCAATCTCACAAAACTACATTGGCCTCTGATCTTCTACCACAGCTTCGGAACCTCAGACCCCAGCTGGCCTCCCTCCTCGAGAGCAGACTGAAACGTTCCTTCTTACTGACCAGGAAACATTTTTATGAGTTTGGGGATAAGCCGGGTAAATTGTTGGCCAGGGCAGTCCATAAGTCCTCCTCGTACATACCCAGAATCAGAAACCATATGGGCACTCTCAGTCACGAGTCCAATGAGATTGCTAAATGCTTTCATGACTACTATTCAACTCTTTATAATCTGCCCCCTTTTGGCAACACACACCACCATTCCTTGCCCTCCATTCAGACATACCTGTCTAAATACCTACCTCAGCGGCTGGGGGATACTGCCATAGAGTCCTTAAATTCCCCGATAACGTGTGAGGAGATCAAACTTGCCCTAAAATTGACCACCAAAAGAAAGCGCCCGGGCCCTGACGGTCTTACTAGTGATTACTACCACCGCTTCTTCCCGGTGATCGGAGCCCATTTGACAACATTGTTTAACTCACTAGCAGAGGGCCACATTCCCGACCCCCACACAAATCTGGCACACATCGTGGTTATTCCCAAGCCCGGAAAAGATCCAGATCACTGCGCCAATTACCGGCCTATATCCTTAACACCGATCTCAAATTACTGGCTAAAGTAATGGCGCTACGACTACGCCTGTTTATCCCGTCCCTGATCCATAAGGATCAAGTCGGCTTTGTCCCTGGCAGGGAGGGTAGGGATAATACCATTAGGGTGTTGAATTTGAAAGCACATTCAAACGAGCGCAAACTTCCCTTCGCATTGATATCTATGGATGCCGAAAAGGCATTCGATAGAGTCGCCTGGCCTTTTTTTATTTCTACAATCGATTGGCCTGAGGGGGAACTTCTTTAATCTCATCAGAGCCCTCTACTCCAATCCCTCTGCGCAGATTAAGGTAAACAGTATTTTATCTGAGACGGTCCACATTAAGAACGGGACCCGACAAGGCTGTCCCCTCTCTCCATTACTTTTTATTTTGACAATGGAGCCACTGGCCTCCGCGCTCAGGAGGAACATCAACATCACCAGCCTCACTATTGCTAATCACACACAAGCTTAAACCCAGGGCTTACTTCAAGGCCTGCCACAGGGCTTTCCGGAAATTTATCTGGGGGGGAAAGGAACCCAAGACATTCATTCCAGCACCTGGTCAGACCCAAAACCAGAGGGGGTCCCTAGTGTGGAGTGGTATTGGTTTGCGTCCCATCTTCGTTGTGTGGTGGAGTGGTCTCCGGAGGTTCCGAAGCTGTGGATACCACTAAAAAACTAATTTCTGGCGCATCATATCTCGGCAGTTCCATGGTTACCGGAGCGTTTCCGTCGGCTGAAGATGCAGCACCACCCCACGATCACGGCCTCATTGCGAGCCCTGGGACGGCTCGCGTCTCGCCGACTTCCCCGAGCCCCTTACTCGCCCTAACACACAACCTTGATCACCCCACTGATGTATGCGGGGGACTTTCACACCTCTGCACACGTCTTACATCGAAGCACGTCAGACTCCTCCAAGGCACAACATTTAAACCTATTAAGACCTGACCCAGCAAAATCCCCCCCCCCTTCGGGTCGGTTTTCTTGTACCACCAAGTGAAACATTATCTCACTTCTCCCTAATGCCCAACTTACCCGGGAGCTGTCTAATTTTGAGATACTTTGTATCTCGCCCACAGAACCATCCCATCTGCTCTCGCATATTTAATGCGCTTTTAATGTATGCCTCCTGTACTTCTAAGCCGTTTTACTTAAGTCTGTGGGAGGACCTCTCTACTCAGTTTTCCGATGAAGAATGGGATAAAATATTATTACTCACCCACAATGGCGTTATCTCCAGTAGAATCCAGGAGTGTGCCTTTAAGTTGCTGTCCCGCTGGTATAAGGTCCCCGCTGAGTTGCACCACTACTTACCCCATATCTCCCCCTGTGCTGGAGATGCGGTGTGACAGCTGGATCCTTCCTGCATTTGTGGTGGGAATGCAGCCATATTCGCTCATTTTGGGAGACAGTAACTAGGGTGATTATAGACGTATCAGACCCCGACTTTAGGGCTTCCCCAGAGTCGCTGTTGCTACTCCACACTCCCACCTCTTACGGAACCTACAAGAGGTCCTTAACCTTACACCTGATTCAGGCAGCCAGATCAGTCATCCTGCGATTTTGGAAACGTCCAGGTCCCCCACCAGTTTCTGCCTGCATCTCCAGGGTTAACTTTATTTATCAAATGGAAGACCTAGTGGCCGCGTCTCAAGGGAGGGAATATAAGAATGGCCTTAAATGGCTCCCCTGGTTGACTTTTATGACCTCGCCCCGTTTCCTAAACTTAGGCCTCTCGCAATCTCCTGACTCCCCGGCTGCCTCCCCACCCCAGCAGCGCCTCTTAACTAAGATGTACACGTGGCCCTCTATGTTAGTCCCGATTGACATGCTACAACTTTCCAGTGACTACATTATGCAGTGAGATACTTGATTTCTTGTTTTCCTTTTTGTTCTTGGTTTTATGTTTTCTTTACAGTATTGTATCTAACGACGACACTGTAACGTCGTTCTCCGGAATCCACACGCCACCTTCCTTGCTCCTAATGGAGTCCATGTGGCTCTGGTATGCGGTCATGGTGCGATCCTATTGAGTTTACGACTTCCTTCACTTTGCTCTCTGATGACATGGATCGCTTTTTCTGCATATATGTATTTTGTACTACAGAATGTGTATTGTTCATTATGGTTATGTCATCTATGTGTACTATTTAAGTGTGTGATTCAATAAACAGAGAATTGACTAAATTTGTTTCTACCATGTGAAGTCTGTCTGGATGGGGGCTCGCTGGGACGGCTGATTACTGTTTACTTTTGTAGAGTCCTGTTTCCCCGCAAGGGTGTAGGCTGATGGCATCTCCTTCTACTGCCTCACAGGTGTCCAAGAAAATTATAACCCATCTTAATCGTCTTCATCCTGATATTGTCTTTTTACAGGAAACTCATTGGTATAACCCGGTAACTAACAAGCTTACGGCCCCCTAGCTAGCCAATTGTTACTCTACATTTTATACCAAGAAATCCAGGGGTACATCTATTCTTACAACACGATTGCCATTCTCTGTGGAAGACGAGAGGTATGACCCTGAGGGACCAGTGCTCCTTCCTGGCTCAAATCTACACCGTTTTAACGGAATTATCCGCTACTAATATTTTGGGGGTGATTTTGGACCTGGCTCAACTGTAAGGTTCGACACCTAGCCCTACTCGACTCCTTTTGACGCCCCTATTGGATTATTTTCATCTCGTGGATGCCTGGCGTCATGCCCATCCCATAGACAAGCAATTTATGTTTTACTCGCATATCCTTAGTACACACTCAATGACAATGACAGTGTGTGTATTATAAATACATACCTATTTTATAATAATTAGGTATATTAGAGTTTTGTTAATGGTTGAATTAAGGGCTGACCAGGTCACCAGCCTGGGTAACGACTCAGTGCCTCTCAACATCGGTGACACGAGAATACACAACACTATCAGTTTGAAAAACTTGTGAAATCCACTATATGTAGAAATGCGGTGAAATACTAAGTGATTCAACACCCAATCACATTGCTACTCACACAAAGTTTAAAGTGTCACAATTTATTATTATTACAAAGAGTTATTGTAAGTGGCCAGTTCCTGATCACAGTATCATTTAAAATTACATAGAATAAGGATACAATATTTCCACTATTGCACTGATATATATATATATATATATATATATATCACTTTGAAAAAAAATATTACATAGATTGAAAATAGACAAATTCAAAAGAACATTACATTCTGAAAAAAATGGTCATTTAGAGTATCAAATATATAAACACTATAGTAAATGGTTTCTGTTATAACTTGGTTGTACCATATTTCACATATATGATTGCTAGTTAATTTCAGGTAAGAGGTATGGAATGTGCCTCACAACTCTATAATTTGCATAGCAAAAGGCTATTTTAAAAGTAACCACTTTCCAAGTGGCAAGCCATGGTATACTCAAGCTTTGGTTGGCAGAGCGGGATGTTACAAACATAACAGAAAGACCATTAAAGCGTGTCTTTTTCAGAATGGATAGGCCACATTTGGCCTGAAACACAAGTGTTAAATACACCACACATGATTGAGCATATGATCATTATTACAGTGCAATGTTCCACAGGTACTTTTCTAACCATATTTTTTTTTGTTCTTAGTTAAATCCACTTAATTCCACTTACTGTCAAAAACTAACAAACAAACAAAAAGACATTTATACTGGCCAAAAAAAATTCATAATTTAAAGGAAAGAAATCATTGTTTGCAATTAACATCATTAAAGTTATGTTCTTTCTGGAAATGAGAATCACAGTTTTTAGTTTGAAAATGGAAACTGGCTGAAAAAAAAAATTCTCCTATATCCCTCCAAACTGTCACGCTACCGGCAGAGAGATCCTCCGGGTCCCCCGGCCGGCAACGGCAACCGCCGCGAGGTAGGGGGAGACCCCCCGCTTCGGTCCGGCAGCCGCAGCTGCCGCAAAGAAGAGGGAGACCCCCCGCTTCTGAACGGCAGCAGCAGCCGCCGCGAGGTAGGGGAAGACCCCCTGCCCCAGCACGGCAACCTCAGCCACCGCGCAGAAGGGGGAGACCCCCCGCTTCTGCACAGCAGACGCAGCCGCCGCGGAGAAGGGGGAGACCCCCCACTTCTGCACAGCAGACGCAGCCACCGCGGAGAAGGGGGAGACCCCCCGCTTCTGCACAGCGGAGGCAGCCGCTGCAGCTTGAAGGAGGACTTACCTCATCCACGCCGCGTTCCCAGCAGCTTCAGCTGGAGCACAGGTCCAGCTCTGGTGTCCGGACACGTTCTTCTTCACGCCACCTAGTGGCGCCAGCGGAAACTACATCGACTTATATTGGGAGATTACGTGAACGCCATTCACAAGATGGCCGTGCAGGAAGTGATGTATCGGCAGTTTGAATATTTGTCGGGAAATCCCTAATTAGTACCATAACTCCTGGGACTATTTAAGAGACGCTCTAACACTCTGACTCTGCCTTCTGATGGTCGTGCCTATCTCGGTAGTGCCTTCCCAGTACGCGTTATTTCCTGCTTGTTCCTGTTATTGACCTCGGCTTGTTCCTCGACTATTCTGATCTCTGGTATCCTGACCTCGGCTTGCTCCTCGATTATCCTGCTCTCCGGTATCCTGACCTCGGCTCTCTGGACCATCCTTTGCCAGTACTACCTGACTACGGTGTCTCCTCTACGCTGTGTCGTGACACAAACGCTATAAAATGGTAAAAGTGGATATTCTAGAAAAAATTAGTCTGCCTTTGGCTGCATTAAAGCAAATTATATATCTTCTTTGGAAAATATAGGTTCTCGTTAAAGTTAATGAACTTGCTTGGTGAGTTAATAGAAAAGGGCAGGTCTGCTATTAAAATGGTTTGGTTCAAGTTCAGTTTGGGCAAAACAGCACCTTTTATATTAGAAAGATTCCTAATTGCATAAACCATGCACTACATATTCCTGAGAAAGACACAGCAGCTCTCAAACTTCAAAGTGCACAAAACCAGTAAAAATGCTTAATGCAAATAATATTTTGTAGATATACTTAATAAAAAATAAAAGCGAGTGAACAAATTCTGAAAGCAGATCATAAGTGATATTTATAAGGATATAAATAAATAGGTTTTCAAGTAAGTGGTTTAAAAAGCAACTGATCAGGATCTTGAGGTTTGGGAGAATTCCGTGGCATCCATATGATACAGTATGATATGTCATGCAAGTTTGAGAATCTTACAACTTAAAATACTACCTTTTGAGAGCAGCAGCAGATCTGTACAATTAATGAAAATGACAGAAGCTATAAGATTTTGTTTCTAAGTTTCTTCAGATGCTGTAAGCGGGTACTTCAACAACCCTTTACTTTCAGAAGTTTATAATATTTGGAAAGACATATTACTAAAAACAGGTTGTATACGAAGGGTACTTGGCTGGAGATATCTGAGGGTGCATGGATGAAAATGGTTGAGAATCCATAAACAACAAAACAACCGCTTTTGTCACAAATCTATTTCACTAAATATGTTTAACAGTAAGCGCATGACAGCTACCGTGTACATGCATGTGCACATAGTACTTCAACACAATACGACAGAGTAGTAAAAAAATTGTCTGCATGGTAGAACTTTGCAGCTGTTTATGTATGTAGTTCAGTGAAGGACAGACTGTGGCTACCAACTTCTGGTATTACAGTGAAATAGTTAAACTTTAGATTAGTATATTTTTCCTCCTCACATGGACATGCTATTCTTTAATTAACAGAAGTCTGAAAGACTGATCCTGAAAATCTGTACAAAACCTTTGAGGACCAGCATTGATAAGCCTATCTGGTTTGTGCAAATAAGTACCCCCCACCCCTAAACTATGACTTTTCATCAGTAAGTACACTTACAACCATTTCCTATGAAATAGTTTTGGAAAAAAATACACAAATGGCACACAAAAATTAACCCAAGTACTACATGTGTCACAAGTCAAGAAATACTGATGAAGACTACAAGCTTAACTGCCAAGGTATCAAAGTCTGAAATAAATTAATAAATTAAGAGTACCCGGCTCTTCAAGGGATACAATAGAATAGTTAATTGCCTTAGGACCCATTTGATACTTATGCAGGGTATTGAACCAGAAAGATTTATTTTACATTAAAACTATATGTTGTGTGTTAAAATACATTTCTGCATCAAGTAAAAAAAAAAAAAGTTAAGCAGGGTCCAAACCTTTGGCTCCGAGAGATGCATGAAAACCAATGCCTTAGAAAACAAGTAGATTAGCGGACAGATACAAACATATTCATTGTTGTCAGGGTACATTTTGGTTCCTTTGCACACGGAGATAAGCTATAAAACAGTACTGTCATATTCTCTATAAATACAGAGCATACATTACAAAAATACCAAAGCTTCACAGAACAATGCTATACATTTCTTTTCCAAAATTTAATTTGACCCTGAATAATACATATTATGAAATAATCTTCATTCTGAATTGTTTAGCTCTGTACAGGGCCGGCCCGACAATGGAGCCGAGTGGGGCAACCGCTCCAGGCGGCACTTTTGAAGGGGCGGCACCTTTTTTTTTTTTAAAGCGAAAGAGAGAGAAAGGGGCGCCGAGTGGTTTTCACTTACCAAGCTGTCAGTACCCGCTCGGCGCCCCTCTCTCTCTCCTCTGCGGCGAGTCTCCCTGTTCGGTCTCGGTGCCGGCTTGTAATGCTGAGTGCCGGAAGATTTCCGGCGCTCAGCATTAAAAGCCGGCACCGAGACCGAACAGGGAGACTCGCCGCAGGACTGCTGAAAGGTAAGTACAAGGGGGCGGCAGGGACGGAGGGAGAGGAAGGGTAGATAAGGGGGGGGGCATTTTAAAATTCGCCCCAGGCGGCATTTTGCCTTGGGCCGGCCCTGGCTCTGTATATCAGATCAACATGGAATGTCAAAACAGAAAGCCTTAAATACAAAGACAAAAAAACACTTGTTGACATTGGCTTCTCCTCAAACATTCAGTTTTACAGTTTTAATGGCAACCATTTACAAGGTACATACTAACAGTGTGAAATAGTTAGGGGGTTTTAGTTAAATAAATATTGTAGTACATAGTTTTGAGGTATAGGCTCTGCTATGTGTTTGTTCACTTCAGGCGTTAAGTCTCCCCAAAATTTCCCTCAGGTTTGTTAAGCTTTGCCCTACAATGCTGTGTTTGAAAGTATCTTGTGATTTCCTTTATTCTTTCTTGGAAGTCTTGTTCCTGCTTTATACCTAAATCTGAAAGAGAGAAAGAACAAACAATACAAAATGGAAATTGCTCCAGTTTCACTTTTACGGTTTAAATGCAACTCCCCTATTGCATCTGGTTTTCTAATGACTGAGGATCTCAGAGGTTTTGTAAAAAGTATTGTGCTTCTTGTTGCCACATTTATTCAACCTCAAATCTATAATAATAATTATTAGCAGCAAGCTTGTGTTTTGTGGCAAGATTGACTTTTAAAGGATAAGCCTTGTAGCTAAATCTATTCAAAGGGCAAATTCCAAGACAGCACATGCAGATGATTTTCTCTAATTTATGATACAAATGAGTAGCTTGTAGGTAGACCAATTTTAGGTTTTATTTTGTAAACAAAATGAGTGGCTTCATAGCAACTTCCAGCTGGCATGAAATTTGTAGCACGATTCCAAATAAAATCAATAAAAGATGCTTTCCATGCATATACAGCATTCACCAAGCCACAGCTGGAGCTGACTGAAGGTTAATATATCGTGCAGGGAGATGCGTTTCTCCTTTCAGTTTATTATTACCTATGTATATACGCAAGAGCTACATTTTGCGTAAAACAGTGCTACAGATACCAAGAGCTGGACATTGGGGGAAAAAATTAGGATCGTGGGTGTGTGCTGTCCTGTATTATCTATACACATTTTAGGTATGTATAAATTTATAAATATGTTTATAAGTAGTCCTGCAAATAACGCGAGAGTAGCAAGCAAGAAAAAAAATCATATTCAGACATACCCTTTCACTCTGAGCATTTCTTCAATGGTATCTGGCAAAGGCATGCCATGGCTTTCAGGGAGAAACAGGGTAAAGACACCAATTAAGACTGTAAGGCTACCCATGAGGATAAAAGGCAGATACTTGTCATAGGCACCTAGAAAACATAGTGTGACAATGTGAAACACGCAGGGCAATCACTAAGGTATGTTGGGCCCTAGACAATATAGGTACACAGCACCTCCTTCATAGGCGAGAAGATGGTAGGAATACTCTACTAGCTCATTGCCCTAGGCAGCTATACAGGTCACTATATGGTAGTTCTAACCATAGAAGCAAGCCGAACAGAATAAAGTGTTACTAAGCATTTACCCATCTCACACTCACCATATATGGGGTATTTTTAACTTCATTTCATTACTTCACTTATCATCATATCTGCATAATACATCGAGCACACCCCACCGCCTTAAATTACATTACACAACATACTTGACACTACTTTAGTTACAACCAGAACATTTCCCTTAAGTAAACAAACCACTTTGGCACTATGCCAAGAGTAGATCATGCTACAAAACACAGTGGGTATGGAGCGATTAGGTCCAAAATCTGTAGTTCTATATATGCTCCTTTTCTCTGTAAACCTGTAATCTGCAGCATGTTTGCAGGAGTGCAGCAGGTACAAAAATTGTGTATTTTATTCATTATATATATATATATATATATATATATATATATATATATATATATATATACTGTATATTTTTATAAAAAGGCTTAATGGCTTTGAGAACATTAAGGAATAATTAACATGGCACAAAATTGGCACACAGACATTATCTATACTGATGTGAGCATAAAAACCATAATAAATAAACATAACAATTGAAGTACTTTGCAGGGGGGATTTTGGATTCTGGACTCACCAAGGTAAACAAAGTAAGGAGATAAGATGCTGCCTAAGCGGGAGGCCATTGAACTGGCGCCAACACCCATGTTTCTCACTACAGTTGGGTAGAGCTCAGCAGTGTACACATAGACCATGGAGAAAGCTGATGTAATTCCAAACTTTCCCAGCATAACTAGCACGATGGACAGGATCCCAAATTCTGAAACAACACGCAAGGTAACCGATCCACATATATCACACAATTTCCCATCCCCAGTTAGATACAGTTTGCTATATAAAAGTTGCCCTGTACAATACAAAATTAATTGGTAGGGTGTGAATGTTTGATACTTGGCACGGAACATATACATCAGAATTACCCTAGGGTGTGCTCTAGCATAGAAATTGTGGTTTTTTACTATCACAGTAATTTAACTACATCATCTTAAAGTAATCCACACCATGTCAAAGCATATAATCATAGTAGGTCTTTATAGCATTCATGTACAGGCAAGATAACTAGAATCATAACAAACAACACACCTGGAGGGACTAGCTGTATGAAGAGAAGAACAACTCCACCCAGAAACAGTGTGCTTGACGTAGAGTACCTGCGAGGAAAGTTTCGGAGGAGCAGCCATGCTATAATATAAGCAGGAACTTCGGTAATGGCAGAGAGGAAACAGTTGACGTAAGGATCACCATGCAAATTGGGGGTGTTGAGGGATAAGCCAAAGTATCCTACAGATATGATCATCCTAGGGAAAAAATGAAGAGCATAATACATATATAAGGCTAATTTAATTAGCATGTAGCTGCGGAAGGGGAATTGGCTTTATAGCCAGTGCCTCTCTCCCACAACACTACTGCAGTGTCTTCTTGTTTCCCTCCTTTGGTTCCCCCTTACTTTATTTTTATCTGTAACTTCCTTTTCAGTCTTTAGTGACGGGAGGTCTTCTTCTAGGTCTACCTGGTACATCTATTTTGTCAGAAATACGAACACCGTATTTGCTCACATGTATTTGAGCAGCGTATCAACCAACATCAACTCTTCTGTAGCTAAGCTTAGACAGACTTCCTAAAACGTCCCTGTCACTGATACAACCGCACACTACCTCTCACCTTTCTGTACGCCTTATGTTTGTCCTCACCCCAAGATTGTAGGCTTGGGAGCAGAGCCCTCTCCATCTACTGTATTGGTTTGTCTAAGTCTGTTAATTCTAGTCTTGTCTTACCCCTTGAATATACTGTATGTATTGTAAGAAGCGCTGTGTAAATTATTGGTGCTATACAAATAAATATTAATAGTTCACTTTAACCCCTTAATGACAATCCACATACATGTACGGGGTTGCCGTGCAACGAGATAACGACAATGCCCGTACATGTACAGGCTGCTGTTAAATAGCTGCATCGCCGCGGCTTTGCAGCATCCACGGAAGCCTCACAAGTGAGGAAAGCCCTCCCGGAAGAAAAATGGCCGCCGCCGCACCGGCGGGCTAAAACAGCTTAGGAAGCGATCGGAATCACTTCCTAAGCATAAACTGTGTTGCTGACATGCCTTGGTATCGAGGCATGTCAGTAACACTACACCCCTACCCCGATAGCCTTGTGATTGCTCCGAGGAGCAACCACAAGTGCCATCCTGTAAATGACGTTGCCGTCATTCACAGGATGGCATTAACAATAGATATGAGTTCACAGAGGGTCTATCCAGACCCTCTTGAGAACTCTTGAGCTCCCCCTGCAAGTTGAATGCAGTTACTGCATCCAACCATGCAAGGTCAATGGAGCCCAGCTCACTAATCAGAGTGATTAGAAAAGAAAAAAAAAAAAATTGTTCAAAAATGTTAAACAAAAAATTTACTAAAATATGGTAACATGTAAAAATCCCCACTGTCACCAAAAAAAAGAAAGTTTTTAATAAGCAAGTCCTACAATTCTTTATCTTCACAATAATTCCCGCATGGAAAGAGTTAAAATATTGGCATTACAAATGCCCATAGGGTGTCTAGTATTAAAAAATGTATGATTTGACGGGGTATATTGAATTGGCCGGGTTCAAAGGTGTCCCAAATATGGGACATGGGGGCAGTAGGATCAGATGTCTAAATGGCAAAAAAATACACCTCACAAAGGCGGCCTTTTACCTCTCAAATAACCCAACAAACCCATGCATGGGGGGTATCACTGCGCTCAGGAGATGTTACTGAACACATATTGGGGTGTTTGACACGGACATATACCAGGAGCGGTAACTTTATACCTGAAGTACAACGTGTGTGAAACAAATGAACTATCATAAAGATTCACTTCATGACTTACCAAAGCAAAATAGATAAAAGCGTGATTATGCGGATATTCTTGGTCTTCAGTAAGTCTAGAAATGTGTGAGTTTTGTGAGATTGATCTTTTAGATACTGCATCTGAAACAAAAGAATTGTGTATTTTATATATTTTGCATATATATATATATATATATATATATATATATATATATATATATATATATATAAAGATATGTATTTTTAATACATATTATACTATAGTGAACACTGGACATTTTGCATATCTAGGTAAGCATGTAGAAACCCCTATAAAATAGCAATATACCATTTTCTTATGTCTGCAGATCAATGTGTACCTGTTGGGTAGCAATAAAGATTCATGAGATGATTCAAAACTTAACCATAGAAACATTAATTATTTTAACCAGAAGAACATATTTGTCAGACAGGAACACCAGTGGTGATCAATAGCTCACTTCATTAGAAACAAAATCAAAATGGTACATTGCATGCTTTAGTGTGGCTGAAGTTTTCAGTTTTTACAAAATAAACCATATATTTCTGAATACAAATCACAAGTTGTTTCAATAATTTCATGTACCTAGGGAAATTTTACTGAAATACTGTGTTTGGATAGAATGGGTTTGTTAAAAATTTTACTGAAAATGTTTAGGAAAGACTGGCACTAAAATGGTTAAATCAAAAGTGTTAAAATGCCCCTAGTAAAATACTTTGGAATGTCAAATGTATACTGGTCGCTATAGGGGCGCAACTCCCAGCATATTTAAAAAAAAAATCTTGTTTAGAAACAGAGATGCATTCATATTTAACACTGTAAGTATCAATATAAATGAAAACACCAGGCATATATGGTGTTTACAAAAACAGGACAAATACCTGAATACACTTTTGGAGGGTTTTTTCCCCATGTGCACTGGTTATATATAGTTTTTATAGGTGAAACTGTGAAAACATTTATTTTCCTAATATTCCCCAAAGTATTTTTCATACTAAATGATCGTTTATATACAATTATTTCAAAAGAAAGCCCTACTTGTGCTGAAAAAAACAATATATATTATGTGTGGGTGCACTAAATGAATTAGTGGGCAATCACAGTTGAATAAAGACATGACAAAAGCAGAAAAACTGCCCTGGTCATTTAGTGCAAACATGGGGGGGACCCCCAGTCCTGAAGGGGTTAACCGGTGAAAAGAAAAAACTGCACAAGGGGCTTGTAAATCATTTTTTCATCTGCTATATTATTAACCACACAATGCTTACATCTCTATATTTGAATACCATGGCCAAATCCACAACCCTTGCAGTAAAAATGTAGACATTATCCACAGAGTTAATGGAAAACAGGGTCAGAGTACACCTTGCAAGTTTATCTCTTGATAACCATACACGAGAAAGTGCAAGGTCCACAAATATGCAGAATAGAAAGAAACAATTATTTCCATGACATGCTCTGCAGGATGTTATTAATCTATAAACGACTAAAAAGCCCTGTATGTAAAAATGCATGTCAGACTGCAATTGAGTACAGACAACACAGTTCGACAAAGAAAACAGAATGTACCTGTGTAAAATAACTCAGGTATAATACACTCCTAGCATTGACAAGTAAACTGAACTGCATAGCTCACAACATTTGAGAATCACCCTTTTGTGACTTCGTGACCTATTAATAGTTATTTATGTAGGATGTAGATGTAGATGTAGATTAAACTGCAGTATTTTAATCATTAAAGTTCCAACCACTTTCATTAAAGAAAAAAGCTTTACATTTAAACCTTAACACTTAAGGTTCCACTAGAGTACAGAGAAAGCAGCTGATCAGTCTGTGACCAATCACAGCTTCTCTAAGAGTAAAAGTAAACCTGAAATCTGATTTCTGCCTTTTAGTGGCGGCATACTGTCAGCTGTTTTATTGGGAGAGAGACGAGCAGCATGTCTGGAAAAAAGTTAGATTCTACCCCCCTCCCCGTAAACTTCCTCATAAAAAATAAGAATAAAAAATGATATATTGAATAAGATATATAAATGGGTTTTTGTGGATTATAAAAATAATTATAAGGGTGATGGAGAAAAAAATAAAAAAATGTTTTGTTACTTTTATAACATGCAAATACAGGGAAATAAATATATTTATGTAATTTTAACATTATATCATGTGAGGGAATGCAGGGTAAGTTAGGTATCTACCAACTGCCTAGGTTGTCCTGGGAAAAAATGCATCTTGATTACATCACAGCAAAGGGAGTTGTGAGTTTCATTATCTGATGAGTGTTGCACGCGTATTTGAAATCTGATGAAACCCGCGATTTTATGCCCCCCCCAAACTTAAGGTGCTTCCGACTGCCGGTGTATTCACGGCAGCGTTCAGACGTCTACGCGATTCACTTCCATAGACAACTTCCGCTGCAGCCGGAAGGAGGTGCGGTTATAAGCGGGGGTTGTCTGCGTCCATAGCGCAGACCTTCCCCGGCTGTCAGTGAGGAGAGTTCCGCGCACTGGTGTCAGGGATCAGAGTTCCCTGCACCGGTGCGGGGAATTCTCTCTGACAGCAACTACACACGGGGGAATCAGAAGCACTGGTAAGTTAGGGCGGGGGAGTGTTAAATGGGGGACATAAGGCATTTCTGTAGGCAGAGTGCTCTATGAAATGCCTTTTAACCCCCTTAATGGCACTCTGCTTCCAGAAATGCCTTTTAACCCTCTATACGCCACTCTGCCCCCTGAAATGCCCTATACCTCCCTATTTGCCACTCTGCCCCATAATGTGCCTTTTAACCCCCTAAATGCCAGAGTGGCATATAGGGGTATAAGGCATTTCTGGAGGCAGAGTGCCACATATGGGGTCAAAAGGCATATCATGTCATATCATATATTCTTTTTAATATATTTATTAATGACCTTGTAGAGGGATTGTATAGTAAAGTATCAATCTTTGCAGACGATACTAAGCTCTGTAATGTGGTTAACACAATAGAGGACAGTGCACGATTACAAATGGATCTGCATAGGTTGGAGGCTTGGGCTGGGATGTGGCAGATGAGGTTCAACACAGATAAATGTAAGGTTATGCACATGGGGAAGAAAAAACCAGGCTGGGAATATGTATTAAATGGGAAAACACTGGGGACGACTGACATGGAAAAGGACTTAGGAGTTTTAGTTAACAGTAAATTTACCTGTAGCGACCAGTGTCAGGCAGCTGCTGCTAAGGCAAATAAAATCATGGGGTGCATCAAAAGGGGCATAGATGCCCACGACAAGGAAATAATTCTACCACTGTACAAGTCACTAGTCAGACCACACATGGAATACTGTGTACAGTACTGGGCACCAGTGTACAAGAAAGATATAGTGGAGCTGGAGAGGGTTCAAAGACGGGCAACCAGAGTAATAAGGGGAATGGGAGGACTACAGTACCCAGAAAGATTATCAGAATTAGGGTTATTTAGTTTGGAAAAAAGACGGCTTAGGGGGGATTTAATAACTATGTATAAATATATAAGGGGACAGTACAGAGATCACTCCCAGGACCTATTTATACCCAGGACTGTATCTATAACAAGGGGACATCCTCTACGGTTGGAGGAAAGAAGGTTTCTACACCAGCACAGACGGGGGTTCTTTACAGTAAGAGCGGTGAGATTATGGAACTCTCTGCCAGAGGAAGTGGTAATGGTAAACTCAATAAAAGAGTTCAAAAGGAGCCTGGACGTGTTTCTTGAAAGCAATAATATTACAAGTTATGGATATTAGATTAATAGGGACAGAACGTTGATCCAGGGATTTATTCTGATTGCCATATTTGGAGTCGGGAAGGAATTTTCCCCCTGGTATGGGGCAATTGGCATCTGCTTCATAAGGGTTTTTTGCCTTTCTCTGGATCAACACAGTAGGGACACAATATGTATATAGGTTGAACTTGATGGACTTTGGTCTTTTTTCAACCTTATGAACTATGTTACTATGTTACTATGGGGCACAGTGGCATATAGAGGGTTAAAGGGCATATCACGGGGCACAGTAGCATATAGGGGGTATAAGGCATTTCTGGGGCATAGTGGCAAGCCTGGGGGCAGATGTGCATAACTGGCAGGTTGGAAAATAAAAGTAAATAAAAACTATTTTTCTTAATCATAGCTTTTATTTAAAAAAAAAAAATAGTTTACATAGTTTACATGAATTAACATTTACTGGAAAACCTTTTTTCCTATAGGGTCGTCTTATAATCAGGCTTTTTCTTTTTTTCCTAAATAAATATTCAGATTTTGGGGGTCGTATTATAATCGAGCAAATACGGTATGTATTATAGAGGGTCAAATGTTCTGAGTAGGGAATTTTGAGGGGGGGGGGTTAGCACTGCTAAAGACAAATTGACACAGAAAGAAAAAAAAAATGAAGATGCTAGTGCTCACATACAGGGAATAGGAAAATGCAGTGATGAATATAGGGATGGGAATGTATATGTCTACACATGTTGTCATATTCACATACAATGTTGTGTGGCAGGGGAGGGGGGCTTACTTCCCAGATTTGATAAGGGAGGGTGAGATGTTGTAAAAGTATGTGTTCCTCCAGAGCAGGCATGTCCAAACTTTTTTCGAAGAGTACCAGATTTGATGAAGTGAACATGTGCGAGGGCCGACCATTTTGCCTGACATTCTTTGAACCATTAAAATGAAATGCAAATTAACTATTTTATGCAAAGTTTATTGAAAAGGGCATACTTTTCATTTTGTGACTTGGATGACAAATCTAAACAGGTGTTAAATCACTCTGCCTTTAATATCAAAAAAACAGATCTATATTTGGGCAACTTCTCTGTAGGGCCTTATCAGTCTGGAACGCTGGCTGCAATTGGCCCTCGGGTCAGACTTTGGACATGCCTGCTGCAGAGGGTCATAAATGTTCTGAGTAGGGAATTATGAGAGGGGGGTAGCACTGCTAAAGACAAATTGACACAGAAAGAAAAAAAAAAATGAAGATGCTAGTGCTCACATACAGGGAATAGGAATGCCATGATGAATATAGGGATGGGAATGTATATGTCTACACATGTCATATATATAGATAAATATAGATGAACATGGTGCACTTAAAAATACAGTACACATAGCAGATTGGAGGGGTTATGTAAAACTTGTGGGACAGGAAACTAAATCGGCATTGAGTCCTCTATTCTTGCTGTTGAATAGCTGAATCTTTCTGACTTCAAAAGTTTGTCTCTTTGGTATTACTGAAGTCCCCTTTCAGTACTTTGATTTTTAGGTCCTTGATTGAATGGTCATTCTGCCATTTAATTGCTGGCTGGTTTCTCCAATGTAGCATCCTAGGTCACATTTAGTGCATTGTATCATATATACTACATTGCTAGATGTGCAGGTGTATGATCCTTTAATACTGTAGGTCTTGCTGTTGTGGGTGGCTATGTTGTCTGTGCATATGTGTTGGCGCAGTTTGCAGCGGGGCCTTTTGCATGGTGTGGTCCCTTTTTCTTTATTCATTCTGTCAGTGGGTAGTTTCTGGTTAATTCATTTTTGATGCAAGTTTGGGGGTTGTCTGAAGGCCAAAATGGGGGTTTCAGGGAAGATGTTTTTAGTGTCTCATCTTCTGCTAGCATTGGCTGTAGGTCTTTAATGACTTTCCGGATTTCTTCAAACGCTGGGTTATAGGTGACTACAAGTGGTACACGTGTAGAGATTCTTTTTTCTCTGCATTGTAGCAGGTGTGCACATGGAACTTTGAGAGCAGAGTTGATTTGTTTGTTGATAGTTTTTGATTTGTAGCCATTTAGATGCAGACTGCGGTTGTTAGAGTCACAGAGCATATTCGATGGTACCTGGTTGCTTGGCTATAGATGATGCCCCGCTTAGTATGGGAGGGGTGAAAGCTGGATTTGTGGAGATTGCTGCATCTGCCTGTGGATTGTCTGTAGAGAAAGGTGTGGGTTGTACCATTGGGACATCTTACTATAGTGTCTAGAAAGTTTACGATTTTATGGTGTATTCCATTTTTAGTTTGATTGACGGGTGGAATGAGTTAAGAGTCATGGAATTGTTTCAGTTTTGCCTCACTTTGGGTCCAAATGATGAAGATGTCATCGATGTAGCGGTAATATTTGTGTGGTTTTGGTGTCCTGTGTTTCAAGGAATCTCTGTTCTAGGTCTGACATGAAAAGCTTGGCATAATGGGGTGCCATCTTCGTCCCCATAGCAGTCCCCATGATTTGTAGGTAGATCTCATTGTTGAAAGTAAAGTAGTTGTGAGGATGAATTTTACCAGTTCTGTGATGATCCGGGGGTTGTATTTTTGGTTGTCAGTGCCATAGAGAAAATGTGAACAGGCTTTAATGCCATCTTTATGTGGAATGTTACTGTACAGGGATTCCACATCCATGGTTACTAAGATGGTGTTAGCAGGGTGGTTGGTGATTTGGTTTGTTGAGTTTGTTGAGGAATTCAGTGGTGTCTTTTATGAAGCTGTTGGTGTTGATGACAAGAGGTTTTAGGGTGCTTTCGACCAGTCTTGAGATCTGTTCTGTGAGTGTGTCCATACCTGTAATTATAGGTGTGCCTGGATTACCTGCTTTGTGGATTTTGGGACGCATGTAGAATTGGTTGGTATAAGTGATTCTAGTTCCCTACTCATTTATAACCCTCTGGAGGGACATATACTTTTACAACATCTCACCCTCCCTTATCAGATCTGGGCAGTAAGCCCCCCTCCCCTCCCCTGCCACACAACATTGAATTCAATGTGTCGTTTTGCTCAGAAATGTTTTAGACTTGAGAAAGGGAGAAGAGCTCCCAAAAGCTTGTCATTTCAAAATTCTGTTAGTCCAATAAAAAAGATATTATCACAAGATACTTATTTCATCTGTTATTTGATATTGACACCACTGGACTAATACGGCTTCTATGATGGAGCACCGGCGTGACGTGACCTTCCGGTGCTCAGTCAAAGAAACCCCAGCAGAAGTGCCGGCAGCAGCAGAAGTTGTCTGCGTGCATCACACAGATGCCCACCGGCTGTAAGAGAGGAGGATTCAGGTCCCCTGCAGCGCTGCGGGGATCTGGATCTTCGTGTTATAGAACAGTCCCCTAACCCAGCACTGAAGATATTGCCATGTTTTGTTTTGCGTGTTTAGCGAAAAACATACCTAAAATTAATGTTACAGCTAATTTTGGTAGAGAATGGTGTTTAAATGTCCCTAGCAAAACACCATGGTTTGTCTGCCCTCCAGTATTTTGTGCTGGCGGGCTGCTAAAAGTGTCCCAAATGAGATATAGGTCTAACAAAATAAAATGTGAAAATTGGAATGGTCATGTTGTGCTCCGCAACTTCCAAAACCCATGAAAAACCTATGCAGGTGGGGTATTTATATAATCGGAAGATGGAGCAGAATACATTTTGGTTGGCTTCTTTGCAGTTACATGTAATCTGCACAAACAATCCCCCCGCCAAAAAAAACCAAAACACAACACAGATCCGTTGGGGGGGAAAAGGTCCCAATACAGATCATTGATGTACCTGGGATATACGTCAACTAGAACCTTTTGTCAACCATTGCTTTATCAGTTCAACTATTTTAATGTTCAAAACCAAAAACTCTTTGAGGGAGAGTGTCTAAAGACAAAATCTACTGCTCCTCCATGGCCTACTATTTAAGTGATCCAGTGAAAAAAATTAACCCATGAAGGGGACCTACCAAGACAATTTGGACAATGCTATGCTTCCAACTTGGGAACAGTTTGGGGAACGCCCTTTTATATTCCAGCATGGCTGTGTCCCAGTGCACAAATCAATGCTTGACTGCCTCGCAAGTTACATGAGCTATCTCATCCTTTAGCTCAAAAGCACCCCCATCCACCCATCTTCAAAACTTCTTCTACAATTCTTTTTTGGAGGTCAAAAGATAAACAAATGCTACCGACAATAAGTCAATTACCTCTGCAACATTAAATATTATTTCTGGTGCAGTGATACCATTTTTCTTGGCCGCCCTCTGTATGATGTCTTCTGCTTCCCCAATTCTGCCCTGAGATATGAGCCATCTGGGCGATTCTGGAATTATCCTGTATCCAAACGTAAAATGTCAAATTAAGTTAGAAACGGAAAACATTGCACTGGTTAACGGTGCCATACATTATACACATTTTGTATAGTGGAATGAGGCACTTTACACCTTTATACTATCATCAAGTAAGATGGACTGCAGATTATTATATGATGAGTAGTGAGAAGGGTAAACAAAAGTTTCTCCATCATCAAATAAATAACAATGGTACCCCACTGTTACGATGGGAGCCTTTTGGCTTAAGCTATCTATAGAGCCGGACTGACAATGACAAGGAGGCCCTAGCACAGGGGTGTCCAAGTTTTTTCTGCAGTGGGCCACTTCATCAGAAATGTATGTGTGCGTGGGTCACACATTTTTCACTGAGAGAAAATATGGCCTTTTAGTTTTATAATGCATATTAATAGAGTTAATTTGGTGATGGAAAAAAAAGCAATGTAAAAGATTTTCTGATCAACTTTTATATGTCATTCTATCAATACTAAATTACTTAAACAGTAAAACAAAGTCAGTCCACAAACCATTTAAAACAAGTTTAGCCAAATAAAACTGCACAAGGCTGGAGCACACTGTGGGTACAAGCTGGATTTAAGATGGCTGATGCACACTGGAGGCAGGGCCGGATTAAGAGCATCACGGGCCTGGTGCTGAGGATTTTGGTGGCCATTTTAGGGAAATAAATAAAATAGACAGAACCTGGATAAAGATGACCAGTGCTCAACAGGTAATTTAGGATAGAATCTTATGTGATGGGACTGGGAGTTATCAGTACACAAAAAAAAAAAAGTAATCATACACGTGACACCCGAACCCACAATTTAGTGCCACTAATCCACTTGAATAAAATATACAGATTGAAACAGAGTAAATAACACAAAACCTTTACTTTTCCTCTCAATGATTTCTGGGCCAAGAAAATTTTGTCCTCTGAAGTGACTAAAAAATTCAGGAGGCGTTTTATCTCTGGATAAGTAAAAATTAAATAGTTCTATTTAATCCTGCAGTAAGTAAAGTGCCAGGAAACCGCCAACCAAATACACACCAGGACAGGATCTGCCACACTGACCCCCAAACACACACACACACACCAGGACAGGCTCTGTCACGCCGACCCCCAAACACACACACACTTCAGGACAGTGTCTGTCACGCCGACCCCCAAACACACACCAGGGCAGTCTCTGTCAAGCTGACACCCAAACCCACACACCAAGACAGGCTCTGCCCCACCAACACCCAAACAACAAGACAGGTTCTGCCCCACTGACACCCAAACCCACACACCAGGACAGGCTCTGCCTCACCAACACCTAAACACACACACACCAGGACAGGGTCTGCCACACCGACATCCAAACACACACCCCAGGACAGGCTCTGCCGCACTGAAGCATAAAAAAATGTACTTTCCACACTGCTTTGTCAGTGATGCCCAAGCCCAGACCCCTTTAGTATTGATTGTGTCTCCTCCCACAACCTTGTGTATTGATGTATGTGATGCCCCAGCCAATCTCCTCCCTTAGGTATTGATGCCCCCACCCTTTTTTATTGGCTAATGTAATGCCCAACCAACCTCTTGTCTATTGATGCCCCCACTGCAATGTGTATTACCCCAGCCAACCCCCCTATTGATTTTGTAATGCCTCAACCCAGCCACCCCCTTTTGTATAAAATTTTTGTCCTTGAATATGGATCCACTTTGCTATAACCTCTAACTATTCTTTTGGTAATACTTTTTTTCCCCCTGCTGTCCTCCGACATGACGATCCTCCCCTGCCTGGAGGAACTCTTCTGTGAGCCTGCCCCCTTGAACGTCACATCTTAAAAGGGGCGGGTCGAAGAGCTGAGGCACTGCTACCACACCATTAGGCGGCTGGCGGAGGCGGTCCTACAGCTACTTTGAATTTCGCGTCCGGGCTGCCGCTTTGAACGATGGTCTGTCTGCTCACGCGGGCTGCATCTTGAAGTCCGGCGGGCCGCATTTGGCCCGCTAGCCGCACATTGGACACGCCTGCCCTAGCATTTTACGGCCAGCAGCTGCCTGATGATCCCCCTTTTTTTTTTTTATTCTTTTTTGAATATTTTACCAATCACAAACTTGACTTGCATGGCTTAATGCAGTACCTGTATTCAACCTGCAAGTGGAGCCAGATTCTCAGGAGGGTCTGGAGAGACTTTCCTGAGGACTCTTTTCAACTTTTTTTTTTTTTTTTAAAGGGCGCCGCCATCTTGCGAGTGGCAAAATCACTTGCAGTGGCGGTTCTGACCGCTCTCCTGAGCACTCACGACGTGTACTGGGGTGGGTGTTTGGTGTCGCTGAATGCTTCACTATAGATGCATTTGAGCGACACCATTTAAGTTTAGGATGTAATCGTTGATCCCCTTCTAAACTCTTTTAAAACGGGCGTTGATGCCCGGGGGGGGGGCCCAGACACGGCCCCTGATGCCGATCTCGGTGTTACTTAATGCCTTGACATCGAGGCATTACAGCAACGCCGTTTAAGGAAAGCTTTTTTTTCAATTTTATGACCGTCAAAGGTCGTTAACAGACCCTTTTTTCGTGACGGCCCTGAACCGTCAAAGGTCGTTAAGGGGATAGATATATATATATATATCTGAGTTCTTATTTTGCGCCACAAGGGGAAAAGGGGGAATTTTCAATTGACACAATTCCATATGTTTTTGCCCTCCTTAAAAAAAAAATAAACTGTGGCTACTCTTCCAAGATGACTCCAAGGGCACAACACATTCCCAATAAGGTAGAAAAGAACCCTAATGTAACCGCAAAAGACATAAAGGAACCATTGGAACTTGTTAACATCTCTGTTCATGAGTCTACCGTACACATTGAGCAGGCAAAGAGTCCATGGCAGGACAACACTAAGGAAGCTGCTGCTCTCCAAATAACATTGCCACTCACTTTAAGTTTGCTAAAGAATACATGGACACTCCACAATGCTACCGGGACAATTTTTGTGGATTATGAATAGTGCAGGAAAAACACACAGCACTATGCATGGCATAAAAAGGCACTGTATACCAACATAAAAACATCATCCCGACCGTGAAGTACAGTGGACGCAGAATCATGCTTTCGGGCTGCTTTGCTGCCTTGGAGCCTGGACAGTTTGTCGTCATCAGTGGGACAATGAATCCTCAAATTTATCAAGGTAGCACACAGGATGTCTGAATGGCTGTCTGGTAGCTGAAGCTACTCCAATGACTCCAAACATTTAAGTAAACCTACTACAGAAAACATGTAAGTAAAAAAAAGGTGCAGGAAACTATTTCTACAGCTTACCTTGGCAGTGATTGGTAGTCAAATTGCACCGTGAAAAGTGTCCAAATACTCCTGATGAAATACAGGAGTAATGCCTTACAACTATATGTTTTTATGGGGTGTTTTGAACTTGAGGTTGCTAAACAGGCCCAACTAAGCAAAATGTGGAAATGTCATGTTTGGAATCGGTAACGGGGATGTTACTAATTGTACTCTGTAATGTCCCAAGAAATCCTATCCACGTGGGGTGTTTCCTGTAATCTGGAGATGCGACGGAATGACTTAAGAAGGATTTCTCTGTCTTAACACATAACCCGTGCAAAATATCCTAAACAACACAGACATGTTGGTGAAAAAAAGCGCAGGAAATTATTTCTACAGTACGTCTGACTCTGGCTCTCTTGGGAAAATAATCTGGTTGACTGCTTTCCAAAAATATAATTTTATGGGAACATGTTCTCCTAGGGGACTTCTAAGATGCTTCATAGATAGCATAGGTTGAACAAAACACACTGATCCAATATACTAGCATGTTCCATCATGTGACCTGTAATGTCCAGAAGACCAGAAAAACCTATCCATGTGTGGTATTTCCATAATCTAGATACGTTGCTGTACAATTTAGGCTGTATCGTGCAGACATCCACCAGCTGCCAGAGAGGAGGATCCAGGTCCCCTGTAGAGCTCCGGATCTTAGTCTTATATTCTTATCGTTGACAACAATTTTCATTATCGATTATATCAATTAGTTGTTGCAGCCCTAAAACAGCCCAGGTATAGATACTTCTTAAACCACACTTCATGTAGTATAAGTAATGACGGTGCAAGCTATTAGTGTATAGGACCCATGTTTCAGAACAATACAGGAAAAAAACAGGAAACAAGTGCAATAGAAAACAAAACAACATTAAGAACAGATAACTTCACCAACGCTGTTAACCGCCAACCCACCCAGCGTCAAACTTGTCGATTCAGAGCTCTACCGAAGTGCAAAACCTTAGAGTGTTGCTCGACAGCGGTATGTCATTTAAAAATCAGATTTCTGTTGTGACAAATATCTGAGAAACATAGCCAGGATAAAGCACCCAACCCCACATGAGGACACTGCCACCTTAATCCATGCTTTTGTGACATCTTGTCTGGATCACTGTAACTCACTGTACCTAGGCCTCCCAGAAAAATAACTTAATTGCCTAATGATTGGTCCAAAATGCAGCAGTCAGGTGATTAACAAATCAGCCCCACTTATATCATATCACATCTATCTTCTGCTCTCCCCGCTGGCTTCCTATTAAATGGATAAAATCACATAGAGCAGTATTGCAACACATCCGAAATGGACCAGAAACAGGTTAGCCTCTCACCTTGCCTAGAGCCTGTAACCTGGCTCCAGGGATAAACAACACTGTACTGACTTAGGGCAGTACTCCCCCTTTAACCCCTTGATGACAATTGCCGGTCCGGGCACGTCACGGAAAAACATGTCGTTAACGACAAATGACGTGCCAGGACCGTCATTTGTTAAAATGGGTACAAAAATCGATCCGTAAAAGATTTTTTTACCCAAACGGCGTTGCTGTAATGCCTCGACCTCGAGGCATTCAGCAACGCCATGATCGGAATCAGGGGCCATGTCTGGCCCCTCCCCGGGGCGTCAACATCCGCCATACAATGTATGGCGGCGGACGCCCGTTTTAAAAGCGTTTAGGAGGCGATCAACGATCACCTCCTAAACTTAAATGGTGTCGCTGGAATGCCTCGATCAGGAGGCATCCAGCGACACCAAACACTTACCTCTTGATGGACTGTGACCGCTCCGGAGAGCGGTCACAGCCGCAGCTGCCGGTGATCTTCGCCATCAGTAAGATGGCGGCGGCCCGGGAAAAACAAATAAAGATGAAAAGGTTCGCTAGACGGTCTCCAGACCCTCTAGAGAACTCTGGCTCCACTTGCAGGTTGAATACAGGTACTGCATTCAACCATGCAAGTCAATGGAGCCCAGCTTTCTAATCACAGTGTGATTAGAAAAAATAAATTAAAAATAATAAAATTAATAATAATTAGAAAAAAAATAGTAAAAAACCAGTAAAATGTAAAAATAATTTCCCTCTGATGTCACTATCAGGGGAACCTTCAAGTTGGAAAAAAATGTTAAAAATGTTTTAAAAAAGGCAAAAAAAATTTAAAATATATATTAAAAAATATATTTTTGTGAGCAAGTCCTAAAATTAGCACATTAGCTTAAAACAATTCTCGCATGGAAAGAGTTAAAATACTGGCATATTAAATGCCCATGGGGTGTCTACTTTTAAAAAATGTATGATTTGATGGGGTAAATTGAATTGGCCGGATTCAACAATGTCCCAATTAACATGGGGGGGGGGGAAGGATGGCCACACATCTAATTTCCAATTAAAAAAATGCACACGTACCAAATGTGGCCTTTTAGTTCCCCCCAAAAATGACAAACCCATGCATGTGGGGTATCACTGTACTCAGGAGATGTTGCTGAACACATATTGGGGTGTCGTGTGACAGCGGCATATACCAGGAGCTGTAAATTCATACATAAAGTAGGTGTGTGTAGGAAAAATACACACACCAAAATACTAATGCAAACTTTGAAAAAATGCTGATGGTAAAATGTGTGTATGCAAAGAGTTAAATACCAGCATTTAAAATACCCTATGGTGTCTAGTTTTCAAAAATATATGGTTTTGTTGGGCACACTGAAATGGCCCAGCTCAAAGATGTACCAAATAGGGCATGGGCAGTGGATCCCCAAATGCCAAAGTTCAACATTGAAAATGCGCATGCCCCAAATGTGGCCCTTTTGCCCCGAAACAGCCAGGCAAAATCATTCATGTGGGGTATCACTGCGCTCATGAGATGTTGCTGAACACATATTGGGGTGTTTTGTGATAGTGACATATACGAGAACTTTTTAATTGATACCTGAAGTAAAATGTGTGTGAAAAAACAAATGCAAAAAAATGACTACCACAAAGTTTGACAAAGACTGGTGGTAGATATGGTGCATGGAAAGAGTTAAAATACTAGCATTTGAAATACCCTATGGTGTCTAGTTTTCAAAAATATATGGCTTTATTGGGCATACTGAAATGGCCCGGCTCAAAGATGTACCAAATAGGGCATGGGCAGTGGATCCCCAAATGCCAAAGTTCAACATTGAAAATGCGCATGCCCCAAATGTGGCCCTTTTGCCCCCAAACAGCCAGGCAAAATCATTCATGTGAGGTATCGCTGTACTCAGGATATGTTGCTAAACACATATTGGGGTGTTTTATGATAGTGACATATACCAGAACCTGTTTATTCATACCTAAAGTAAAATGTGTGTGAAAAAACAAATGCAAAAAAAATGACTACCATAAAGTTTGACAAAGGCTGATGGTAGAATTAGTGCTTGGAAAGGGTTACTAGCATTTGGAATACCCTGGGCTGTCTAGTTTTCAAAAATATATGACTTGATGGGGTGAATTGTATTGGCCGGCTTCAAAGATACCCGAAATGGCACATGGGGGGAAGAATTACCAGATTTGGAAAAAATGGCTTTGAAATAGCAAAACGCTACCTGTACTTTTTGCCCCATAATGTGTAGAAAAAAGCAAAAAAACATAAAAACATTGGGTATTTCTAAACTCAGGACAAATAGTAGAATCTGTTTAGCAGGTTTTTTCATTACCTTTTATAGATGAGTAAAAGATTTTTCAACTAAAAGTTAGAAACTTTTTTTTCTAAATTTTTCACCATATTTTATACTTTTTTTAATAGTAAATAATATGATACAATCAAAACAATGTCATCTAAAGAAAGCCCTTCTTGTCCTGAAAAAAACAATATCTAATGTGTGTGTGGGTTCAGTAAACGGGAAAGAAGAAAATTACAACTAAACACGAGCAGCGCAGAAATGTTAAAACGGCCATTGTCACGAAGGGTACAAAAAGTAAAATCAGCCTCTGCCAGCAGAGTGTATGGAGTATATGTATATAAATATAATATAAAAAGTGATGTAAAATGTAGAATAAATACTTTATTACATAAATAACAACTAGGGCTGCAACTAACGATTATTTTAATAATCGATTAGTTGGCCGATTATTTTTTCGATTAATCGGATAAAAAAAACAATATGCAAATTTTTTGTTTAAAATAATTTAATGAACTGGATGTTAAAAAACAACTTAAAATTTACATTAACATTCTTATTTTGTTATGATGTAATAAAAAACCAATATTTTCAAAGTACAAGAACCCAAACACAATATTTATGAAACAAAATAACCCCAAACATTCTGAAAAGAGGTGGACTATTACTGTTCAAGAAACTTTGCCTCAGCCCTGGCACTTTGCACCCAGCACTTTGCACCCAGCACTGGCACTTTGCACCCAGCCCTGGCACTTTGCACCCAGCACTTTGCCCCAGCCCTGGTACTTTGCACCCAGCACTGGCACTTTGCACCCAGCACTTTGCACTGTGCCCCTGCACCCAGTCTCCAACTCTGCCCTGCACCCAGCCCTGCCCCCACACTCACACCCTGCACCCACTCTGCCCTGCACCCACACTCACACTCTGCCCTGCACCCAGTCTCCTGCCCTGCCCCCACACTCACACCCTGCCCTGCATCCCCACCCCCACTCTGCCCTGCACTCAGTCTCCTACCCTGGCCTGCCCCCCCACCCCCACTCTGCCCTGCATCCCCTGAAACCCCACCCCCACCCCCGCGAACCTCTCTGTGCGAGTGGCTCCATTCGCACAGAGCGATTCGCTCTGTGCGAATGGAGCCACTCGCACAGAGCGAACCGCTCTGTGCGAACGGAGCCACTCGCACAGAGCGAACCGCTCTGTGCGAACGGAGCCACACGCAACTAAAAGAAGGCGGAGAGTGCAGAGAGTGTAGCGGAAGCGGGGAACGCTCGCGGAGGTTAGTAAAAGGAGCCGAGTGCTCCAACAACGAATCGATCACTCGATTAATCGATAACGGAAATCGTCGACAACGATTTCCGTTATCGATTATTATCGATTTTAGCGATTCGTTGTTTCAGCCCTAATAACAACACTATCATAAAATATACTCTATTTAAGTGTCTCTGTGAATCCTCCGATACGCGTTTCGCCCTTGGGCTTCCTCAAGTCGGTTTTCAAAACTAGGCAAGGTGAGAGGCTAACTGTAGCCACCTGTTTCTGGTCCATTTCGGATGTGTTGCAATACTGCTCTATGTGATTTTATCCATTTGTAGATATCTCCATTCAAATACAGTTGGGTGTGTGATCCCTAATCACACCAGGCGTTGATGATTTGAGTCAGTCTTTGACTCATCAGAATGTGAGTTTTTTATACATTTAAAAAAAAAAAATTGCTATATTTTATCATACAGAGTGCACTATTTTTTTTTCATGTCATTTATTCTATATAACCCATTGGGGTGAGGATGAGTTACGTTTATATTTACTTCTGTCGCTCCGCTCACCAACAGTGAGCGTAGCTACAGAAGTAAATATAAACGTAACTCACCCTCAATATAATGCACCGCCAATACCTGTCTTTTATCTTGTTGAAGTGTGGGAGAGTGGGATTCCCACAGAGTGTTGTAGCGCATGTACACTTTTACCTATTGTTTTTTCAATTTAGTCTCTATGGCTACCTACGACCACAGGCCAAAAGCCTACTTTTAGGGTACGGCTTTGTCAAGGAGCTGGGCAGCTACATCAGCACCTTCACGGCTCTTGTCAAGGGTCAAACTAACATTAAGAAAATCTGCAGACCAAAGGTTTTTGGAGAGGTCGACAGAACCAAGGGCTGTCTGGTTGGTCATACAGGAGTTCCTTTATGGGCCCCTGAAGCCCTGTGTCTTTCCAAGAGGTCAGATCTCCTCCACCGAGCTTCTTTCCCCAAAGAGGACAACCCCGGCAATCTTCCCTTACGGTTACCCTTATGGTAAGTCCGGGGTCCAACACCCCCTTATTTCCTATTAAAAGTAGGGGGCAGACTGAAACTGTTCTATACAGGCTGGGGGACACTCACATCAGATATATGGGTTCTCCAGGCAGTTTCTGGTTATCGGATAGATTTCCTTTACGCTCCGTCAGATTGCCTTACATCAGGACATTCGGTTCTCGGAGACAGACGTAAGCTTAGTCACCAAAGAAGTGTTATCGCTGTTTCACAAAGGAGCGATTATTCCAGTGTCACCCCGATTCCCTGGTTTCGTGAGCAATCTCTTCCTAGTCCCCATAAAATACCTTCATTTTTAAATATTAACAGAGGGCATTCACTGTCACAGAGACCTTCTATTATTGGGCAATTGAATGGTCAAATTAGACCTCTACGGCGCATATCTGATGGTCCAGATTGCATCAGAACATCAGAAGTTCCTTCAGTTCAGATGGAACAGGACTATGTAGTGCTTCACATGCTTCCTCTTCGGCCTGTCTTCCGCCCCTTTGGTGTTATACCGAGGTGCTAAAGCTGGTGATAGGTTACCTTTGCAAGTCCATCTGGACAACATGTTGATTCTGTCACAGGATGTTCCCACCTTGCAGATACACTTAGACTGGACGTTGTCTCTCTTTCAGAACCTAGGATTCCTCATCAATTAGGACAAATCTTGTCTCGTCACAGCACAAGTTATGGCATTCCTAGGTTTCCATATCTATTTGGTTCAGGGTTCTCTTCACCTCCTAAAAGGTGAAATCTATCAAAAGAGAGATAAGGAAAGTGGTAGCACCACCGTTGCCATGGATCAGACGAATTGAACTGGTGGCTAGTACACATTCACCCTGCAGAGTGTTTAGCATGGTTTCGTCAGAACTACGCGTTTCTGCCATTTTGTATGATCCCTCAAGTCAAACTATATGTCAGATGCCTCAGGACATCACTAGTCCTCATAACACCTTGTTGGAACTCCCAACTCTGTTGGAGAGGTCAGTGGATGTAGGTGGATACTTCTCCCGACATGGCCGAAGGGGAATCGCATCCTCTTTTTCATCAGGCACAGTTCAGGCTCGTGGCTTGGTTGATATCGGGGGACCCGGATGCTCCTCTAGCCTTTTGAGTACAAATTCACAGCTCTTGGCTGGAGCTTGGGCTCCATGGACTCGACAAACCTTCAGAGTTGCATGGAATTGCTGGTGCCTGGATCCTGTTTTTGCATCTGTGAACTACATCCTATTTTTTCTGATTTGTTTGACCAAGGATTAGCTTAATGGACCATCAATTGATATAGATCAGCTATCTCATCGGGCCACAATGGGCTCAACGGCGTAACAGCAGGTATACATTCGTTAGTATGTTGCCTTTTAAAAGGTGCCAAAGTGACCAGTCCTCCTCAACCTAAATATTCAGAGGTAAGGGATGTTAATGTGGTTCTACGATTGTTTAAGGACTCCAGATGTCTTCCAATGAAGTTGAGGATGGTTCTTTTCTCTGTTCATATGCAGTACCTGTTGGATTGATTCCGGTTTGGGCTCTCTGCATGTCAGAGAGTTGTTTCTTTTGTTTCCAGACAGGACAAAAAGGGGGCGTTGATGGACAGCAGCCTACTTTATATGGAGGGGAGGGTAACGTAGTAGGCTTTGTGACTGGTTCATTTCTGAGTTTTTGTTAAACATTTCTGTTCTTGCTGCTATAAGAATTAAAGAGAGTATTGCATAATGTTCGCCTCCGTGTCTTTATAAATCATGACTTAGTAAAATCTGATGATCCATTAATTTAATTTCAGTATATATATATATATATATATATATATATATATATATATATATATATATTTATATACATTGAACTTCTATGAACCTACATGTTGCCTTGAAATCAGTAACTGGCCCCTGCATGACACACAGATATTTCTGACTACAATGCAGTCAGTGAGAGGCCCGTGTGTGACAGTTTTTCTTTTTAACTTTACTTTAAGATTGTGAGCGCCCCTCTGTGACATCGGCGCTTTGCCACCAGCATACCGCTTTGCCACCAGGAGGTATTCCCAACATTTCAAAATGTGAAAGAGGGACACGTTTTTTTGTTTTTGTTTCTGAATCGCTCTTGCCGGAGCTCATCAATACAATTGCATCGCGGCATTGTAAAACACGCCAAATTTTTGTCAGCACAGTTATGCATATTAAAAATAAATAACACATTTACCTCCCATGAGGCTCAGCCAGATATACTACTTCTATGATGCTGGCTGAGCATCATGGGAAGTGCAGGTAACAGTAGATGTTTGCTGTGAATTACAATTCCCATGATGCTCAGCCAGCCAGGTGTCCACATGACTAGGCATCGTGGGAGTTTAAATTCACAACTAACACCTGTCATATCATCTGCTGTTAACTACAGTTCACATGGGGCTCAGCCAGACATACTGCTTCCATGATGTTGACTGAGCAGTCAACAGTAAAGCTGCATATGCCAACCAGGTGTCCAACATAATGCTGACTGAGTATCATTGGAAGAGTAGTCAACAAAAGCAGAGATTTTTTTTTTAAATTAAAATAAAAGGCTAATGTTAACCTCCCTCTTTACACACACCTGCCCATAAACATACATATACACATACACTCCTTACACTCCTGTCCATACACACACACACGCTGCCCTTACACACAGTTACACATACCTGCTCATAAACACACATATAAACATATACATCCCTTACACACAACTGCCTTTACACACACATACACAGGGGGGACAGTGGCATAAAGGGGCTATAAGGCATATCAGGGGGGACAGTGGCATAAAGGGGCTATAAGGTGTATCAGGGGGGACAGTGGCATAAAGGGGCTATAAGGCATATCAGGGGGGACAGTGGCATAAAGGGGCTATAAGGTGTATCAGGGGGGACAGTGGCATAAAGGGGCTATAAGGTGTATCAGGGGGGACAGTGGCATAAAGGGGCTATAAGGCATATCAGGGGGGACAGTGGCATGAAGGCGTTATAAGGCATATCAGGGGGCACAGTGGCATCTCAGTGGCATATAGGGGTAAAAGGCATATCGGGGCATGGTGGCATATCAAGGGTAAAAGGCATTTAGTGGGCTATAAGGCATATCAGGAGGGCACAGTGGCATATCGGGGCACTGTGGCATATATGGGGCTATAAGGCATATCAGGGGGCACAGTGGCATATTAGGGGTCAGAGTGGCATATCAGTGGCATATAGGGGGCTATAAGGCATATAAGGAGGGGTATAAGGCATATCAGGGGACAGAGTGGCATATAGAAGGTATCCCCTTATACCTCCTATATGCCACTCTGTCCCCTCATATGCCTTATACCCCTCCTGATATGCCTAATAGCCCCCTATATGCCACAGTGGCATCTCCGACATATAGGAGGGTATAAGGCATATATGGGGGCAGAGTAGCATATAGCGGGTATAAGGCATTTCTGGGACAGAGAGGCAAGCTGGGGGTGAGATGTGCATAACTGGGCAAAAATAGTTTACATGAATATTTACTAGTAAAGCTTTTTTTGGTATTTTTGGGGTTCTTGTTAAAATATAGCTTTAATTATTATGTCAGTAAAATAAGAAGGCGAATCGTGAAATGCCATTGTAAATTATAAGTTTTTATTTTACTTATAACCCCCTATATGCCACTCTGTCACGGAAGCCTCCGTGCCGTGGGCTCCTGGGGGGGCTGAGTGCCAGCCAGGGCCAGCCTTAGGGGTGTGCAACCTGTGCGGCTGCACAGGGCGTCATGGCAACAGGGGCACCTGCTCGGGACTTAAATTAAAACATCGGGGGGGGGGGTTTACTTTCTTTAACATCCTCCATGTTAAATAACATTTTTTTTACTTTATTTAACACAGAGGATGTTAAAAAAAGTTAAAACAAACAAACAAAAAAAACGGTGTTTTAATTTAAGTGCCGGGCAGGGGCGCGGCGCTGGCTGTCAGAGAGGAGGATCCAGGTCCCCTGCAGCACTGCGGGGGATCCGGATCTTTGTGTTATTATAAGATATATCTTATAGTTTTATTATATTTTCAGAGCATTTCCCCTCAAGATTGTAAGCTTGTGAGCAGGGCTCTCTCCACCTAATGTATCGGTTTGTCTTAGTCTGGCAGAGCTGGTGAAGATGTTGGGGAATATGCTGATTTTAATATGAAGAGGTTAAATTAGGCAGTTTCAGCGTTAGTTGGTGTTTTGAAAGGCATGCAGGGTCAGAGTCCAGCTCAGGCTTGGGTTAATGATAATGTTAATGCTGGTGTAACGTCTAATTTTGTTAATGAAGCCTGTATGAAAGAAGTTATGTCGTGTGAGGTTTCACCATTAGGGTTCCATCTACGTAAAACTGTCAAGGAAAAAAAAATGGAATGACGAGTATTTAGATATATTGTCTCTGTTGCCAGCTTCTAAGGAATTTTTTATGAAAAATGAGAAGGATGAAGAAAGATGTAGGCCGGTGGTTAGGTCTTTTAATAATTGGTTACAGGCTTTCTGTATTTTTTTCTACCGTATCTTGTGAAAAGCATAAAGAAAGTGCCCGGACCGTCAATTGTCATTAAGGTGTTAAATTAGCTGGTAAGCAGCATTCTTTAAAGGTTTTTTTGATTAAGCAAGTGCTTAGAGGATATAGTAACAGGACTAAAGTGCCGGATGCGAGGAAACCTTTGTCATCAGAGATGTTACAATGTTTAATAAGTGTATTGGGTAAAATTTGTTAGTATGCTGTTCAAAACTGCATTTGTGGTAGGTTTGTGTGCAGATTAGTGATGTTGTATGCGGTGACAAATTAAGGTTGTTTTTAAGATACTCAAAGACAGGTAGGAAAGGTTAAGGTTGCTGGGTGGTATTGAATACGTTAATAGGTTCAAATATTTGCCCAGTAAGGGCAGCTGAGGTTTATAATGCTGCTCTGCCTGGCGTTGAAGGGAACTGGTTAGTGCATCAATCTAGCTTGCCTTTAATAATATTTCAGTTCAGGAGGGTTCTGGATATGGGATTGAAGGAGTTAGGTCTGGGCAATGAGAGGTATATTACGCATTCATTCAGAATTGGAGCAGCAACAGAAGCAGCGTTATTAGGTTTGGATAAAATCGGTGATTAAAAGGTTGGGTAGATTTTACATTAGGCCTAATCTGTTATAATGATATGAATGCAGTAATATTAACCTTTAACTATGAATTTCTTACAGCTCATCAGCCATTTGTTGGTATTTTGGTCAATAAAGAGGTGATATCAATATACAGGTTGGGCGTTAGAGGTTTAAGGGTGGGTCAATTGGCTGTGACATTGATATTGATTTACAGTGTACGGTGGAGCAGGCCGTGGTTTGGTGGGGTATTATTATTATCTTTTATTTACCTCAAAAGGTTAAGTGAACAGTTGGGGTGAACTGTAAGGTTCAAGTTATGCCTTCTGGTTTTTAGGGCAGTTGGCAAGGTTCTTTAATTTAGTCTGGTATGCTCTCAGCATGGGCCAAGGGCTTGTATATGGTAATGTTCTATGTGTTACCAGGGACAGACTGGGAATGAAAAGCAGCCCTGGAAACATTTCTTATACCCACACGCACCCCTCATCCATACCCGAGTCACACTATTTGCCATACATATAACTATAAAACATTCTTATCACATTATTTGTATTAAAATGCCAGAAAGCAAAAGTGTTAAAAGGCCCTAATAAATTAAATACAATAGACATAATGGAATGGAAACATTTGCTACTGCAAAATTTTTTAGATGAAAAAGTTCCATTTTAGTGGAACAAAACAGTGATCACATTATTCTTCACGATAATACTGTAAGAAACGTTTGGCTATTACGGTAATACCACCACACTGTTCTAGCACTGCATCATCCAATGAATACCTCAGCCCAGATACATTATTCATTTTTTTTTAAATGCACACAGTTCATGGAGCAAAGTGGTCTGCCAGTATGTTTATGTAAAAGGTCCTCTCTTAAGGGGGGGGGGGGAGGACTGTGAAACCAACGGGAATCATGAAATCAGTTCTTACAACTAAATTGGGTTTCACTGTAAAGATCCCAACCACCATTCAAGTTTCTGCGATTAACCCTTTGTGATAAGATATGCAGAATGAAATAAAAGTAAACACAATACCTTTACTTTTCCTCTCACTGATTTCTGGGCCTAGAAAGACACCAACACCCAGACACACCAGGACAGGCTCTGCCACACCAACACCCAGACACACACCAGGAAAGGCTCTGCCACACCAACACCCAGACACACACCAGGACAGGCTCTGCCACACCAACACCCAGACACACACACACATACACACCAGGACAGGCTCTGCCACACCCAAACACACACACACACCAGGATAGGCTCTACCACACCGACACACCCAAACACACACACACCAGGACAGGCTCTGTCACACCGACCCAAACACATACCCACCAGGACAGGCTCTGCCACACCGACACATCCAAACACACACACACCCACCAGAACAGGCTCTACCACACCGACACCAACACCCAGACACACACCAGGAAAGGCTCTGCCACACCGACACCCAGACACACACCAGGAAACGCTCTGCCACACCGACATCCAAACACACACACCAGGACAGGCTCTGCCACACCAACACCCAGACACACACCAGGACAGGCTCTGCCACACCAACACCCAGACACACACCAGGACAGGCTCTGCCACACCAACACCCAGACACACACCAGGACAGGCTCTGCCACGCCAACACCCAGACACACACCAGGACAGGCTCTGCCACGCCAACACCCAGACACACACCAGGAAACACTCTGCCACACCGACATCCAAACACACACACCAGGACAGGCTCTACCACACCGACACCAACACCCAGACACACCAGGACAGGCTATGCCACACCAACACCCAGACACACACCAGGAAAGGCTCTGCCACACCGACACCCAGACACACACCAGGAAACGCTCTGCCACACCAACATCCAAACACACACACCAGGAAAGGCTCTGCCACACCAACACCCAGACACACACCAGGACAGGCTCTGCCACACCAACACCCAGACACACACCAGGACAGGCTCTGCCACACCAACACCAGGACAGGCTCTGCCACACCAACACCCAGACACACCAGGAAACACTCTGCCACACCGACATCCAAACACAAACACCAGGACAGGCTCTGCCACACCGACACCCAGACACACACCAGGACAGGCTCTGCCACACCAACACCCAGACACACACCAGGACAGGCTCTGCCACACCAACACCCAGACACACACCAGGACAGACTCTGCCACACCAACACCCAGACACACACCAGGAAACACTCTGCCACACCGACATCCAAACACAAACACCAGGACAGGCTCTGCCACACCGACACCCAGACACACACCAGGACAGGCTCTGCCACACCCAAACACACCAGGACAGGCTCTGCCACACCGACACCCAGACACACACCAGGACAGGCTCTGCCACACCGACACCCAGACACACACCAGGACAGGCTCTGCCACACCAACACCCAGACACACACCAGGACAGGCTCTGCCACACCGACATCCAAACACACACACACACACCAGGACAGGCTCTGCCACACCAACACCCAGACACACACCAGGACAGGCTCTGCCACACCAACACCCAGACACACACCAGGACAGGCTCTGCCACACCGACACCCAGACACACACACACACACACACACACCAGGACAGGCTCTGCCACACCCAAACACACCAGGACAGGCTCTGCCACACCGACCCATCCAAACAAATACCCACTAGGACAGGCTCTGCCACACCGACACATCCAAACACACACATCCACCAGGACAGGTTCTAATAAAGCGTGTTCTCTTGCATCGTGACTGATGTCTCATGTCACGACAGGTGATGGCGGTCTTTTTTAGATCCCTTTTTCGTGGAGAAGAACCATTAATGGTGGTAATAATAGGCTAGCTAGTTCTCGTTACATCAAGAACAGCGCCCTTGATAGCCCAAAATCCCAAATTTACACAATTTAACTTTCAAATTACATTTTTTGATGACATGGATTATGTTATTACCAAAAGCACATGGGGGAACTTGTACTCCCTGGATTTTGTGCATTTACCTTTAATTAACATTTTTGAAAAAAAATATATATTTAAAAATTGACAAACTATAATTTAAGTCATGGCAATCTAACTGCATGCAAGAACTGTGGGGCTGTTTTAGGACTGGCTTTCTCACAAGGCATGTGAAAAAAAGTACAGTCTCTCTGAATTCTGTGGCAAAATAACAATCTGTACCTAATTTTTAGACCTGCAAAGGAAGGTAAGTACAACCTGAGATGAACATAACATCACCTTTTCCTGATTTATTCAGCAAAAATAAAGCCAAAATGGAGAAGCCACGTTGCTTTTTTGCACGACAAATTGCATGGCACTTAGCTGAGGGGTGTGGAAAGCATCAAATGTATATTGTGCAGAAGCTCTCCTATACATTTACAAAATGGACCACATAGAAATTTAAAGTGTTCCTTTAAAAGTAGTAACTCAGCAGACAACTGAAACACAGCTCAGAAAGCACAGGGGGCACGTCTTAGTAAGTCTGGGGGGGCATAAGGCATATAGGGGGTATAAGGCATATCTATGTACATCAGAGTGGCATATCAGGGGGGTGTAAGGCCTATCTGGGGATATAATGGGTACATAACTGGGGGGTAAGTTGGCAAATAAAAGGAAATAAAAACAAGAAATGCATTTTTCTCAATCATAGTTTTAACTGATTATGAAAAATAGTTTACATGTGAATTAATATTTACTAGTAAAACTTTAGGTATTAAAACCTAGTTTGAGAAATAGTGTTTGCGTTCTTGTACCTTTAAAATAGTTTTATTATGTCATAGTAAAATAGGAAGGTGATTAGAGAAATTCCATTGTGCATAATGAGTACAATGACACAATGTACATTTTAATTGTACATTTTTTATTCTGCTGTTTGTTTTTAACACCCAGTTTGTTCATTAAATTATTTAAAATAAAAAAAAATCAGTTTTTTTTATCAGATTAATCAAAAAAAGATTGAGAATAATATCCTCCAATTAGTGGCAGATCACCACCGAAGCCTCTTTGCAAACCCCCAAACTCGTTAAACCATGTTTCTCACCCTCCTCCCATGCTGAAACAGAAAAAAAACGGTCATTAAAAAAACAAAAATCATTAAAATACAATAAATAATAATTAAAAAAAACAAACAAACAATAAAGTGAGCTTAGTGGTGTCATTGTGACATCACTGGCATTAATAACATGTTCAAGGAGGTCCCTAAGAGGACCTCTAACCATTTGTTTTAAAAAAATATATTTAATACAAAAAACTAAAATATAAAAAAAAAAAAAAAAAATTTAAAAAAAACTTTACATCCCATTGGCCTAGCATAACATCTACCCAGTATGATGAACCTTCCCCCGTTCACAACCCCCAAACTCGTTAAGCCATAAGCATAAAAATTTGACAAAAAATGTACACCTTATAGTATGCTCCCTGGAGCTGGGAAAGTATGGAAAATCTATATAAATTGGGTATTTCTGAAATCAGGGCACCTGAATTGATAATGTTGGAGGGGATTTTCCATCACTTTTTTAAAAAAATGAGGTGTTTTTTCAAATTTTCGCTAGTTTTTACTAAATTTCTCATTCTAAATTTTCAGCTAATCATCCAACTATGGGATCAAAAGAAAGCTCTATCTCCCCTTGAAAAAAACAATATATAGTTTACATGGGTAAACTATTCACAGGAAAAGAGAATTATCGCTGAATCGACATACCGCAAAAATGGCAAAATTGCTCCGGGACTTGAGGTACCAAAAACCCTTGGAATTGAAGGGGTTATGGGAAATGCAATTTTTTTTTAATTTTATATGCTTCACCTGCCTTGGCCCCGTGTTCAAGAGCACATGCAAAAGGTTCCTACCACTACCAGATTTAAAATTACAGTTCAACATACATTCCAATACTTCAAATGGCCAGAGAGACTTACAGAGAAAAAAAATTACAGGTGTGATCAGAGGTGTTGCAAGGAAAGGCTTTGCTGCAACATTTTATGTGATTCTGATCTACTGATTTTATTTGTGTAATGGTAAGGGGTTCAGTTGAACAACATTGCATTTTGTCCACAACTGCATTTAAAAACAATGTGAATACAAAAACTGAAAAAAATATATAGATTTAAAAAAAAAAAAGGAAAGAAAATTCGCTACATCAGGGAAGGGAATCTTGACAGATAATTTTATTTCAAACATTTGTGTCCTTTCACAGGTTATTAAAATATCAAACTGCAAAATATTCTGGTAGGATAAATATTTATAATGTAAACACAATGAATTTTAGGGCTAATAAATTTTCCATGTGCAATGAAACTCACCACCAAAGAGGAATGCAGAAAATCCCTGGGATAGTTAGAGCCAGAAGTAGCATCCGCCATTCTCTTATGAAGTAGGCAAACAAAGGCAGCAGCATGTAGCCAATAGCATAGAATATGCAGACACCTAATGTGGAGAATATAATGCGAACAGACTTTCCTAGTATTTCTGCACCTGTGCAAAAGAAACAATACACATTACACTACGACTATTAAACATATGCTTTTGTTATACAGATAATATTAAAATGCATTTATGCTGGATGCCAGAAGACATTAATGTTTGTTTAAATGAGGGCAAGCTTTTTTTTTTTTTTACTACACTCTCAAATCTGTCACGGTTAAAGGCTGTAACACACATGTTCCAAATTGGACCCACAACATCCAAAAACATGCCATATCCATGCTTGCGGGGTATTACTCTACTAAGGGAGCGTGTTGCTAAATACAGATCATGATGAGTCTCCGCACTTGCATGTACCTGGGAAAAAAATCTACTGAAATACTGTTTGTATTTCACTGCATTGTTTGGCACAGATAGAAATCAAAATGATTAAGTTAAAATGTTCCTAATACCCCCCCAAAAAATGTTTTTTTGGTGGATTAAAATAGCAAAATACATAAGAGGAATACAGTGTAGACACCTGTGTTCCAATGGCATTTACTACCGTATTTCCCCATGTATAAGACACACCTTTTTTCGAAAAATTTGGGGTGTAAAAACAGGGTGCGTCTTATAGATTGTAGATTTGTTTTTTTTGCTTACCTCTGTGTTGCTCAGCTTCTGAGACCCCGGTGCTTGGTCCGGGCAGCGTGTAGAGCTCTACGCGATTTGCGTACACAACTTCCGCTGCAGCCGGGAGGAGGTGCGGTTGGTGGCGGGGTTGTCTGTGTACATCGCGCAGACCTTCCCCGGCTGTCAGAGATCAGAGTTCCCTGTCTACAGCGGAAGTTGTCTACGCGAATCACATAGAGCTCTACACGCTGCCCGGACTACGCACCGGGGACTCAGAAGCTCCGGTAAGTTTGGAGGAGGGAGGGGGAGGGAGTGTTAAATGGGGGGCATAAGGCATTTCTGGAGGCAGAGTGTTCTGTGAAATGCCTTTTAAGCCTCTATATGCCACTCTGCCTCCTGAAATGCCTTATACCTCCCTATATGCCACTCTGCCCCATAATATGCCTTTTAACCCACTAAATGCCAGAGTGGCATATAGGGGTACAAGGCAATTCTGGAGGCAGAGTGGCACATAGGGGGTCAAAAGGCATATCATGGGACACAGTGGCATTTAGAGGGTTAAAAGGCATATTGGGGGTATAAGGCATTTCTGGGGCAGAGTGGCAAGCCAGGGGGCAGATGTGCATAACTGGGGGGGCAGGTTGAAAAAAAAAAAGGAAATAAAATATTTTTCTCAACCATAGCTTTTATTAACAAACAATTGTTCACATAGTTTACATGAATTAACATTTACTGGTAAAATTTTCCTATAGGGTCGTCTTATATTCAGGCTTTTTCTTTTTTTCATAAATTAATATTCAGATTTTGGGGGTCGTCTTATAATCAAGCAAATACGGTACTTTGTAGAGCCACATTTTACAGCAATTACAACTGCAAGTCTCTTGGGGTACGTCTCCATAAGCTTGGCACATCTAGCCACTGTTTTGTTTTGCCAAGTCTTGAAGGCAAAACTGCTCCAGCTCCTTCAAGTTGGAGGGGTTCTGCAATCCAGCAATCTTTAAATCATCCCACAGATTCTCAAATGAATTGAGGTCTAGGCTTTGACTAGGCCATTCCAAGACATTTCAATGTTTCCCCTTAAGCAACTTGAGTGTTGCTTTAGCTGTATGCTTAGGGTTATTGCCCTGCTGGAAGGTGAACCTCCGTCCCACGGGGGTGTGGAAATGTAAAAAAAAAATCTATTTGGGACTAAAGGACTAATATGGTAGATTGAGTGGTTTGTCCTTGTACAAAAAATTATCAAAGCTGTTAATACGCATATGCCTGCGTGTGTGATGTGATAATTTGTTTTGAAAACATTATCCCCCATGCACCAGGCATATGTATTTAAAAAAAAAAATTAACAGCAAAATAATGTTATACTAAAGTTATATTGATTATACCATGTCAGCCAGCATAACAGTACTCCTCATACAGAGCCCATCATCCTGGAGACATCACCTCATGAGTTTCTCCTCATATCAATGAAAATGCGCAAGACTACTTCCCTCTCGAAGCACTGGAGCACCCAGCTAGACACAAACAGTGCTGCGTGAGGCTTGGACATAGCGCCAGCTATGAAATGACATCATATCCGGCACAGCTAAAACACAGTGTGGGTGAAGAGGCTTCGGGGGCGATCTGCCACTAATTGGAGGATATTCGTAGGGCCGTAACTAACGATTATTCTCATAATCTTTTTTTGATTAATCTGATAAAAAAAACGATTTTATTTTATTTTAAATAATTTAATGAACAAACTGGGTGTTAAAAACAAAAAGCAGAATAAAAAATGTACAATTAAAATGTACATTAACGTGTCATTGTACTCATTATGCACACAACTATCACAATGGAATTTCTCTAATCACCTTCCTATTTCACTATGACATAATAAAACTATTTTAAAGGTACAAGAACCCAAACACTATTTCTCAAACTAGGTTTTAATACAATTAAATATTAATTCACATGTAAACTATTTTTCATAATCAATTAAAACTATGATTGAGAAAAATGCATTTCTTGTTTTTATTTCCTTTCATTTGCCAGCTTACCCCCCAGTTATGTACACACCAGCCCAAGCTTGCCACTCTGCCCCCCAGATTACATTATATCCCCAGATATGCCTTACACCCCGCAGATATGACACTCTGATGTACATAGATATGCCTTATACCCCCCTATATGCCTTATGCCCCCCCAGACTTACCAAGACGTGCCCTCATGCTCCAGACTCCCCAGTGTACTAGACACTGGGGAGTCTGGAGCATGAGACACTGGGGAGTCAGCGTCAGAGGTTGTCTATGCGCTTCGCTTAGGCGTCCGCTCGCTGCTTCCACTAGGGAAGCAGCGAGCGGACGCCTAAGCGAAGCGCATAGACAACCTCTGATGCTGACACTTCAGCCAGGGCTTCTATGACTAAGCACCGGAAGGTCATGTCACACCGGCGCTTGGTCATAGAAGACCTGGCAGAAGTGTTGGGAAGCAGAGGAAGATGTTTGCGCACATCATGCAGACGTCTACCAGCTATGAGAGAGGAGGATCCAGGTTCCCTGCAGCGCTGCAGAGGACCTGGATCCTAAACGGGGAAAAAACCCACCTGCCCGGAACTGCATGACTCAGGCGTCGGGCAATACAAATGGTGCATCCCTGGTCCCAGTATCAAATTTCTGGGAGACTTAACCCCGTAACGACCTTTGCCGGTTCAGGACCGTCACGCAAAAACGGTCACTTAACGACCTTTGACGGTCCTGAACCGTCATTAAATTAAATAAGCTTAGAGAGTGATCAACGATCACTTTCTTCGCTTAAACGGCGTTGCTGTAATGCCTCTATGTCGAGGCATTCAGTAACGCCGAGATCGGCATCAGGGGCCATGCCCGGCCCCTCCCCCGGACGTTGGCACCCGTTTTAAAAGAGTTCACTTCCTAAACTTCAATGGCGTCACTGGAATGCCTCGATCAGGAGGCATTCAGCGACACCAAACACTTACCCCAAGGACAGGCTGCAGCCGTCACTGCAAGTGATCTTCGCCATCCGCAAGATGGCGGCCGCCCTGTAAAAAAAACAATCAAGTTGAAAAAGTTCGCTACAGGGTCTCCAGACCCTCTAGAGAACTCTGGCTTCACTATTTTAAGCAAGTGCTAAAATCTCTCAAAAATCTCAACATAGAAAGAGTTAAAATAAAAGCACTTCAAATACCCAAGGGGTGTCTAATTCAATAAAAAATGATTTGATGGGGTAAATTGGAGTGGCCGGGCTCAAAGATTGGACATAGGCACAGACTGACCAAAATGGAGAAAAAAAGCACACTTCCCAAATGTGGCATTTTAAATCTCAAACAACACGACAAACCCATGCATGTGGGGTATCACTGCACTCGGGAGATGTTGCTGAATACACATTGGGGTGTTTGATAGTGACGCATATACCAGGAGCTATGAATTAATTCCTGCACAGGCAGGTGGTAGAATCTCATGCATAAAAGGGTTAAAATACCAGTATTTGAAATACTTTGTGGTGTCTAGGTTTTCCAAAAATATATGGTTTGATGGGGTAAATTGAAGTAGCCGGCTTCAAAGATGTTCTAAAGAGGAGATATAGGCAGAATGACCAAATGACCACCTAAATTACGCATGTCCCAAAAGTAGCCTTTTACCAGCGAAACAATCTGACAAACCTATACATGTGGGGTATCACCATACTCAGGAGATGTTGCTGAACACATATTGGGGTGTTTGACAGTGACATATACCAGGACCTTTATATTTATAACTAAATTACAATTCGTGGGAGAAAAAAAAAATACTATGACAAAGTGTGGTTGTATAATTAGTGCATGGAAAGGGTTAAAATACCAGCATTTGAAATACCCTGGGGTGTCTATTTTTAAAAAATATATGTTTTGATTGGGATTGAGTTAACCGGCTTCAAAAATGTTCCAAAGAGGAGATGGAGGCAGAATGACCAGATATGGAAAAAAACATTGGGTAATTCTAAACTCAGGACAAATAGAATCTATTTAGCTAGTTTTTTTTCTTCCTTTTGTAGGTGAGTAAAAGATTTTTCAAAGAAAAGTCATAAAAGGTGGGGTTTTTTTTTCAAATTTTCACCATGTTTTATTATTTTTTTTTTTATAGTAAGTAAGATACGATCAAATCATCTTGTCCTGAATAAAACAATATATAACATGTGTTGGTACACTAAATGGGTGAGGAGAAAATTACGGCTGAACACAAGCACCCCAAAAGTGTTAAAATAGCCTCGGTCCCACAGGGTACAAAAAGAAAAAAATAGCCCGGTCCTTAAGGGGTTAAACAGGTTTACATCAAGAATTGCCCTGTATTTAGCACCATTATTCCTTAAATCCTCACCAGTTTTCCAGTCCCTGCCAAAGAAAAACATCCCCACTGCGTGTTTTCAGGCGCTATAGTAATATCTCACAAATTATTTATAAGCTGCTCAACATTTAAGGTGTTAATCCCTTCAAAACGCCTCTAAGCTACAGAGTAGAAAAAAGAAATAGAGTGCTATCACTTTAAATTTATAATAAAAATGTATACTCAGTGGCGACTCTAGAAAGATAGGGGGGCACACAAGATACCACAGTCAAACTGGGGGGGGGGGCGCATTCATAATTTCCACCATTAAATCATATATATATATATATCGCCAAAAGTAATGTGCTATGGAATTATATTTTTATTATTGGACTAAAATAATACTTGATCATTCAACATGGGAAGCCTGAAGCCACAATTGTGATAACACAATAAATAACTTTTCCACTAAATGATTTCAGGGCCTTGAATGTTTTGTCCCCTGAAGTCACTACAACTTCAGGAGGGCATTTTATCTCTGGATAAATATAAATTAAATAATTCCTACTGTAAGTTAAGTGCCAGGAAACAGATGATCAAACACACACACCAACACAGGCTCTGTCACACCGACACCCAGGCACACACACCTGGACAGGCTCTGCCACACTGACAACCACACAAATCAGGACAGGCTCTGCCACACCCACATCCAAACACACACACACACCAGGACAGGCTCTGCCACACCAACACCCAAACACACACCCCAGGACAGGCTCTGCTACACTCATAACCAAAAACACACAAACAGCAGGACACAATCTTCGTCACAGACGTCTACATCAGGATGGATTTTTCACACTGCATTGTCGGTTATACCCCCCTTAGTGTTTTCCCCCTTGTGTATTGATGTCCCTGCTGCCCATATATATTAATATTAGCCCCAGTTGCCGATATATATTAATATTATTCCCTGCTGCCGATAAGGTAAAGCAGGTAAAGATCAACACATTAACACACAAACCAAGCTTTGCATGTATAGATCAACTGAAATTCACTTGTGATCTCAGCACTGAAAGTATATATCAAATAAACAGAATCAGACATACAAATCCTGTATTTGCGGGTATACAATAATAATATATGAAACGTAGCATTGCAGGTATAGATCAACTGAATAAGACATACAAACACTGTATTTGCAGGTATACATAAATAATGTATGGAAATATATAGATATAGATCTACAGAATAACACAAAAACCCAGCGTTGCAGCTATAGATCAATTGGAATTCACATAAATACACAGCATTAAAGGCAGGCCCGGACTGGGATAAAAAATAGGCCCGGGCATTTCAGACTGAGCAGCCCATTTTTATGAAAAAACATATATGTACATACATATACATAATACTTGGTCATTCAACATGGGAAGCCTGAAGCCACAATTTAGTGCGACTAATCCTGAAATAAATATTATAGAGTAAATAACACAATACCTTATCTTTTCCACTAAATGATTTCAGGGCCTTGAATGTTTTGTCCCCTGAAGTCACTACAAATTCAGGAGGGCGTTTTATCTCAGGATAAGTAAAAATGAAATAGTTCCTACTGTAAATTAAGTAAACAGATAACCAAACACACACACCAAGACAGGCTTTTCCACACAGACACCCAGACACACACACCAGGACAGGCTCTGCCACACCGACACCCAAACACACACCAAGACAGGCTCTGCCACACCGACATCCAAACACACACAGACCAGGACAGGCTCTGCCACACCGACATCCAAACACACACACACCAGGACAGTTAAAAAAGAAGAAATGGTTCAGCACTCAACTCCCAGGAAGCTGGGTGCTAGCAGGAAAAAAGGGCAAAACAAAAACAGAAAGCATAACAAAAATAGCAACGTTATGGCCAAACGTTTGACCGAAACGTTGCTTCTTTGTTTTGTTTTCTTTGAATAAAGTAACCTAAGGATTGGAAGCTGATTGGAGGGCTGGGGTTCTTTTCTGTGTTCGTACACACACAGGACAGGCTCTGCCACACTGACACCCAAACACACACACACCAGGACAGGCTCTGTCACACCGACACCCAAACACCCATACACAAACACACACCAGGACAGGCTCTGCCTCATTCAGACAATTCATCCACATATTAACTCATGCTCTCCCTCATTCAGACAATTCATCCACATATTAACTCATGCTCTCCCTCATTCACACAATGCATCCACACATTAATTCACACTCTTTACTTATTTAAATATTCCTACTACCCTCTTCCTCACTATCTACCCCCTCTCCCTCATCACTTTCTACCCTCTTCCTCAATATCTACCCTCCCTCCTTCCCTTATTACTTTCTACCCCATCTCCCTCCCTTATCACTTTCTACCCCATCTCCCTCCCTTATCACTTTCTAACCCCTCTTCCTCCCCTTTCCCTACTCACTATCTACCCTCCTCCTTTGTAGTTCTCTCACCTTTAGGTCCAGCGAAGGGAGCACAAGGCTTCTGTCTTCCTTCTCTGCTGTGGTGCCCGCTGCTTCACTGCTGAGTGCCGAAATATGACGTCATATTTCGGCGCTCAGCAAGAAATGCCGGCACCGCAACGGAGGTAGAGGCCTCGTGGCGGAGAATGGCATTAAAAAAAAAAAAAAAAATAATAAAAAAAGGACGGGATTTAAAGTCGCATTGCGACTTTATTCCAAATTCGGCAGGGGGCCAACAGGGGGGCAAGGATTAACCTAGGGGGGGCCAGGCTGGTTAAATGCGCATTGCTCGTGCAGCGTGCAAGCAGCGTCTCTTGTACCTGCCAGGAAAAGCAGGAACCCAGCGGAGTCACGTGAATGCACGCCACATGACCCTGCTCCGTTCCTTCTTTCCCTGGGGGCGGGGCAAGATAAGTTGTCCGTACAGAGGGAAGCAGCAGGGCCCCTGAAGAAATCTGCAAGTGAGAGATTTGCAGTTTCCAGGAGGCAAGAACTCTGCATGATCCCGTCCAGGATTTCCATGAGGCCGGCATCAGACACAGGTGCTGGGCATTAAAAACCCCTGGAGCCTGATACTCAGGGAGACTGAGGGAGATTGGGGGAAGAGAAGTTCCCTGTGTTCCCAGGGCAAGGAGAGGCCCTGCACAAGAGGACCATCCTGGAGCCAAGTGAGGCAATACCTGCCTGGACCTTTTGTGTGCTGTCTGGGGGAGGTTTTCCAGAGCCTGGCTTAGCTGGGTCTAGCTGGGAGGTGAAGTTAGTGGGTGATTAGGCTGGTCAGTCTGGGCCAGCATAGTTTAGTTAGAGAGGGCTCCAAATGGGAGCTAGGTTTTCTTTTTATGATTTGGTTTTAGGGTTTGAGCGATTAAGAATAAAGCACTGTTTTGCTACAAACTGGTGTTCCTGACTCTGATTGCCCTAGAGTACTGTGCTTAGGACCCCTAAAAGTGACATGTATGGCCCTCATGCAACAGGGTTTGTCACAATATATATATATATATATAATATTGTTATTGATTTTTCCATCCAATTTTGGTGTGTTAACCACACTTAATAAAAGTAAGTAACACACCAAAATTGGACAGAAAAATCAATAACAATATTAATATATAAAACAGACACCATAGTGCTTTCCATACAATAAAAATAGTCTATATCTCTGTCCCCAATAGGTATCGCACTCACTTTTTAAAGAGCAGATTATCATTGCACAATGTATGCGTGTATGTGAACTCGATGGGTTTCTTATGATTCTTCTAATGTATTGTCCTAAGAGGACGCTGAGGGTTTCAATCCACTTTGGATATAGAGGAAGATATTTCATTCTCATGGACAAAACGCATACATGCTTATTTGTAGCAGTATACTATAAACAAAGTGAATTACGGCGCTTCAAATAAAATTGTGAATTAGTTTGTAAGATGTTCAGTGAAAAATAAGAAAAAAAGCTGCCAACACATAACCCCTATGTGACAACAAAATGAAAAAAGATTAAAACAAGTGCAGTGCTCAATTTACAACATATGTATTATTAAAGAATAATAATAGAGTGCTATACAATCTTTGTTATTCTAACTAGGGCTGCAACTAACGATTATTTTCACAATCGATTAGTTGGCGGATTATTTTTTCTATTAATCGGGTAAAACAAAAATACGCAAATTTTTCGTTTATTTAAAATAAAAACGTATAATTTACATTAAGATGTGCCATTAACACTTTTTTATCTCTTTATCACAATGGCATTTCACGATTTGCCTTCTTATTTTACTGACATAACAATTAAAGCTATATTTTAACAAGAACCCCAAAAATACCCAAAAAAAGCTAGTAAATATTCATGTAAACTATTTTTGCCCAGTTATGCACATCTCACCCCCAGCTTGCGCCTCTGCCCCAAAAATGCCTTATACCCCCTACATGATACTCTGCCCCCATATATGCCTTATACCCTCCTATATGTCAGAGATGCCACTGTACCCCCTTATACCTCCTATATGCCACTCTGTCCCCTGATATGCCTTATAGCCCCCTATATGCCACTGTGCCCCCTTGATATGCCTTATAGCCCCCTATATGCCACTGTCCCCCCTTGAAATACCTTATAGCCCCCTATATGCCACTATGGCCCCCTGATATGCCACCATGCCCCCTGATATGCCTTTTACCCCTATATGCCACTGAGATGCCACTGTGCCCCCTGATATGCCTTATAGCCCCTTTATGCCACTGTGCCCCCTGATATATCTTATGCCCCCCGATATAAGAAAAACTGACATCGCTAAAATAGGTATAAAAATATATGCTTTAATAAATAGACAAAAAAATACACAATACAATATAAATATACTAGGGCTGCAACAACTAATCGATAAAATCGATAATGAAAATCGTTGCCAACGAATTTCATTATCGATTAGTTGAATCGATTTTTATCGATTATTAAATGAGGGTTTTTTCAGAGCAAACGCTTATATAATCCGTTTTAATGACTCACAGCAGCAGCTCCTACTTACCAGTCCCTCCCTGTAATCAGTGTGACAACTGGCCCCGCCCCCTTCCTTCTCCCAGAAGGCCAGAACCACATGGCTGTGACACTCATCTAACTGTAAGTATAAAATTAATATTTGGGCTACTGAAAGTTAGGGGAGGTGGGAGTTAATTTAGGGGCAGTTATGGTTAATGGGGTGTTTAGGGTTAATTTAGGGGCAGTTATGGTTAATGGGGTGTTTGGGGTTAATTTAGGGACAGTTATAGTTAAAGGTGTGTTTAGGGTTAATTTAGGAGCAGCTGTGTTAATGGGGTGTTTGGGGTTAATTTGAGGCAGTTTTGGTTAATGGTATGTTTAGGGTTAATTTAGGGGCTGTTGTGGTTCATGGGGTCTTTAGGGTTAATTTAGGGGATGCTGTGGTTGATGGGGTCTTTAGGGTTAATTTAGGGGCAGTACACATATATATATACATACATACATATACATATATATACACACACACACACGCACGCATACCGTATTTGCTCGATCATAAGACGACCCTGATTATAAGACGACCCCCCAAATCTGAATATTAATTTAGGAAAAAAAGAAAAAGCCTGAATAATAGACGACCCTATAGAAAAAAAGTTTTACCAGTAAATGTTAATTCATCTAAACTATTTTTTTTTTTAAATAAAAGCTATGATTGAGAAAAATATTTTGGTTTTATTTCCTTCTATTTTCCAACCTGCCCCCCAGTTATGCACATCTGCCCCAGAAATGCCTTATACCCCCTATATGCCACTGTGCCCCATGATATGCCTTTTAACCTTATATGCCACTGTGCCCCATGATATGCCTTTTGACCCCCTATGTGCCACTCTGCCTCCAGAAATGCCTTATACCCCTATATGCCACTCTGGCATTTAGAGGGTTAAAAGGCATATTATGGGGAAGAGTGGCATATAGGGAGGTTTAAGGCATTCAGGAGGCAGAGATGCGTATAGAGGGTTAAAAAGGCATTTCTGGAGGCAGAGTGGCATTAAGGGGGTTAAAAGGCATTTCACAGACCACTCTGCCTCCAGAAATGCCTTATGCCCCCCCCCCAAACTTACCGCTGCTTCTGACTTCCCTGTCATGTAGCCGGGGCAGCGTGTAGATCCCACGTACTTACGCTGCAGCCGGAAGGAGGCGTGGCTAGCAGCAGGGGGTTATCTGAGTCCATCGCACGGACCTTCCCCAACTGTCAGAGATCTCTGACAGCCGGGGAAGGTCTGCACAATGAACGCAGACAACCCCCACTGCTAGCCACACCTCCTTCCTGCTGCAGCGGAAGTTGTCATCTACACGCTGCCCCAGCTACACACCGGGGACTCAGAAGTACCGGTAAGTGTGGGGGGGGGGGGCAGGAGGATCGTCTCATAGTCAGACCTATTTGAGGTCTGATTATAAGACGACCCCGATTATAAGACGAGGGGTATTTTTCAGGGCATTTGCTCTGAAAAAAACCTTGTCTTATAATCGAGCAAATACAGTATATATATATATATATATATATATATATATATATATATATATTCAAAATAATGTTTTATATAAAATGACTAATCTAAAAAGTGAAATAGGTCAAAATCCTGATTTAATCCCATTGAATTGAAGTGGGTATATAAACCCACTTCAATTCAATTTGACCGACCTTATATTAAAATTACCGTATATTCCGGCGTATAAGACGACTTTTTAACCCCAGAAAATCTTCTCAAAAGTCGGGGGTCATCTTATACGCCGGGTATTATCCGAGTACCGGGTACTTACCGAGCCGGAGATTCCCACGCAGACATGAATCTTTAGGGGAGGAGCGAGTGGAGAAGCCGCCTCCCTTGGGCCGGTCTTCAGGGCCGCGCCGAGGTAGGTGCAAGATCGTGATTTCCCCAACTAGCCCTGATCAGCAGGGCTGGTTGGGGAGATCACGACCTCCCTCTAACTAGCCCAACATTAGGGAGCTCGAGGTCTGGCACTTCAGACCTCGGCTTCCGTGCTCCCTAATCACTACACGCCGGCTATTGATGCCGAGCGCGGGGATGACATCATGTCCCGACGCTCTGCATCAATTGCCGGCGCGTAGTGATGAGGGAGCAGTAAAGCAGAGCTCTGAAATGACAGACCTCGCGCTCCCACAACTGGATGGAAGAAAGAAGATAGAAGATGAGAAAGGTAAGAGATGGGGAGAAAGGGGTGTGAGTGCAGTGTATGTATGTTGTAGGGCTGAAACAACTAATCGATAAAATCGATAATCGATAATGAAAATCATTGTCAACGATTTTCATTATCGATTAATCGAATCGATTTTTATTGATTATAAAAATTATAATCCGACCTCAAACAGAGATCGGATTATAACACTAGAATCCAGATCCCCCGCAACGCTGCAGGGGACCTGGATTCCCCTCACTGTCGGCCGGTCTCTCACTTCCGTCTCTCTCCCCCTCCCATACACCCCTCTGACTCCTCCCCCCTCCCATACATCACTCTGCCTCTCTACCCGGCTCCGTTACTGTCTTCATAGAAGCCTCAGCGTAAGTGAAGGGCAGTAACGGAGGCTGTCTGTGCGCATCGTTTAGACCCCCACCGGCTGACAGAGGATCATCCTCTCTGTCAGCCGGTGTGGGTCTGCATCGCACAGACAGCCTCCGTTACTCACCTTCACTTACGCTGAGGCTTCTATGAAGCTGCAGTGAAAATTCCTGTCAGTAACGGAGCCGGGTAGAGAGGCAGAGCGGTGTATGGGAGGGGGGAGGAGTCAGAGGGGTGTATGGGAGCCACCCTCCCACACACCACTCTGGCTCCTCCCCCTCCCATACGGCACTCTGCCTCTCTACCCGGCTCCCTGGTGTCTTGTGAACCTCCGTGGCTGACAGGAGGCAGAGTGGAGTATGGGAGGAGGCAGAGTGGAGTATGGGAGGGGGGAGGAGGCAAAGTGATGTATGGGAGGGGGAGGAGGCAGAGTGGTGTATGGGAGGGGGGAGGAGGCAGAGTGGTGTATGGGAGGGGGGAGGAGCCAGAATGGTGTATGGGAGGGGGAGGAGGCAAAGTGATGTATGGGAGGGGAGGAGCCAAAGTGATGTATGGGAGGGGGAGGACCCAGAGTGGAGTATGGGAGGGGGCAAAGTGGTAAATGGGAGGGGGAGGAGGCAGAGTGGCGTATGGGAGGGGGAGGAGGCAGAGTGGAGTATGGGAGGGGGAGGAGCCAGAGTGGCGTATGGGAGGGGGAGGAGCCAGAGTGGCATATGGGAGGGGGAGGAGCCAAAGTGGCGTATGGGAGGGGGAGGAGCCAAAGTGGTGTATGGGAGGGGGAGGAGCCAGAGTGGTGTATGGGTGAGTTATAGTGGTGTATGGGGGGTATTATGAATTATAAGGCATATCGATATTAGGCATATCAGGGGGGCATAAAACAGATCTGGGGGTAAAAGGTATATATATATATTTAAACAAGGCTTTTTTCTCATAGTTTTTATTAAATATGAAAAATAGTTAACATATGAATTAATATTTACTAATAACTTTGTATTAAAACCTAGTTTGAGAAACACTGTGTTTGGGTTCTTGTAGCTTTTATTATTATGTCAGTAAAATAAGAAGGTAAATAGCGAGAGGCCATTGTGATAAAGAGATGAAAGTGTAAATTTTACGTTTTTTATTACATTATTTTACATTGAAAAAAAAATTCATTTTTTTATCCGATTAATCGAAAAAATAATCGGCCAACTTATCGATTATTAAAATAATCGTTAGTTGCAGCCCTAGTATGTTGGTGTGAGATGGTCAGTGTATGTGTATGGTCAGGTGTGTGTGTAAGAGCAGTGTAGGTATCTGTGTGTATATATATATATATATATATATATATATATATATATATATATATATATATATATATATATATATATATACATATATACACACACACACACACACAGGTATATATACTGTGTGTGTGTGTGTGTGTGTGTGTGTGTGTGTGTGTGTGTATAAAGGCTGGGGTGTGTGGTGAGGGCAGTGTATAAATGTATGTACAGGCATATGTGAGTATGTGTGTGTGTGTATATATGTGTGTGTGTGTGTGTGTGTGTGTGTGTAAGGGCAGTATATGTCTGTATAACAACCAGCCAATCACCGGTAAGGTACATCGCTTGCCGTGATTGGCTGATTGTTGTATGCTGGGTAGAGGGGTAGTCTTATACGGCGAGTATAGCCCAAACTCTATATTTTAACTTGAAAAGTTGGGGGTCGTCTTATACACCCAGTCGTCTTATATGCCGGAATATACAGTACCTCCTTTCCAGTTTCTCTCAACTACCTAAATGCCCGTGTATTTAAGGTGCCTTTTTCTTTAATAAACTGGAACATGCGCATTTTAGTTTTCAAATTTCTAATTTTCAGAAATTGGTTTACTGGGCCCATATCCCATTTGGGAGATTTTGGAAGCCCCCCACTGTAAATTACCCCATAAAAGTATATATTTATGAACAGCAGACAAGTCAAGGTCTTCAACTAGGGTAGTTTTGACAGTTTTCAGCCAGACATTTCTTCATTGATGTCTGCCAAACTTCACAGGGAAATTATTTTATTGCGGTTTTAACGCATACATTTCAATGTTGCAATTTATTTCTTGCACACCATAAGTGCAACAGCGGAATTAAACACCACATTTCGTTCACCAACATCCCCAAGTTCTAACAAGGCCTCACATGCATGGTTCATGCATTTTTTGAGGAAGCTATGAGGGCATAACTGGAACATGCGCGTTTCAATTTTTAAACTTTTTTAAATATTTTTTTTTTTTTATCAGATTACTTGTAAGTGACAGGTTTAGGCCGCTGACATCAATCAGGGAGACCGTTCAATAATCAGCGACTTAAAATGTCACCGACAAGTGATCAGGTAATAATTATGTATTTAAAAAAAAAAAAATTATTAATAATTTGTGTTTTTTCATAATTACCCTAGATGACCCCTCTCTCTTTGTAGGGCAGGGTCATCCATGGGCTGCCATAATGATCCGATCACTCCTATTGGCCAGGAGTGATCTGATCATCATCAGCCCAGTCCAGCATTTGACCTGGAAGCACCCTGGGGGTGGGGGCTGGTCTCCACACTCATGTGGAGACTGAAGAACCCTGTCTCCCTGTCCCTGAAGCTGTCTCTGGCAGCTGGGACACAATCTCCCGTAGACCGGAGATTGCAGGGGAGGAGTCTCTTTGATCAGTCCTACAGGAGACCACCAGCAGCAGAGCCCCATACAAAACGGGAATTACCCCTAAAATGCCACGATCGCGGCATTGAAGGGGCTAACGCTGCACTGATGCTCTCATGGAGTGATCAGGCAGCAGGGGGGGTGTTGTGTCAGGTCCCCACACTTGTGTGGGGACCCAATCAACACACCACCCCCTTCCCTGAAGCTGCCTGTGGGAGTGATCGCAGGCTTGAGAACGGGCTCTGAGTGGCTGTGCTGGTCTGCCCAGACTCCTGGGCAGACAGCAGCAGCAGCAGCGCCCCGCGATCACCACGATTGTGACGATGTGGGGGTGGTTTTTGGGGGGCGCTTCTTACTCTAATAAAGTTGGCAACAAATATATAAACATAATATAAATGAGGTGTTTTGGTTACAACACAATTAGATTTTGGTAGCAGTATAAACTGCTTTGTGTGCCCACTATGTAGGAGGTGAGAGTAGGTTCTCACCCTATTGAGAGTGTGCCTTGACGTGGAGGGGGGGCTTAATTATGCTTTGGCCAATTCATATAACCAAAACCTCCTATTTATATTATGTTTATATATTTGTTGCCAACTTTATTAGGGTAAGAAGGGCACACAGTTTTTGTTTTTTGTATACATTGTACAGCCAATACACTGTATTTGCAGCATGCTTACACCTGTTTGGTAAGCCTCGTATTATACATTTGTATTATTTGAGCCCGAGACTAGTTTAGCGCACCGACATTTTTTCTTTTCCATAAAAAATTATTATACAAAAGTAACAGATGTAATCTTCATTTTAGCATGAAGTTAGTGATTTAACTATATTACTGTGTATCTTTATCATTAAAGTAACATTTTATAAGTAACTTTGATAATTTATACTTATATGCACTTATTATTATTATAAATTGAAAGTGATAGCGCTTCATCTTCCCCTAAAAAATCCTTCCTCAGATCTCGTTTGTCTGACTAACTACCGCCCTATCTCTCTGCTTCCTTTTACCTCAAGTTGCTTGAACGGATTGTGTACAATTGCCTTACTAACTTCCTCTCCTCTAATTCCCTTCTTGACCCACTACAGTCTGGTTTCAAACCCCTTCACTCTACTGAAACAGCTCTAACAAAAGTCTCCAATGACTTGCTCTCTGCCAAAGAAAAAGGTAACTTCTCCATTCTAGTTGGATCTCTCTGCTGCTTTTGATACTGTTGCTCACCACCTTCTTCTTGACTCACTTGCTTCTATAGGCATTCGAGATACAGCTCTCTCCTGGATCTCCTCATATCTGTCTAACCGTTCCTTCTCTGTCAGATTCTACAGCAAGACATCATCACACCTTCCACTTTTGGTTGGCATCCCCCAAGGTTCAGTCCTAGGCCCTCTGCTGTACTCTCTTTATACTTCATCTCTTGGCAAGCTAATCAACTCATTTGGCCTCCAGTATCATCTATATGCAGATGATACCCAAATCTACCCGTCTTCTCCTGACCTTTCTCCATCTCTCATGTCCTATATTACCAATTGCATGTCTGCAATTTCTTCATGGATGTCACAATGCTACCTGAAACTTAATCTTTCTAAAACTGAACTCATCTTCCCTCCTTCCATCTCCACTCCACTACCTGAATTCTCTATCACCATTAAAAACACGACTATCTCTCCTACTAACCAGGCCTGATCCCTTGGGGTCATACTTGACTCAAACCTTTCCGTCATCCCTCACATTCAGTCCCTCGCCAGATCCTGCCGCTTACACCTAAAAAACATCTCTCGCGTCCGCCCATTCCTCACCTAAGATTCCACAAAAACTCTGATTCATTCACTTATTTCCCATCTTGACTACTGCAACACTCTTCTGGTTGCTTCTCTACAGTCTGTCCTAAATGCTGCTGCTAGGCTTATCTTCCTTGCATGCCGCTCCTCTTCCGTTTCCCCACTCTGTGAAACCCTCCACTGGCTCCCAATTACCTTTAGAATTAAATGTAAAATCCTGATACTAACATCTAAGGACCTCCATAACACTGCTCCTCCATACATTTCTGCCCTCATAAGCAAATACTCTCCTACTCAATCCTTACGTTCTTCCCATGGGCTAAGGCTCTCCTCCTCATTTATCACCTCTTCCCATCTACAAGATTACACTCAGGCTGCCACATATCTCTGGAATCTACTTCCACCGAACCTTCAGCATTCACCCTCCTTCCCAACATTCAAGAAACATCTCAAAACTCACTTCTTCAGAGAGGCATACCATCTTAGCTGCTAGAACTTCCTTGTCACTGACACAACCACCACACTACCCCTCACCCTTTCGCTGTGCCTTATGTTTGTCCTCACCCCATTCCCTCAAGAATATATGTATTGTATTAAGCGCTGCATAAATTGTTGGCGCTAGATAAATAAAAGACAATAATAAAAACATCCATATGGAATGGCATCCCTATTATAGTTGTCTCCCTTCTCGGGTTGTTTTGAACTCTGAATGTATTCATAAAAAGAAGCCGGTCTTGTTAGCAATCCATTCACATGGAACTCTAGTCATACAGAAGCTACTGACACACCAAAAGAAGAGACATAAGGAAAGTGTGCAGACAGGATGCTTTGTTTGTGTAATAGGAGAAGTTGCAGTAGAAAAAGCTCTTCCATCCACAGCTGTATTCAACAAATCAAACTCAGCATCAGAAAAAAATATCTAGTACTGTTTAAAGTATTGTGCTCTTACCAAGTATGAAAGCAGCCACATAATTGGAAATTTGTCCCATGCCAACAATTAGGAATAAACCAGTAAACATCTCCCAGTTCACAGAGAAAACTTGAACTATGCTGAAGCCAGTCTGTACAGCCATAGTGGCAAAAAGAATTTTTTTCCTGCCGAACCTTTAATGGCAAAAAAAAGAGGAGAAACACGTTAGTGTCAATGTAGATGGTCCTAAATAGTGAGTAAGCCAGTTCTGAAGGCTATCATATGAATCTAAATAAATGCAAAAATTAAAACGACCTCTAAAAATCTGTATGGTCTGATACAAGAACAAATTAGCGACCTTGTGAGTAGATATCTGTGGCGCACTCTGGCCACAAGACCAAAACAAAGAATCCTTATCTTACATATTTCACCCCAATGGGCTTACTCATAGATAATGGACTCGCAAAAAGAGATTAGCATATATATTCTTTTTTTTATTTATATGAATCAAGGGCATTGATTCTATTTTTTATTGGATTTATTATTGCCATTTATTATTGTATGAATTCATACAAGGTGATTTATATATTTTTATTAAATGAATTATATATTTATTGATTTGTATTATCTATTTATATTCTACTTTTTTGTATATTTCTACCTTTTGATATACTGGAATCTCCTCATACTGATGATTTTGTTATTGCCTATATATGCCAGACATCTACTTATGTCAGACATCTACTTATGTCTCTGTCTGGCATGTTTATGCATTGCTTTTATGTTTGGATCATCTGTTTTCATTTAAGTGTTGGTGAGGTGCTCAGGTGTTAATAATCCAGCCATTTTAGTTCTCTTTATTTTGATTGGTTGAGTAGCATTGTAAATATTTGTTCTTTTGAGAGTCCATTATCTATGATTAAGATATATAATATGTAAGCAGAGAACATTGCAATCTTCCTTTTTAGTTATTAAATACTATAGTCTAGCTATAATATCATAACTGTTCTAAATTTAGGAAAATATGTATAACTAATAATTATTTGTATTAAAAAAGACTGAAAAAATGGTACGCCTTACCTATGAAGGAGGTGCCCATAAGTAGAGTAGAGGTATTTAAAGGACAGTTTAAAGTGTCCCTTTAAGAATAAACTGGATAGATTTTTTGGCAAGAAATGGAATTCAATTATTCTGACTGTCCATGGAGCCAGAAAGGAACGTTTTTTCACCTTTATAAGCAAAATAAGTATGTGTTGTGTCAGTTTAAATGATTCTATTAATCATCACTTCATCATCTGGCCATAAAAGCTTCATTTTATTACTAATCTCCAGAAGGAAGAGTGGCACAGCACCTTAAAATGTAGGTGCATAGATGGGATTTATATGCACACATGACATGGTTTATATTGATCATAACACAAAAACAAACATTTATACACGTAGATAAATATGTCCTCTACTTGCATTTGATTAATACTCCAAACTCGGCAAGTTGACCTATTAATTTAAACCTTACAATTATTATAATTTAACCAATATGCTTTTAGGCTATCCTAATAGCATATATCAAACAGATAATCAATTAAAGGAAATACATAAAAACAGACAGCAGTTTTGAAATACTATCACTGGAAATAATTTCTAGCTGTTGATCTTGTTATTGGCACAAATGAAGATTTATTTTGATTGGGACAGACATACAAACCCTCATATAGCTACATAAATGAAAATTTTATTTAAGAAGGCAGTTTGCATGCATAATTCACGCCAACACACAAGAAGTCCAGAAAAGGGTCCATTTAGAAAAATTTTTTGGACAATTTTAGACAGTGATATTTATATATCATAAATACAACTCGTATGTATATCCATGTCTTTGATCACATACTACCTGTCTGACATCTGTCCTGATACAAAGGAACCAATGAGAACTCCCACAAAAAATAGCGAGGTAGTTAAGGGCCCTTTCCAGTCATTTTCACAAACCAGGTCCCACTGGGAATAAAAACAAAACAAATGCACAAAAGAAAATATATTAATGCACATACATATTGTTGCAGAAGGCATACAGACCCATGTCTGTACAGGTTACAGGTATACAGACCCACGTGGTTGGGCAATAAACAGGTTTCTTCTATTACGTTTCAGAAAAAGAAAAAACAGAAAGCAGTTTACAACCAATATAACCTGACCAATGTATATATAGTTGTGGTTCAGAGCTAGTGCCATCAGTAAGTAGCTTGACAACCTTAATAAAGAATGCATATTAACCCCCAAAAACCTTTGTATCGTTCCATGCTATCATGAAAAAAGCAGCCCCCCAAAAATCATGATGGCATGGAACGTCAGCAAGAAAGTAGCGGTGTGCTCAGGAACCACAATTAACCTCCCTGCACCGAAGTCTCATGAAATCCCATGAGACTCATTATGAATGGATGCCTCTCACTCTCAATGATCATGAGGCTCCGCTCCATTCACAGGGAGTGAATGCTGCTGATTGGTCAGAGACGTATTACCAGCCTCATTTACCGTATTTGCTCGATTATAAGACGAGGTTTTTTTCAGAGCAAATGCTCTGAAAAATACCCCTCGTCTTCTAATCGGGGTCGTCTTCTAATCAGACCTCAAATAGAGTCTGATTAGGAGACTAAGATCCAGATCCCCCGCACCGCTGCAGGGGACCTGGATCCTCCTGTCTCACCCCCCCCCCCCATCATACACACTTACCGGTGCTTCCTGCTGTATTGCCGGGGCAGCGGGTTGACGTCTACGCGATCCGCGTAGACAACGTCCGCTGCAGCCGGAAGGAGGTGTGGCTAGCAGCGGGGGTTGTCTGCGTCCGTCGCGTAGACCTTCCCCGACTGTCAGACTCCCGCTGCCAACTCCACCTCCTTCCGGCTGCAGCAGAAGGCGACGTCAACCCGCTGCCCCGGCTGGAAGCACCGGTAAGAGAGGGCTGAGAGGGGAGAGAGGGGAGAGAGGAGAGAGGAGAGGGGAGGGGAGGGGGGGGAGAGAGTGTGTGTGTGTGTGTTAGTTAAATGGGGGCATAGGGCATTTCTGGAGTGGCGTTAAGGGGGCATTTAATAGAGCACTCTGCCTCCTGAAATGCCTTATACCTCCCTATATGCCACTCTGCCCCATAATATGCCTTTTAACCCCCTAAATGCCAGAGTGGCATATAGGGGTATAAGGCATTTCTGGAGGCAGAGTGCTCTATACAATGCCTTTTAACTCCCTTAATGCCACTCTGCCTCCTGAAATGCCTTATACCTCCCTATATGCCACTCTGCCCCATAATATGCATTTTAACCCCCTAAATGCCAGAATGGGATATAAGGGTATAAGGCATTTCTGGAGGCAGAGTGGCATATAGGGGGTCAAAAGGCATACCATGGGGCACAGTGGCATATAGAGGGTTAAAAGGCATATCATGGGCCACAGTGCCATATTGGTGTGGCAAGCCTGGGGGCAGATGTGCGTAACTGGGGGACAGGCTGGAAAATACAAGAAATAAAAACAAAAAAAATATTTTTCTCAATCATAGCTTTTATTAAAAAAAATAGTTTACATGAATTAACATTTACTGGTAAAACTTTTTTCCTTTAGGGTCGTCTTATATTCAGGCTTTTTCTTTTTTCCTAAGTTAATATTCAGATTTTGGGGGGTCGTCTTATAATCAGGGTCGTCTTATAATCGAGCAAATACGGTAAGTTAAAAAATAATAATTACCTGTCAGGGTTGCCCTTTATCTCCACTACTATTCAATTTGGCCATTGAACCTCTGATCCGCTTGATTAGCTGCTCAGAGCACCTGGAAGGCACTCCTGTAGGAGGGGCTGAGTTAAAGGTGGTAGCTTTTGCTGATGATCTGCTCTTGTTTCTCTCTAATCCTAAACACTCCGTTCTTCCGCTTCTAGACATTTTCACTATGTTCCGTCAATCCTCTGGATTTTTAATAAACTTTTTTAAGACACAGGCACTCCCGATCTTTCCTCAGGCCAAGGGCGGCTGGGGTGATCGGTTCCCTTTTAGGTGGACCTCCTCCCTGGCCCTTAGGTATTTGGGTTCCTTCTAACCACCTTTACAAATGAAATAGCAGAGGGATATTTAAGCAAGTCGATTGTTTGTTCAACACCTGGGCTAAATTTCCCCTCTACTTTACGGATCGACGCCAATTATATAATATTATGTCTTTCCCTAAATTATTGTATCCCATTCATATGCTTCCGCTCACTCTCAAGAGGAAGGATGTTCGAAATCACCATAACTCTCTTCAGCGGTTTTTGTGGGGGAGACAAGCAGTCTAGAATTGCGCTTGTGAAATTGCAGCAGCCTGCCTCTGATGGGGGTCTGAAAGTCAAACAAATTTGGGACAATAACTTGGCTAATTAAAGATATGCAGTGGATTGGATTCTTGATAAACATTGCTTTGCTGTCACGGGGCTTGAACAGCGGCTCTCTCCTGATATTACTTTGGCCTCCCTCCTGCATCTGCCTAAGCGGCTATGGCCAGAGGATTTATGCTCTAACCCGCTACTGTACCATCCGCACAGAGCTTGGCTGCATGTGCGCAAGTGCCTCGGCTTGAGCTTTCTTCACTCTAGATTCATGACGCTGGTTCGTAACCCTAGGTTTCAACATGGGAGAGAGAATCTGGTTTTTAGGAGGTTGGAATTAGTTGGGGGTAGACTTAGTGTGCTTACCCAGCATTTTCGAGAAAAGTTTCCTTCCCTCTCAATCCATCCACTACACTATTTACAACTTGATAGTTTTCTTAACACTCTCCTGGCAGAGTTAACGCCTAAGGATCATGCCAACCCTTTTGATCATCTAACGCTCCGTGCCCTCACTGCTCCCTTACCATATCCTTTCTTTATGGGCATATTAGATATGTCCTGAAGTGGAGCTCCCTTAGACAGGGTTTGCCCGCTTGGAGGAAGGAGTTCCCTGATATTGACCTTGACATGTTGGTCGAGGCTACAGTTTTGAATTCTAAAGTTTTAGTGACCCGTTCGTACAGTGGGATGTTTTTGAAAATATTGCATTGTGCTTATACGACCCAGAAGCTTTATGCGGCTGTGGTGTTGGGGACTAATTCTTGGTGTTTCAAGTGTGGGGTTTTGGAGGCAGATTTATTTCATGGCCTCTGGGCGTTTCTGGGTGTTGGGAGGTTTTAGAAAGAGGTCCATCGTTTTGTGGTGCAGACGTTAGACATTGCGCTTGCTTTAACGGCAGAGTGGGCCTGGTTCGGAATTCTCGCACCGCCGGGTGGTAGGCTTTTCTCTGCTAGGGAGAAGGCACTTTTGCATTCGGGGCAGTACGGGTTTCTTGATGCTGCAATTTGACTTGCCTCTATTGTGAGTTTTATGTCCCTATTGTTTGGCATGCTGTATCGTGCCTGTTGCCGCTGTATGACCTTTGTATTTTTGTACTTTGTTTTGGCTCGTCTACATTGCACGCTTTGTATAAAAAAAACGATGGCCTCCTCAAGTCTTGCGTGATGACATGATCACATGAGGCTTCCTTTATGAATGGATGCTCCATTAATTTTAATGTATTATATATATATATATATATATATATATATATAAAATGGTATCAAAAGAAAGCTCTATCTGTCCTTAAACAAAAAACCCCATATATAATTTGTGTAGGTGCACACTAAAAAAAAAAAAAAAAAGGAGAATCCTGGTTAAGGAAACTAAAAATGGTGGAAAAGTACCAGGTTTTTAGGTACAAAACACCCTCAGTAAAGAGGAGATTAATATAGCTAAAAATAAATACTAACCTTTGGTAGAAGCTGCAGATCCCTGCCACCTCAATGCTCCTCAATCAATTTAACCACTGATTGGCTGCTTAAAAGCAGGCAATCAGTGGCAGGAAAGTTCCTACATTAAAATCAAGGGAAGCATGTTTTGCACATTTGCAAAGGGAGTCTCTTTGCGCCAGCACAGGAGCTCACTGGCAGTAAGTATATCACAGAGCCCTGCTCACAAGTTTACAATCTAGAGGAGAAAAAAACACAAGGTATAGAAAAAGAAGGGAGTTATTGTGCCATAGGTGCATTTAGGATTTTAATTAGTAGCAAATACGATTTCTCAGAAGATGGAGGTTAGGTAGAAATGAATTCAAGAGGTTTGGGGCAGCACAATTCAAGTTGTGTAAAGATGATAAAGGAGGAGGAGAGTCTTAGTGCACGGGAAGATCTATATACACACACACACACACACACACACACACCGTATTTGCCCGAATATAGGCCGCACTCCCCCCCCCCAAGTCATTAAAAGTGGGGGTGCTGCCTATATTCGGGGTCTAGAGCAGGAATGCGCAATTCATATCGCCCGACGCCCGGGACATGCAGTTCCGGGCGCCAGGCAGGCAGCAGGGTTAGGATACAGATCCCCCGCAGCGTTGCAGGGGACCTGTATCCTACTCTCCGATACCCTGAGACAGCCTCCCCTGCCAGCACTTTCCACGGGGGCAGTGCCGGCACGGTAGATTGTTAAAGCACATCGTGCAGACGTTCACCGACTGCTGCGATGCACGCGTAAACAGCCTCCGCTGCCGGCACGTCTGCTCGATGTGCTTTAACAATCTCCTTTGCCGGGAATTCCCACCGGGGGGGGGGTGCCGGCACGGGAGATTGTTAAAGCACTTCGTGCAGACGTGCCGGCAGCAGAGGTTGTTTATGCTTACATAGCCGCAGCTGGTGAACGTCTGCACGATGTACGTTAATCTTCCGTGCCGGAAGGGCCGGCACCGGAAGTAGAATTCACGTACTGCGTAGATGTCCCCCGCCGGCCCTGCAAGACCCCAGGGAGTCTGCACCGGTAAGTATAGAGGGGGGCACATCTTGGGGCAGAGTGGCAGCATATCTCGGGGAGGGATAGAGTTGCAGCATATCTCGGGGGTGGCACATCTTGCGGAGTGTTTTTTTTTTTACTTAGAAAATTTGTTCTAACTTTTAGGGTGTGGCCTATAATTGAGCCAATATGGTAAATATATATATATATATATATATATATATATATATATATATATATATATATACACATATCGAGCACGTATTTGCTCGATTATAAGACGACCCCCCAAATATTAATTTAGGAAAAAAAGAAAAAGCCTGAATATAAGACGACCCTATAGGAAAAAAGTTTTACCAGTAAATGTTAATTAATGTAAACTATTTTTTTTAATAAAAGCTATGATTGAGAAAAATATTTTGGATTTATTTCCTTCTATTTTCCAACCAGTTATGCACATCTGCCCCAGAAATGCCTTATACCCCCTATATGCCACTGTGCCCCATGATATGCCTTTTAACCCTCTAAATGCCACTGTGCCCCATGATATGCCTTTTGACCCCCTATGTGCCACTCTGCCTCCAGAAATGCCTTATACCCCTATATGCCACTCTGGCATTTAGAGGGTTAAAAGGCATATTATGGGGAAGAGTGGCATATAGGGAGGTTTAAGGTATTCAGGAGGCAGAGTGGCGTATAGAGGGTTAAAAAGGCATTTCTGGAGGCAGAGTGGCATTAAGGGGGTTAAAAGGCATTTCACAGAGCACTCTGCCTCCAGAAATGCCTTATGCCCCCCATTTAACACTCCACCGGCCCCCCCAACTTACCTGTGCTTCTGACTTCCGTCACGTAGCCGGGGCAGCGTGTAGATCCCACGCAGTTACGCTGCAGCCGGAATGAGGCGTGGCTAGCAGCGGGAGTTGTCTGCGTCCATCGCGCAGACCTTCCCCGACTGTCAGAGATCAGAGTTCCCCGCACCGGCGCGGGGAACTCTGATCTCTGACAGCCGGGGAAGGTCTGCGCGATGGACGCAGACAACCCCCGCTGCTAGCCACACCTCCTTCCTGCTGCAGCGGACGTTGTCTACGCGAATCGCGTAGACATCTACACGCTGCCCCAGCTACACACCGGGGACTCAGAAGCACTGGTAAGTGGGGCGGGGGGGGGGGGGGAAGACAGGAGGATCCAGGACCCCTGCAGCTGCGGGGGATCTGGATCTTAGTTGTCTCATAGTCAGACCTATTTGAGGTCTGATTATAAGACGACCCCGATTTTAAGACGAGGGGTATTTTTCAGAGCATTTGCTCTGAAAAAAACCTCGTCTTATAATCAAGCAAATACGGTATATACATACACACACCGTATTTTTTGGCTCGATTATAAGACAAATTCTTATAAATTCAAATTCTCTGAAAAATACTCCATTTTATATTTGAGGCCGTCTTATAATCAGACCTTAAATCTGACTATAAGATTAAGATCCAGATCCCCCGCAGTGCTGCAGGGGACCTAGAGCCTCCTCTCTGGTAATCTCCGCTGCTGCCGGCACTTCCTCTGGGGGCTTCTATGACGGAGCGAAGGCATGACGTGACCTTCCGGTGCTCCATCATAGAAGCCCTGGCAGAATTCGCACAGACAACCTCCGCTGCTGCCAGCACTTCTTCCGGGGCTTCAATGACTGAGCACCCGAAGGTCACGTTTACTAACAGGCAGCAGAGGTTGTCTATACGCATTGCGATCATTGTAGTCCACCGCCACAACAATATGACTCAAGCGGGGCCTTGTCTGACACATTTTCAATGCAGAATGGCATTCAACATGGTTGCCCTTTAACGCCACTGTTATTTCCCCTATCCTTGTAACGCCTACTTCAAGCTATAAAAGGGGCAATCCTAATACCCATAGCTTATTTGCCAGGGATGAGAGTACAAGGTAGTGGCTAAAGCAGATCTGCTATTTACTGTGACCCAGTCAGTGGACTCCCCGCCAAATATTCATAAGGAGCAGAGTGGTGCCTTACAAAGTTTGAAAATAACGGGGAGTCAGAGATATATATATATATATATATATATATATATATATATATATATATATATATATATATATTTATTTTTTTTTATTTTTTTTATAAAGTCTGATGCCTCTTTTGATGTTTTATCAATTGCATTTGTCACATAAAAAAATCCCAATCAATCTAAAATGCACCAGTGCATACTTTTAATTACCATTAAATAATGCTAATCACCATTATATTAATAACAATTATATATTTATATTAATACCAACAGACTCTTGTACATTTATACAAATAACAATAATATTTTATTAATAAAGAAAAAAAAACATAAGCCAATTACCAGAGTATCTATTATGCAGTTAGTCCGCAAAGGTTATATACAGACATGTGGAAAGTCAATAGCCTTTTTAAGGTCCCCCCTTAATTCATAATGCACCTTATAGATATGACGCCCGACTTACCAATGCATCTCCAGACACCCTGGTGCCTAGTGGGGGCAGCCGGTGTACTTCTGCGCGATGCGCGTAGACAACCTCTGCTGCTGCTGCTCGTCACATCCACAGGGCTTCTATGCTGGAGCTCCGTCATAGAAGCCCTGGCGGAAGTGGCGGCAGCAGCGGAAGTTGTCTTCGCGCATCACACAGATGTTCCCCGGAGAGGAGGATACAGGTCCCCTGCAGCGCTGCTTGTTTCTTACTTTGTACCAACGATAACGAGTGGCATCTCTGATGAAAAGGAACTGCAAAAGTGCCTTAACCCCTTGACTGCTAACGACGGCATGGTGCTGTCGCTAGCAGTCCCAGTCAGGGACCTCCTTGATGGAGGTCTGTGGACCTCCATCACCACCTACCCCGGCGATCTGCCTCTCACACTGAAGGGCATCACCGGGGTCACCCGAACCGCCCAGTGACATCACGCGCTAAAATTTCTGTTTATTTTAGACAGGTTACCTACTACAAATATTTAGCAACACAGGTTTTCATATTAGAGTTTAGAAAAATAAAATTACAAACTGGTTTTTATTGAGTCGGAAGTGAAAAAATACACTTTTTCCCATTTTTGGCTTTATTTTGCAAACCTAATGAGACATACACATATGGTATATTTGGAATCTGCTTTGGGTGTGCTAAAAAACAATATATGGTTTGTATAGTTTATTCCCAAGAAATGTACTTCTAAACACGTTTAAATGTGAGATGCACCAAAGTGGCGAAAACCAGCTTAGCACCCAGGTGGGAAATGGCTCAGCAGCCAAGGGGTCAAGATTCAAAGTAAAGTAAAGTGGGTGTGACTGGGTGTAGGAGGGTACATATCAATGACTGATAGGTAGCCAAAAACAAACAAAAAAAAACAGAATTGTTATGGATGTTATTGACGAGACCAAAACCTGTGGGAGATTTTCGTTATTTTTTTTCACTCTGCCCATCAGCATTTACAAGGAGAAGGGACAATCATTAGATATATAAGTGTGCTGATGTCATTTTTACTTGTCAGTAGCAGCAGTTACAAACTGATGAGAGTTGGCGTGCGAGACCGTGACAGGTATTAATGCTCATGCTCGTCTACTATACTGCAAGTTGTCTATTTTAGTGTAGAAAAGTTACTGTTGTAGGGTGGTGTCACGAACCGGGTAAACAGGTCGGGTAGTAGCCCAGACGCAGAGAGAGAAGGGCGTGGTTGTAGAACAACATGGGCATAAAGTATTGAATACTCCAGGTTGAGTAGGGTGGAACCTGATAGGTGGATTGGAGAAGCTGTAGTGTACTACTATAGTGTATTACAGGGACTGCAGCAGACATTTTTTACCCTGTTCATGAGCAAACTTGAGTTGATTAAGAAAAGAAAAATCATCATGTTCAATTCATTGCTGCATATTAAATAGTGGTGACAAAATCTGTCATTTGACTGTGAGAGTAAGGGGTATAATATCTATTATTTTTTTTCCATTTTTATAGTAAATAAAACATTTTGAAATGTCACTGAGAATGAGTGATTCCAGAGCTGGCGGCAGGTGTGCACAAAAAACTAATAGGCAGATGACCACAGGTTTAACAGTCCCAAGTAGGCAGAAGCCTTCTTGCTTGGAGTCAGAAGTTGAACCACTACCAGTGCAACCACAACTGCCCTTTGAGTAACCACTACTGTAAGCACAGATAGCACTCTCCAGAGCAAAGAGGGGCGGCAATCAGATAATAGCAGTAGATCTATTGTTGCCCCAGAAGATAGCAAAGAAGAGGGAAGTTCTTCTCATGCAGCAGGTGGAAAAAACAAAAAAAAAAAAGATACGGTCATTTTTGATGACAATGACTTGGATTTGGATTATAAACCAGGCTTGGAGGAGTCAAGCAATACATCTTCCAGTTTCTCTGTTGAATGTGTTCCTCTTTGCACTGTGCAGAAGCTACAGCTGTGTACCTTCCACAAGTTCCTCTTCAGCACTACCATCATCACAAATACAACTATGGAAACAACCAAAAAAAACTCTAACGCAACTGCTACCTCATCTGGTGGGCAACGTCACAATAAAGTGTGGGAGCATTTTGAGACTGGGAAAGATGGGCACAGTGCAAGTTGTGTTGTAAGGTAGCGAGCAGGGGTAAAGGGAAAAGACACGTAGGTACAAACTACAGTGCACCATCCAAGCTCCCCAAAGTCATTGTATTGCATCTGAAATGATAAAAGCCTATCTTAAGGTACTGCCAAATCGTCCTGTTATCAACCTTTTAAGTTAATGGGACCAGAAGGCTGTTGTATGGCCAGGCCTCTCTTTAGCGGCCCAACAGTTGCTTTCATGCCCACCCACCAGTGTTCAAAGCTAGAGTGTTTTCTCTATCATAGGCAACATACTACCAGCGTAAGGCTTTCTTGAAGCTGAAACTTGAAACTAGGCTACCAAGCACTCAATATTCAAACTATTGAGTGATTTCTAGTGCTGCTATGTCTCCTTTGTTACTCTTGAATGAAACATTTTTTGTTGATTTTGTTAAATTCAGTCCTGCATGTGCCTATCATCTGCCAGTGCCTGCCTGCCCAGGCCCAGTGCCCTACACCTCTTTGGCCATCCTTATTCTTGAGGAATAATTTTTTATTTTTTTTTATTTTTTTTTTTTACATTTTTTAAATTTCTATAATGAAAGGTGAATCCAGAATGAATCAGGGACCTTCCCATTTGGGACAGCTGCCAAATTTAGTTTGAGCCGAACAGCCAGTTAACGAAATTAGTTACGTGAAAATGAAACGTATATTTTGGCTTAAGCAATTTTGCTGGCCCTGCACAAGACTAAAATACAGTTGTGGACAAAAGATTTGAGAATGACAGGTATTGGTCTTAAAGTTTGCTGCTTCAGTGTTCTTAGATATTTTTGTCAGAAGGTACTATGGAATACTTAAGTATAATTAGAGGCATTTCATGTGTCAAAGGCATTTATTGACTATTAAATTGAGTTTATCCAAAGAGTCAATATTTACAGTGTTGACCCCTCTTTCGCAAGACCTCTGCAATCCGCCCTGGCATGATGTCACTTAACTTCTGGGCCACATCCTGAATGATGGCAGCCCATTCTTGAATAATCAATGCTTGGAGTTTGTCAGAGTTTGTGGTTTAGGGAGTTTCCTGGTCATGGACCCCAAATTCCATTGTTTTTTTCCTGAACCACTTAGTTATCACTTTTGCCTTAAGGCAAGGTGCTCCATCATACCGGAAAAGGCATTGTTCGTTACCAAACTGTTCTTGGATGGTTGGGCGAAGTTGCTTTTGAAGGATGTTTTGTTACCATTCTTTATTCGTTGGCAACGATTTTCATTATCGATTTTATCGATTAGTTGTTGCAGCCCTTAATCTGTGCCACTCATATTTGGTCTACTTGGGGGATCTGTTATACTTTTTTTATGAATTCTGGGGAGAACAGAAAATTTCCATAATTTATGTTTTATAATACAAATAATCATATTCCCCATCCTTTGAAACCCTTGATAACAGTAACTGTAATTGCTCTTTATATTACTGTAAAGTATTATGGTTAAGCTTTATGAAAATGTAATCTGGTCAGATAAAATAATTTTAGCTTATTTTAACCAATTTAAACCCTCATGTTCCATGCATCATGAAAAAACCCCATGGTTATCTGTGTACCTGAGGCACCCACGTCCCCAGGAACAGCCATTTATGGGGGCTTTAGTGCATCCCTAATACTTGGGCCAATTACTCAGGTCTTACTTTTCTCGTGCACCTGTTTTTGTTTATTACAACTCTCACCCCCCTCAGACAAGCTAATAAGGATGATGGGAGTTGTAGCCCTAAAAAGAGTGTTTGCATTATGTATTATCATTTAACCCTCTTGTGACGGGCCACGGGTATCCCGGCTGGTACCCAGCCGGGATACCCGTGGCCCGTCACAAGAGGGTTAAATGATAATACATAATGCAAACACTCTTTTTAGACCACCCGTCAATTCTTTGTTGCTACCTCCCTGAAGCACAAGGGTTAACCACTTCCAGCTGTAGCCTATACTAGCTTATTTGGTGAAGGAGCACCGTAGCTCGCCGAAGCGTAGCTATATCCGGTACTGTAACTGTCCTGAGAAGGACAGTGAGTGATCCAGCAAGCCCCTGAAGCATTAGACAAGACTAATGTCCAGGGAAGTGACACACTTTATTGGGAAACACACAGGCTTATATACAGGTTAGGTGATAAAAAGGTCAAATCAGGACACATCTTCCCACCCTACCCAGACAGTCCGGCGCCGCGCTTAGGCTACCGAGCCCCGCAAATGCCTGTATAATTTGGTCATCATTCTCGGGGTGATCCCGATGGAGCAGCAGCGATCGTGAGGGTTTCGAGGGGGCGGTCGGGGACCAGGAAGATCTGGTCCAAAAAGCGACGTGATCGGTCAATGGGGGCCCGAGCGACAGTTTAAAGTTTCTCCAGGACGAACCACGAGATAGCCGGCACGCGTTCGGCAGCTGCGGCCGTTTTCCGCTCCTCTGGAAGTCCCGGCGACCAGGCATCCAGGGGAGGCTTTCCCCCCCGAATGGGTCTTGCTCCATACCCCACCCCCGGTGGGTTAATAGCATGGTAAATGGTGCGGTAGGTGAGGGCTGATGGTGCCCGGGATACGAAGGGTTAAAGTATGTGGGTAGGGCATGTGGAACATGGACAGGGGCAGCACGGGAGGGAGAACACAGGCAAAGAAGACAGACACCCAGATAGATATACATAACTATCACAACAATGATATTAAACAGCACTTTTCAACCCAGGGTTGTGACACCTCTATTTTCTTTGTGCTGTTGTACAGAGGAATGTGGTATGTAGTTTGCCCTGTAGAAAAATATATATAAAAAGATATGCATGAGTGAAATTTCTGTGATCTAGAAATGCAGCGGAATACATTTTGGTGGGTTTTTCTGCAGGTGCATGTAATCTGTGCAAACAAACCTAACAAACATAAGAAGTTTGGCGAAAAAAAGGAATGAAAATGTTAAACTCCTTTTGCATGATAAGTGTCCAAATGGTACTAGTGAAATATCCTGGGTTGTCCCAGGGTGTCTATGGCTAAACAATTCCAAATGAGACCCAATTTGAAAACCTTGTTTGGAAAAGAGAACAGGCATGTTCCATTTTGTGTCCTGTCAACTTCCTAAACCCTCCAAAAACCTATGCATTTGGATTTTTCAAATTCAGGATACCTACATTAATATATTTTGCGGTATTTTGGTCAACTGAAAGGGTTTGGGTGCCATTTTCATAATAAATAAGGGTGAAAAAAAATCTCCAAAAAAGTTTCACTATTTCAAATGTATTATTCATACTAAATTGTAAAGGAAAAGTCTCAGGTTAATGGGCACCAAACACCCTCAGTAAAAAAGGAGTTAAATTACCTGAAATGAACTATTGTATCTTAAAACTAAGCTCATATTTCTAAGATATGAATCTATGGCATTTTATTAAATGTATTAACTATATTGTTGAACGTTATTGGAACGGATCTTGGTACCCCAAAAGACTAAATATGCTACAGTCAGGTAAATCCACTACTCCGACCGCTGAACCTCTCGTTTATTATCGGTCACACTACCGCCTTCCTCTCAAGAAACATCAGCAGAGATTAGATACTTAAGGGTAAAATCAGCAACACAGTTTAATTGAAACACACTGGTATTTAACCCCTTAAGGACCAGGCTGCCTACTTTTTGTACCCTTTGGGACCGCGGCTATTTTAACACTTTTGCGGTGCTCGTGTTTAGATGTAATTTTCTCCACACCCATTTAGTGTACCCACACAAGTTATATATTGCTTTTTCAGGACAAGAAGGACTTTCTCCAGATACCATTTTTTGATCATATCTATTTTCCTATAAAAACATAAAATATGAGGAAAAAAAATGTAAAAACATTTTCTCACTTTTATTTGAAACATGTTTTACTCATCCAAAAAACCTGCTAAATAGATTCTACTATTTGTCCTGAGTATAGAAATACCCAATGTTTTTATGTTTTTTTTCTGCAAGTTATTGGGCAATAAGTGTAAGTAGCGTTTTCCCATTTCAAAACCAATTTTTTTTTAAAATCTGGTAATTCTTCCCCCCATGTGCTATTTCGGGCATCTTTGAAGCCAGCCAATGCAATTTACCCATCAAACCATATATTTTTGAAGACTAGACACCCCAAGGTATTTCAGATGCCAGCATTGTACCTCTTTCCATGCATGAGATTCTACCACCAGCCTCTGCCAAAGATTGTGGTAGTAATTTGGCAATATTCAGCAACATCTGCCGAGTACAGTGATACCCCACATGCATGGGTTTGTCTGGTGTTTGGGGGCTAAAAGGCCACATTTGGGATGTGCGCCCCCCCCCCCATTTTGGTCAGTCTGTGCCTATGCCCTAACTTTGAACCTGTCTGTGATCATACGGATACCTAGAGCAGCCTCTCCTCCAGGATATATCGTCCAGAAGGGAGCGTTGCTGAGACCGGGGTCAAGTCAGTGACTATATCTCCCCCAGGATGCTGGTCTCAGTAGGGGAAACTTCTGGAGCAAGGCTGAAGGGTCAGTAGCAGGTTTGACCTGAGCTGGGATAGGCATTGAGTCCTTTAACCACTGAATAGGGAGGCATGTATTGATCCCTCTGCCTCCAAGTACAGCATTTACAGAGGCTGCCAAGTGTTAAGCACAATGCTGACAGATCCGAAGACTCTGCCATAACCCTCCCCAAACTCTTGGGGAAGACTTCTCTGTTTATTACAAGGCAGACAGGGTTATATAGGAAAACAAGGGGTGGGTAAAACACTTCAAACAACCAAGTACTTAGTATACAAAAGGAAAGTTAACATAAGGAAATTAACACAACACAATAGTTCACACCACAACAAAGGATCAATAACATCACCTCAAGATAATGGCAGTGAGGACAGGAAGCAGCACCAATAAACATAACGGCATTATACAAATAAGGAACATCAGTTTGAAAATACAAAATACACATTAACCCTTGTATGTCCACAAGTCTCAGACGGCTACCATCACACTGGCCACTACAATTTACCCCATCAAACCATTCATTTTTTTTTTTTTTTTTTAATTAGACACCCCTTGGGTATTTGAGATGCTTTTACTTTCCATGTCAAGATTTTTGGGAAGATACAGCGCTAATTTTAGCTCATAATAATAATTATTTTTTTTTACATTTTGCTGGAGCTGGATGGTTCCTCTGATGCATAATTTTTAGATGTTACCACTTTTTATTTTTATTTTACTAAATCACATTGTGATTAGAAAGCTGGGCCATTTGACTTGCATGGTTGAATGCAGTTCTTGTATTCAACCTGCAAGTGGAGCCAGAGTTCTCAAGCAGACTTTCCAAAGTTGTTTTTTTTTTTTTTTTTTAAGGACCGGGCTTATTTTTTCAGTTTGTACCCTTTCGGACTGAGGCGTTTTTTTTTTAAACACTTTTGCGGTGCATGTGTTCAACTGTGATTTTCTCCTCACCCATTTAGTGTACCCACATAAGTTATATATTTGTTTTTTCATGACAAGATGGGCTTTCAGATACCATATCTTAAAAAACACCTTTTATGACTTATTTGAAAAATCTTTTACCTCGCCTACAAAAGCAAGTAAAAAAAACAGCTAAATAGATTCTACTATTTGTCCTGAGTTTAGAAATAAACATAAACATTGGGTATTTGCTGTTTTTTGTAAGTAGAGTTTTATGATTTCCATAAAACATTTTTTTCCCAAATCTGGTCATTCTGCTTCCATCTCCTCTTTGGAACATCTTTGAAACTGGTTAACACAATTCATCCACATCAAACCATATATTTTTTTAAAAGTAGACACCCCAGGGTATTTCACATGCTGGTATTTTAACCATTTCAATGCACTAATTATACAACCACATTTTGTCAAACTTTGTAATAGTAAATTGTACTTTAGTTATAAATATACATGTCCTGGTATGTGTCACTGTCAAACAACACCCCAATATGTGTTCAGCAACATCTCCTACAGCGATACCCCACATGCATGGGTTTGCCAGATTGTTTGGCTGGAAAAAGGCAAAAAACAAAACAAAAACAAAAAAAACAACTAAGCTAAAATGTGCTGCTGCTATGGGATCAATCCCTAAGGACTGATCTACAGCAAAGGAGGGGTTAATGGTACCTAAAAATATAAAATATAAAGTATAAAAAAAAAATGTGGATAAAAATAAAAGTGCACAAACAGCAAAAAAAAAGTGCTGCCTGTGCAGTGATCAACCGTAAGGAAGGGGTTATAAGAGCCTTTGTGGTGAAAAATGTATATTTTATAATTTTTGGTAAAAGTGGAATACCTGCTTTAGAACACGATCCGTCTCTCTCCCTCACTGATGAAGGGAGGCAGATCTTTACCGGTCAAAGGCAAACGTTTAAAAACATTACCTTTGACTGGGCAAATCAAGACTCTCCTGAGTGATCTTTAGGCTTGGGGTGTCAATCACTGGATGCTGGTGGCATGGTGGTGAAAGCGATTTGGAAGGTATGTTGGAAGGTAAGTTACCCATGGCGGCGCCCTCCCGCTAGAAGCTTTGTTTAAGAAACGATCAGAGGCATTTCAGTAACACCAACTGAGTGAAGCGGGTTGTTTTTTTTCTGTGTTGCTGAATGCCTCTATGTCGAGGCATTACAGCAATACAATCTGAACCGATTTAACCCCATGACGGTTCAGGACCGTCAAAGGTCATTCTTAAAACCTATTTTGCGTGACGACCCTGGTCATTAAGGGGTTAAAGCTTAATTAATATAAATAGTCTGCAAAGTTGTGGAATCTGTTATCAGTCTATAAACTATACTGAAGTTGTAAGAAAAATTAAAGCTTCTGCTAAAATTTGGTACTAATGTACAAACACAGTATTTGCACAGTATTGTATGACAAGACTTTCATCAAACTGCAACAACCACTAATAGTCATAGTGGCGGGTAGCTTACAGTGTTTGTGGTGTCACATGATAGATCTCAGTGTTCCCTTTTATCCAATAAGAAAAACTCGAAATAGTCAAAAGGTACACTATTTGCTCAAATATAAGACAAGTTTTTTGGCACTTAGGGAGGCAGAGTGGGGGCAGGTTAGCAAATAATTTTTCTCAATCAAAGTTTTTATTAAATACGAAAAATTAGTTTACATCTGAATATTTACTAGTAAAGCTTTTCCTATAAAGTAGTCTTATATTTTTTCCTAAATTAATATTAAACTTTTGGGGGGTCGTCTTATAATCGAGCAAATACAGTATTTGATATTTTAAAAAGGACACAACAAGCAATACGACTGTTTCAAAAGGACCCATTCAGAACATTTCCTAACCCAGGCTTGCCACCCTGCCTTCCAGATATGCCACATACCCCCAGACACGCCACACTGCCCTCCCCACATATGCCTTATATACCCTATATGCCTTATACCCCCAGATATGTCACTCCGTCCTTCCAAGGTATGCCGTATACCCCCCTGATATGCCATAGTGCCCTCATATATTTGCAGACTCGTTCACAGACACAATACTTTTATAAATACAGGGTTAATCTTCACTGCCCCCAGGATTTAGATTCCCCTCAGTTTGCCTCTAACTGCACCTTAAGTTAACTTGAATTAATTAAATGAACCCTCAGTCCTCAGCATTAAATCAACCCTGAAGAGAAGACCCCATCAACCATAACTGCCCCTAAATTAATCCTGAAGACCCAATCAACCACAACTGTCCCTAAATTAACCCTAAACACCCCATCAACCACAATTAACCCTAAACACCCCACTAACTATAACTGCCCCTAAATTAACCCCAAACACCCCATTAACTATAACATAATCGGCAGTGACTGCAGGGAGGGACTGGAAAAAGGAAGTGGGCTGGCCAGTCGGCAGTGACTGAGGGAGGAACTGTAAGTAGGAACTAAATTTACAGATTATAAAACGAAGGGTATTTTTCAGAGCAAATGCTCTGATTTTAGAATCAACAAAAATCGATACAGCTAATCGATAATGAAATTCGTTGGCAACGATTTTCATTATCGATTAGTTGCTACAGCCCTACTTTTAAGTTAACTACAAAATACTCATGATAATGAGTAATGATAATGGTGCATAGCTAGTCCAACCTTATGATTTATATGAAACATATCTACATACACTATACAGTATATTTAAGAAACACTTAACATTTTAACAATATAAAAATACTATCAAAATAACGTCTCCTTACAATACTTTTAGATTTAAAGTTGGATTGCTATTTTAAGATAATGGGCCAGACATTTGTTTTGCAAATGTATGTTAAATCTTTAGATTTACAAGACATGTTCGCTTTCAGTTCTAACAGAATTTCATGTTCAGGTTAAAAAAAGAGTTGGTGTTACAAAGTGCAGGTAGTGTTCTGTGTACATATACCACAATGCCATGGGGCTCGTTGGAATTCTGCTGTACATATCTCTTATGTCATAGTTGAAAAAAATAAGTCCTCCTTTCACCTACATCTAAGGCTTTCATAGGAGGCTAATCTGCACCAGGTTTAAAGTCCATGCTAATGGTAAAGATGTTGAGGTTGTGCCAGTCAATGTGTTTGTAATATCATGGCAGTTTGCGAGACTGTTTACTGTGCCTTTTAGTAACAGAGTAACATGGAAAAAACAAACCAGATCGTGCCTGAAAAACGGGAAAAATAATACCGTATTTGCTCGATTATAAAACAACCCTGATTATAAGACGACCCCCCAAAATCAGAATATTAATTTAGGAAAAAAAAAGAAAAGGCCTGAATATAAGACGACCCTATAGGACAAAAGTTTTACCAGCAAATGTTAATTCATGTAAACTATGTGAACAATTGTTTGTTAATAAAAGCCATGATTGAGAAAAATATTTTGTTTTTATTTCCTTTTTTTACAACCTGCCCCCCCAGTTATGCACATCTGCCCCCAGGCTTGCCACTCTGCCCCAGAAATGCCTTATAACCCCTATATGCCACTGTGCCCCATGATATGCCTTTTAACCCTCTAAATGCCACTGTGCCCCATGATACGTCTTTTAACCCTCTATATGCCACTGTGCCCCATGATATGCCTTTTGACCCCATATGTGCCACTCTGCCTCCAGAATTGCCTTATTCCCCTACATGCCACTCTGGCATTTAGGGGGTTAAAAGGCATATTATGGGGCAGAGTGGCATATAGGGAGGTATAAGGCATTTCAGGAGGCAGAGTGGTGTATTGAGGGTTAAACGGCATTTCTAGAGGAAGAGTGGCATTAAGGGGGTTAAAAGGCATTTCACAGAGCACTCTGCCTCCAGAAATGCCTTATGCCCCCCGTTTTAACACTCCCTCCCTCCTCCAAACTTACCGGTGCTTCTGAGTCCCCGGTGCTTAGTCCGGGCAGCGTGTAGAGCTCTACGCGATTCGCGTAGACAACTTCCGCTTGAGCGGAAATAGTCTACGCGAACCGCATAGAGCTCCAACGCTGCCCAGACTAAGCACCGGGGACTCAGAAGCACCGGTAAGTTGGGGGGGGCATAACACAGGAGGATCCAGGTCCCCTGCATCGATGCGGGGGATCTGGATCTTATTCTCATAGTCAGACCTATTTGAGGTCTGATTATAAGACGACCCCGATTATAAGACGAGGAGCATTTGCTCTGGAAAAAACCTTGTCTTATAATCGAGCAAATACGGTATCTAATATCTTACTGGATCAACAAGCTATCACTTGTCTTGATAACGAATTAACCCCTTAAGGACCAGGCTGATTTTTATTTCTGTTATTGGCTATTTTAACACTTTTGCGGTGCTCGTGTTTAGCTGTAATTTTCTCCTCATCCATTTAGTTTACCCACACAAGTTACCCATTTTTTTTCCCAGGACAAGAAGATGCTAGCTATTCTTTTGTCAGATCATATCATCTAATTTCCTAAAAAAAATAAAATGTAAAAATTTAATAAAACCCCACCTTTTCTCACTTTTATTTGAAAAATTTTACACATCTGCAAAAAGTAAAAAAACTAGGGATGCACCAATATATCGGTGACTGAAATATATCGGCCGAAAAGTTATTCGCAAGTTATCGGGCAATAAGGACAAAATGGCCGCCGCACCGATCATCAAAGATCGCGGCGGTGGGCTAAAACAGCTTAGGAAGCGATCGGAATCGCTTCCTAAGCATAAACTGTGTTGCTGACATGCCTCGATATCGAGGCATATCAGTAACACTACCCCCCTACCCCGATATCCTTGTGATTGCTCCGAAGAGCAACCACAAGTGCCATCCTGTAAATGACGTTGCCGTCATTCACAGGATGGCATCAACAATAGAAAACTGAATGAGTCTATCCAGACCCTCTTGAGAACTCTCGAGCTCCTCCTGCAGGTTGAATGCAGGTACTGCATCCAACCATGCAAGGTCAATGGAGCCCAGCTCACTAATCAGTGATGAGTATAAAAAAAAAAAGTAACAAATTTTAATTCATAAATTTTTACCAAAAAAAAAAATAAAGTTCTCAATAAGCAAGTCCTACAATTCTTTATCTTCAAAAAAACATTCCAGTTTGGAAAGAGTTAAAATATTGGCATTACAAATGCCCATAGGATGTCTAGTTGTATGAAATGAATGATTTGATGGGGTAAATTGAATTGGCCCAAATATGGGACATGGGGGCAGTAGGATCAGATGTCTAAATGGCAAAAAAATACACACCTCACAAAGGCGGCCTCTTATCTCCCAAATAACCCAACAAACCCATGCATGGGGGGGTATCACTGCGCTCAGGAGATGTTACTGAACACATATTGGGGTGTTGGTCGCCACAGACACATACCAGGAGAGATAAATTTATACCTGAAGTACAACGTGTGTGGAAAAAAATACAAACCATTTTTACTACCATAAAGTTTCACAAAGGCTGGTGGTAAAATCAGTGCATGGAAAGGGTTAAAATACCAGCATTTCAAATACCTTGGGGTGTCTAGTTTTTAAAAATATATGATTTGATGGGGTAAATTGCATTGGCCGGCTTCAAAGATACCCGAAATGGCACATGGGGGGAAGAAATACCAGATTTGGAAAAATGGTTTTGAAATAGCAAAACGCTACCTGTACTTATTGCCCCATAAACCTGCAGAAAAAAGCAAAAAAACATTGGGTATTTCTAAACTCAGGACAAATAGTAGAATCTATTTAGCAGGTTTTTTCATTAGTTTTTGCAGATGAGTAAAAGTTTTTTTGTTTAAAAAGTGAGAACATTTGGTTTTTTTTAACAAAAAATACCCATATTTTATCATTTTTTTTATAGTAAATTAGATATGATAAAAATAATAGTATCTAAAGAAAGCCCTGTTTGTCCTGAAAAAGATATTATATAATATGTGTGGGAGCACGAAATGAGAAAGAAGAAAATCACAGCTAAACAGCAACACTGAAAAATGTTAAAAGAGCCATTGTCCCACAATATACTACGAGTAAAAAACCCTATTGTCCTTAAGGGGTTAAAACCTTTGGCAACTTAGTTATTTTATTTATTTATTTATTTTAACCGGGGTGGGTGTTCGGTGTTGCTGAATGCCTCGCTATGAAGGCATTTCAGCCACACCACTGAAGTTTAGGAGGCGATCGTTGATTTGATTTTGAGTACTCAGGATACATAATAGAATCTATTTAGTAGTTTTTTTTTCATTAGTTTTTGTAGACGAGTAAAAGATGTTTCAAATAAAAGTAAAAAAAAAAAAGTCCTTTTTTCAATTTTTCACCACATTTTATAATTGTTTTAAGGTGACTTTTAAGGACTCTTGTACTTAAAAAGCAGTACATCATTTGTGTGGATACAGTAAATGAGAAAAGAAAATTACAGCTAAAGAAAGACAGAAATGTTAAAAACAGCCATTGTCAGAAAGGGCACAAATACGTTAAAAGTAAAAATGCAGGAAGATAAAGAAACCAGCTGTATGATTTTACCTAGAATATAAACACACTATTTTGGGGAACTTTTTATTACAGCGAGGTACTGCTATAAAAGTCATAGTAATAAAAATTGTAGGCTTTAATTGCTAATGGCAAAAGTATGAGGAATAATTAAAGTCTTAATTACAGACGTGAATGCCTTTTGGAACTACCATATTTGCTCGATTATAAGACTAGGTTTTTTTCATGCTCTGAAAAATACCCCTCGTCCTATAATCGGGGTCATCTAATAATCAGACCTCAAATAGGTCTGACTATGAGACTAAGATCCAGATCCCCCGCAGCGCAGCAGGGGACCTGGATCCTCCTGTCTCTAATGCCCCCCCGCAATTTACCGGTGCTTCCATCGCGCAGACCTTCCCCGGCTGTCAGAGATCAGAGTTTCCCTCACCAGGGAATTCTCTCTGACAGCCAGGGAAAGTCTGCGCGATGGACGCAGACAACCCCCGCTGCTAACCGGAAGGAGGTCACTGCACCTCCTTCCGGCTGCAGCGGAAGTTGTCTACGCAAATCACGTAGACCTCTACACGCTGCCCAGACAACACACCGGGAGTCAGAAGCACTGGTAAGTTGGTATTTTTTTTGGAGGGGGGGTGTAATGGGGGGCATAAGGCATTTCTGTAGGCAGAGTGCTCTATGAAATGCCTTTTAACCCCCTTTCTGCCTCCAGAAATGCCTTTTAACCCTCTATACGCCACTCTGCCTCCTGAAATGCCTTATACCTCCCTATATGCCACTCTGCCACATAATATGCCTTTTAACCCCCTAAATGCCAGCGTGGCATATAGGGGTATAAGGCATTTCTGGAGATAGAGTGGCACATAGGAGGTCAAAAGGCATATCATGGGGCACAGTGGTATTTAGAGGGTTAAAAGGCATATCATGGGACACTGGCATATAGGGGGTTTAAGGCATTTATGGGGCAGAGTAACAAGCCTGGGGGCAGATGTGCATAACTGGGGGGCAGGTTGGAAAATAAAAACAAAATATTTTTCTCAATCATAGCTTTTATTTAAAAAAAAAAAATAAAAAAAAAAATAGTTCACCTAGTTTACATGAATTAACATTTACTGGTAAAACTTTTTCCCTATAGGGACATCTTATATTCAGGCTTTTTCTTTTTTCCTAAATTAATATTCAGATTTTGGGGGGTCATCTTATAATATTTTGTTCTGCAAAACCGACAGATCCTTGAGAATTGTTCCTTTTTATCCTGCTATATTTGTTATATATAGCAGATACCTGGAGTTGCACGGATATATCGAAACAAGCAAATACTGTCAGAAGAAGTCATTCTGCTTTTCTAGCAGACTATAATAGACACCTTTTTTATTATTTGTGGAAATGGAATCCTATAGGTATCAGCCATCTTCAAGCTTACAAAGAGGGATGGCAACATGGAGGAGGTGCCATCAGGTGCTGCGAGGGCTGTAACTATTTATTATCTGTCATTTATATAGCGCCAACAATTTACGCAGCACTTAGTACAATACATATATTCAAGGGGTACAACAAGACGAGAATTGACAGACTAAGACAAACCGAAACATTAGGTGGAGAGAGCCCTGCTCGCAAGCTTACAATCTTGTTACAAGATGTACCATTACATAAGTTATGGTGGGTAAAAGGTGATGGAAACCCTTCCACTTAAATTTAAGCGGTAGTAGAAGTATTATTAAACACTCATCTACAGACACCAGACAAGCCAGAAGGCTTGTTTTTCCCTCAGAAATCTCATGATGCTTTGACAACCACAAGGGATTCTGGGTAGGCGCATGCAAATAAGGTTAACAATTATCACCTTTACAAAATGTGAAATGCTTCCATTTACATTAAGCAGGGCCGGCCCGACAATGGAGCCGAGTGGGGCAGCCGCTCCAGGCGGCACTTTTGAAGGGGCGGCACTTCGCCGCCCCAAGCCCTTTTTTTTTTTCTTTCTTTCTAAAGCGAAAGAGAGAGAAAGGGGCGCCGAGTGGTTTTCGCTTACCAAGCTGTCAGTACCCGCTCGGCGCCCCTCTCTCTCTCCTCTGCGGCGAGTCTTCCTGTTCAGTCTCGGTGCCGGCTTGTAATGCTGAGTGCCGGAAGATTTCCGGCGCTCAGCATTACAAGCCGGCACGGAGACCAAACAGGGAGATTCGCCTTAGGACTGCTGAAAGGTAAGTACAAGGGGGGGGGGAGGGTAGATAATATGGGGGGGCGGCAGGGACGGAGGGAGAGGAAGGGTAAAAAAGGGGGGGGGCGGCATTTTAAAATTCGGCCGGCCCTGACATTAAGCATAGTAAATATATTTGACTACTACAGTGATTAACTGTAATCCAAAAGCTGAAATAACTTTTTGCCTATTTACTAAAAAAAGCGGCTAGATCAATGTATAATTAAGCCCTCCAGGGTCAAAGTTTTCTACTGTCACTGGTCCTTACCCACCTTAGAGCATTAAAAAAAAAATAAAAAAAAAAAAAGGATTGGAAACTGATAAACTGGATTTAGTGAATTTCACCTGAATTGAGCTAATAGCCATGTCACTTAAATAAATATGGACTTATTGTGTGTGAGCCCGGAGGCAACCAAACAGTGAACAGGTCAAGTGCCTTTACAAAAGTAGCCAAACGTGATGGGTTTTATGAACCTTACTGGAATTTTAATATAACTACTGTACTAAAGAACAAAGCACTATCGTAATGTGCCAGCATGTGTCCTTAAAAGAAAAGCAAAGTTTTGGTCTCTACTTAACGGACTGTCGACAAAAATCAACGGCAATTAAAAGTGTCACGTTTACATCTAAAGACGTTTGTGCGTGCGTGGTGGTGGTGGTGGTGATATTTCAATAGATCATGTCAAGCACTGAATACAGAAACATTAATTCTATCTAGTTCTTTTGCAAAACATACATGACAAGTACACGCACTAGTTAAAATGAATAATGTCTCACAGTATAAATCTTGATCACGAGAAAATCAGGGGAACAGTCCCAAGGTACTGAGATGCTTTATGCGCTTATATGTTTAAAAATAGACAGATGTACATATCTATATATTAATGGTTACTCACCTCTGTTACTATGGTGGAGATGTAAAATTCTTGACTGTAAATCCATCCATCCAGACATTTCTCCAGCTCTATCTCACTCACATTGACGTCCTTGCCAGGGAGCAGTCCCTCGGCAGAGTATTTACCGAGGGTGTTCAGCCGGTACCTTCGGCAGGGGCTCCTAACCTGCACTCCATCCTTCATTTCCCAGGGGACGCTCACATTCTTCCATGCCTGGCTCAGGTTAGCGCTATCTGGGACCAGGCAATGATGCTCCGGGGTAGCTGCCAGAAAGACAGCTGACAGACCCGTGAAACCATTGGGGACAATACTAGCGCTGAGCAGAAAGAAAATGGTGAGTTGGAACGGACCCCACTCCCCTAAGAAAGCAGTTGCTTGGTCGTAATCACGCATGACTTTGCCGCCAGGCGCTGAGGGTATGCAGTGTGTTGAAGGAAGGCCAGCAGGCAGCTGGACGGAAGAGGAGGGTGGTTGGCTGCGTGCCGAGGGAACAGCGGCTGTATATGGTACGAACAAGCAATACAATATTGTGATAAAGCCTTCTCTTGTTACGGCCTGCTAGGCCTTGCGTGCCGGCTACGGCAAGTGGGTTGATGCAGAACAACTTTGTACCGCCCAGATCACGCACGAACTGAGAGGCAGACCTGCAGAAGCTGACGCTGTCACATTGGGAATAGTGATAGGAAGTTCGGATCATTAAAGTGAACCGGATCATTTCGATTCGTTCACTGAAATGATCCGATTCATGATCCGGATCTTCGGATCACTCAGTGTGCCTGCACTGAGTTACTGTTTTCCAGTAACTCCGTGCAGGCACACTAACGATTGGCCCCGCCCCTTTCATTATGAATCCTCCCCCCTGCCTCCAGTGATGTCAATGAAGGCAGAGAGTCGTTCAAAGATTCGGATCTTACAGGGATCCGAATCTTACAGTGATCCGGATCACTGTAAGATCCGGATCATTGTAAGATCCGGATCATTGTAAGATCCGGATCATTGTAAGATCCGAATCTTTGAACGACTCTCTGCCTTCATTGGCATTCTAATCATTCAGAGAATATCACCATACTGTTATAAATAATACATTAATAATCACTGCCCCCAGGATTTACATTCCCCTTTACCTGCAACTGCACCTTAAGCTAACTTTATTAAATTAATTAAATTAACCCTCACCATTAAATTAACCCTAAACACCCCATCAACCATGACTGCCCCTAAAATTAACCCTTAACACCCCATCAACCATGACTGCCCCTAAAATTAACCCTTAACACCCCATTAACCATAACTGCCCCCAAATTAACCCTAAACACCCCATTAAGCATAACTGCCCCCAAATTAACCCTAAACACCCCATTAAGCATAACTGCCCCCAAATTAACCCTAAAGACCCCATTAAGCATAACTGCCCCCAAATTAACCCTAAACACCCCATTAAGCATAACTGCCCCCAAATTAACCCTAAACACCTCATTAAGCATAACTGCCCCTAAATTAACACTAAAGACCCCATTAAGCATAACTGCCCCCAAATTAACCCTAAACACCTCATTAAGCATAACTGCCCCTAAATTAACACTAAAGACCCCATTAAGCATAACTGCCCATAAATTATCCCTAAACACCCCATTAAGCATAACTGCCCCTAAATTAACACTAAAGACCCCATCAACCATACCAATTTATTAGGTAATTTATCTGGAGTACATGCAATTAATTTAGGGGCAGTTATGGTTAATGGAGTATTTAGGGTTAATTTCAGGGGCCATTATGGTTAATGGGGTCTTTAGGGTTAATTTCAGGGGGCGTTATGGTTAATGGGATCTTTACGGTTAATTTCAGGGGCAGTTATGGTTGATGGGGTATAAGGGTTAATTTTATGCTGATGACTGAGGGTTAATTTAATTAATTTAATAAAGTTAAAGTAAAGGGGGGCAAACTCAGGGGAATCTAAATCCTGGGGACAGTGTGAACATTATTAATGTATTTATTTATAAAAGTATGGTATCAGTAATATTCTCTGAATGATTCGAATCTCTGTAAGATTCCTTGTAAGATCCGGATCCCTGTAAGATTCGAATCATTTGAATCTTCGGATCATTCAACTCTTCGGATCATTCGACTCTTCGGATCATTCGACTCTTCGGATCATTCGACTCTTTGGATCATTCGACTCTTTGAACGACTCTCTGACTCTATGAGTCATCGTTCCTGTGTGAATTAATGAGCTGTAACCTGACCCCAGAGTCTGTGTCTGCGTGCTCTGCAGATGACTCACAGCTCTAGGATCAGGTTACAGCTGCATGATTCACAGACTGAACCGCTACAAATGAATCGTTCAGTCTAGTGAACCGATTCATCCGGATCACTAAAAAGAACCGGATCAAATGAACGATTCGTTCATGATCCGGACATCACTAATTGGGAAAGGGGTGATCAAGTATTAGTATGCGATTTCGTGGAGCGGATTCTGTTCAAGGTGGTAGTGCTAAGATTTTATAACTGTTATTTTCATTTTCACTCTTCATAACCCATTGTGTATTGGGAGGTCAGATAAAAAAAAAACATTTTTAGATATCCCCCTTCAAGACCATGTTCTTTTTTTGCTAAACGACCAGAGCAGTTTTTGATATCTCTTTATTCAGTCGTGATTGACAACTAACTGATTTAGTGCACCCCCCACATTATATATTTTCGGGGTTTTTTTCAGGACAAGTAGGACTTTCTTTTGAAATAATAAAATGTGGAAATAAGGGAAAGAGGCATTTTTTTACAGTTTCACTTATAAAAACTATACATAAGTCTATCAGTGCAAATGGGAAAGAAACTACAAAAATTGATTACACTGGATATAAAAAGTCTACTCACACACCCCTGTTAAATACTGGAGTCAAGCTATCAGACCCTTTTTCTTTAGATTAGCAAAAGGTGCATTACACCTGGAAATGTGATAATAATCATATAATGTTGCAATTCTGAGTGGATTTTGCAGAGTTCTCACACAAATACCGTATTTGCTCGATTATAAGATGACCCCCCAAAATCTGAATATTAACTTAGGAAAAAAAAGAAAAAGCCAGTAAATGTTAATTCATGTAAACTATTTTTTTAAATAAAAGCTATGATTGAGAAAAATATTTTTTTTGTTTTTATTTCCTTGTATTTTCCAACCTGTCCCCCAGTTTGTCGCACATCTGCCCCCAGGCTTGCCACACCAATATGGCACTGTGGCCCATGATATGCCTTTTAACCCTCTATATGCCACTGTGCCCCATGGTATACCTTTTGACCCCCTATGTGCCACTCTGCCTCCAGAAATGCCTTATACCCCTATATCCCATTCTGGCATTTAGGGGGTTAAAATGCATATTATGGGGCAGAGTGGCATATAGGGAGGTATAAGGCATTTCAGGAGGCAGAGTGCTCTATTAAATGCCCCCTTAACGCCACTCTGCCTCCTGAAATGCCTTATACCTCCCTATATGCCACTCTGCCCCATAATATGCATTTTAACCCCCTAAATGCCAGAATGGGATATAGGGGTATATATTTTAACCCCCTAAGTGCCAGAGTGGCATATAGGGGTATAAGGCATTCCAGAAATGCCCTATGCCCCCATTTAACACACACACACACTTACCGGTGCTTCCAATTTCCTGCTGTATTGCCGGGGCAGCGGGTTGACGTCTCCTTCCGCCGCAGCCGGAAGGAGGTGGAGTTGGCAGCGGAGGTTTGTCTGCGTCCGTCGCGCATACCTTCCCCGGCTGTCAGAGATCAGAGTTCCCCGCACCGGTGCGGCACTGGTGCGGGGAACTCTGATCTCTGACAGTCGGGGAAGGTATGCGCGACGGACGCAGACAACCCCCGCTGCTAGCCATACCTCCTTCCGGCTGCAGCGGACGTTGTCTACGCGGATCGCGTAGACGTCAACCCGCTGCCCCGGTAATACATCAGGAAGCACCGGTAAGTGTGTGTGGGGGGGTGTTAAATGGGGGGGGAGACAGGAGGATCCAGGTCCCCTGCAGCGGTGCGGGGGATCTGGATCTTAGTCTCATAATCAGACCTCTATCTGAGGTCTGTTTAGAAGACGACCCCGATTAGAAGACGAGGGGTACAAATTAAAAGGTAAATATCCGCTCCTATCTAGCAAATTACCTTTTATAAAATTTCTGCATATGTTACAAAATTCCACCATTGGACCAATACATTTACACTGCACATCTCACCCCCCCTATATAATATCTTACAATATGGTGCATTTTTACTGTGGAAATTTAAAGATATAGCACCCCAAATATCAGCGCATTACTTGATAAATGTCATATTTCAACATTCTACATGGGGTTAAAAAAATTCCCCCATTGGACCAATACAGTTACACTGCACATATCTCACACACACCCCCTCTATTATTTCTGAGAATATGGTGCAATTTTACTGTGGAAATTTAAAGCTATAGTGCCCCAAATATCAGCCCAGTGTCACGTAGTGTCAGGGTCCGCGGCGAGAGAATCCTCGCCGCAGTAACTCACCTGAGTACCCGCCAATAGCGGGTACTGTCTCCCATGCCGCAACCTCCGTCTTCCCGGAACCAGCTCCTTCAAACTGTGTCTAGGGGCACACGCGCCCCCCTCCAGCCTCTTCTAGTTTCCTGCACGATGTAGCCTGGGGAATGCATGTCAACGGCACCACGCAAGGAGGAAGGGCGACATCTAGTGGAGGATTTAAAAACTGGCACTGAGCTTCATTTAGTGCTGTTATTTTCCCAGACAGAGCTATTTAGTTTGCGCTCCCAATATTTGTGATTTCTGGTTTTGACCCTTGGCTTTGTTCTTCGCTTATCCTGACTTCGCTGCTCTCTCCCGCCCTGATCTTCTGACCGTCTCTGATATTGCCTTGTCCACTAAACCTACTGGAAGGTAGCCTGCGTACTGGGTTCCTCTCCTCGCTCCTACCAGCCTGACACGTAGCTGGCAGGGAGATGCTCCCGGCCCCCTGCTCGGCAGCAGCGAAGAAGGGGGAGACCCCCCGCTTCTGATCAGCAGCCGCAGCGAAAATGGGGGAGACCCCCCCACCTCTGCACGGCAACCACAGCCGCCACGAAGAAGAGGGAGACCTCCCGCCTCTGCACAACAGCCACAGCCTTCGCGAAGAAGGGGGAGACCTCCCGCCTCTGACCAGCAGCCACCGCGAATAAGGGGGAGACCGCCTGTGCACAGCAGCAGCCGCCGCGATGGTGAGGGAGACCTCCCGCCTCCATGCTGAGACGCCGCAGCCAGGAGACCGGTCCAGATCCGGTGTCCGGACTTGCTCCTCTTCACGCCACGTAGTGGTGCCGTCGGAAACTACATCGCCTTATACTGGGAGGTTACCAATACACCACACGCAAGATGGCCGCAGAGGAAGTGACGTAACGGGACTTTGAATATTTGGCGGGAGATCTCTAATTAGTGCCAAATCTCCTGTGCCTATTTAAGAGACTCTGAAACCTACAGCCATTGCCTTCTGGTTCTGTCACAACACATCGTAGGAAGGAGACACCAAAGCCAGGTAGGACTGGTAAGGGATAGTCCAGAGAGCCAAGGTCAGGAAGCCAGAGATCAGGAACGAGATCAGCTGGACCTGTCTCTAACCATTTAAAAAAATATATATATATATATATAAAAAATAAAAAAATAGAAAAAAAAACTAAAATAAAAAAATTAAAAATATATAAAAAAAAGATAATAATCATAAAAAAATGTAAAAACCTGATATCCCGAGCTGCATTTGTAGTAGCATCAATGAGGTTAATTTGTGGGGCGTGATGACGTGAGGCGCTCACGGGGTGGAGCGTTGGAGCACGTGAGATGAATTCTAGGTGATGGCGTCCTGCGATCTGTCTCTCTGATGTCCCGTGATTCTGTTGGAATCTAACTGCGCAGTTTGTTTGGCCGAGGTCTAAAAGTCCTACCCACCAGCTTAGACACAAGGTTTTCGGATACAGCAACCCCGGGAGAGTATCCTGAGGAGTGGCTGCCCCCGACTGATGTCCCGTCCGGTGGAGTTGGCCAGGTTGCCGTTATGCTTGAAGCAGGGGTGAGATCTGAGGAAACCCAGTATCTAGCTGTCTTACTGGCGGTAAACCGTGCCACAGATTTTTGATGTCGATGCTGGCGATCGTGTGGGATCTGTAGAACTACTGACTCGTCGAAAAAGTATTTATTTTTCTTCAATCATGTTTATGAATCAACATTGGAATACGTCTGTATTATAATCATGTTGGTAGAGGACATTCTAATTTGCTTGATCTCGGACACTTGGAATCATGTTATCAACCTATAACATTTATATTATGAATTAATACCTCGACGGATTTAAGAGACATTCTTATTTATTATCCCGCTCAATCTAATTATGTGAACATTGATTGCATATTCCAATGAAACTAAGAATCATGTTGAGAGGTTTAAGTTAATTATTCAGAAGGAGGACATAACGTTTCAATTAAACTATCCAATTTGAATTAAATTTTGATCAACACAACTTCCCTAGCAGTTTGGATATAGAAAATCCGGAGTAGCAATCACAATTATGCTCATATCCAATTAATTTAATCAATTATTACAATTATGCTGGAAGAGGATACTCTAATCTAACTGATATATGATCCACACTGGACATTTTAAGATCATCTCATATAATACCGTATTTGCTCGATTATAAGACGACCCTGATTATAAGACGACCCCCCAAAATCTAAATATTAATTTAGGAAAAAAACAAAAAGCCTGAATATAAGACTACCCTATAGGAAAAAAAGTTTTACTAGTAAATATTAATTCATGTAAACAATTTTTTCATATTTAATAAAAGCTATGATTGAGAAAAATATATATTTTTTTTATTTCCTTTTATTTGCCAACCTGCCCCCCCCCAGTTGTGCACATCTGCCCCCAGGGTTGCCACTCTGCCCCCAGAAATGCCTTATACCCCTATGTATATGTATAGTGGCATATAGGGGGTTAAAAGGCATATCATGGGGCAGAGTGGCATATAGGGGGTTAAAAGGCATTTCTGGAGGTATATATATATATAACTGCTAACAGCAATCACACTCCTATCAAGCCAAGGCAGCCAGTACATGCTGGAACCTGGGGATGAAAGGAGTGTGAGTACAGCCTCCTTATGCCATGCTACCACCACCACCCCCCTTACACATCCATGCTATCACACACTCATTCACAAACATTTAAATACTCATTCATTCCATTTATCACACATACTTGCTCAAAAACCCTCCCCCACCCTCTTACCTGAACTGCAGATCTCTCACTCTAAGACTTCTGCAGAGGCCCGGCTGTGCGAGCAACTTCTCTGGCCCCGCCCCCAGAGGAAGGAGGAGGGAGACAGAGTTATGTGACACTCTTCTAGCTTCCTGTTCTCCTGCCGCTGTTAGAAGAGAAGCTGCTCGTGACCAAAGTACCGGTAAGCAGCCTGGCCCCAGCGGAGGTCTGATTAGAAGACGACCTCGATTATAAGACGAGGGGTATTTTTCAGAGCATTTGCTCTGAAAAAAACCTCGTCTTATAATCGAGCAAATACGGTAGTTATATTAAGATTTAAAATTCAGACTTATACTGTGCTAGATTCAATCATGTGGAGATGGAAAATCATGTTTCATTAATCAATTATGCTGTGAGTCTAATACTAGTAATTAAGAAGGGGGACTTTGGACTATAATCAAACTGTTAACTTTTGGATCAATTCATTACTATTGATTATTCATATCGGACCTTTTTTTTTTCTTATATTTTTAAACTTATTTATTCTTTATCCTACTAATGAATTATAGATTTTTATTATTTTTGAATTTTTTCTATTAAAAAAAAACAAAAAACAAACAAACAAAAAACCCTATAGTCCATATTGACCTTTACATCTTTCGGAAGAATAGATTATAAAATGGCCTCAAAAAGGGAGGATCCAAAATCAAAAAAAAGAGACTTAGACCAAAAAAAAGAAAAAAAGATTTCTACGTTATTCTCACCTCAGGGGCATAGGAAAATGGAGGAATCCGTTTGCTTATCTGATGTCACTATAGATGAAACTGGAAGACATTCCCTAAGCCCTGGGGCACAACCTACTCAAATGATTACTAAAGAATACCTTCAATTATGTATCTCAGCTTAACTCATTTAAAGATGAACTTATGAAACTGAACATGGAGTGGAAAAGTGAGTTAAAAGAGTTAAAATCAATTAAAGATGACCTTAATCATAAAGAGAATATTATAAAAAATTTGGAACAAAAATTGAACGACGCTGAGGATCGTACGCGCAGGAAGAATTTAAGGATACGTGGCATATCGGAAGATATAAAACAGGACTCCATCAGAACTTTTTTGAAAGAATTGTTCTTAGATATGGGCATCTGTTATGAAAATGAGATGTTGATAGAGACAATATAATTGAACGTGTACATAGAATGGTAAAACCAAAGAATATAGCTGAAGGGAAACCCAGAGACATAATTATCCGCTTTTCTACCTTCTTTATGCGTCAGAAAATATTAATGGCAGCGAGTAATTATGTCCCGAAAATGGATACATTCCAAAATTTTATGTTTTTTCAAGATCTATCCTTACATACTAGACAAAAGAGATTTGAATTTAAAGAGGTGACTAAGATATTGAGAGAGCAAAATATTAGATATTCCTGGGGATTCCCAGTTAAATTGATTATTATGTCTGCTCAACATCAACCAATTAAGCTATCAACTGTTGACAAAGCTAGAAGCTGGCTAAAGGAAAAATCAGTATACACGCTTTGTAACATAATGGATGTGTAATTTGACAAGTGTGGGAAGGTTTTTTTTTTATATCATTTCCTTACTGGGTGCATGTAAATTTTGTTTTCTACAAGGGAAAGTACCTAGTGACATCGGTATGCACCGTGGGTATTATACCTTGTTACAACCTAATACTTTTGATTATATCTTCGATATATTGAATATATATCTGAAGTTCGCGATATTACATGTTCCCTAATGTACCTGAATGGCAGAGGGTAGGGGTTTCACTTTTTCTTTTTTTTTTTTTGACTTAGGATTTTTAGTATGCCACTACTGATGCACGTAAAGCCTATGGCTTTGCAGTTTTATTAGGCTATACTTAATTAACACAATTATTGGTATCTTTATTCGTAAATTATAAGTAACAAACTTAATGGAATACACCTTTTCAATATATTATCACTAACTATTTAGGATCAATCTGGCATACATATGATTGATGGTTAAAACACTTTAGACTTTCACTTATATATGGGTTTCAAAGGAGTATAGGAGGGGTGCTTATTTGTTGATAGGCCGTAGCTGATAAATGAATTGATCTAAATATAACGCAGTGCGACGGCAGTCACTAATAAATTATATGCAACGGATGGTAAATGGAAGTTTAGACGTTCACTAGAATGGAATGCACATACACTTCAATGTAATAATTCTAATGACTCTCTGACTATAGTTTTCTTAATTTTTTTTTTTTTCTCAACTAGGCATAAGGTACTATATGTCTCTCTATTGGGGGCATGTAAATCGTCACTGACCCTTTGAGTTTGGCTTTTATAGCATGCTTTATTTGGGAATGAACCTATTAACACTTGTACGTGCTGTGGTTATCATATCTAGTTAAAACTTAATTTTTCTGATCAAAACTTTTGATATATTGAATATACACTTGAAATTTTGTTATTATATGTTCTCTACTGCACACGATTGGTAGCGGGTAGGGGTTTTAGTTTTAATGTTGATTTAGGATTTTCAGTTAGTTACTATTGATGCATTCAAGCCTATATGGCATTGAAGTTTTAATAGTTTATTTTAAACTAATATAATTTATTGGAAGTTCTATCTGTATAGTATAAAGTCATTCATTTAATACACCTTTTCAATATATTATAACTTACTATTTAGGATCAATTCTGCATATATATGACTGATGGTTAAAATACTTTAGATTCTCACTTATATATGGGCCTTAAAGGAGTATATATAAGTGGTGTATATTTGTTGATATGTGTGCTATAAATCATAAGCAATGGGTTTTAAATGAAACTTTATTTAGCTATTTGAACGGAATGCATACATATTATAATGCAATAATTCAAATGACTCCTTGACTTTTCTTTTTTTTTTTCTTTTTCTTATTCTTTCTTGAATATAGATATAATGTTCTCGCATAGCTCCTCAACAAGGTGGAGGTACTATGACCCCGGAGATTGCTGTTTTTTTTCTTCGGTGTTTGAATAGTATTTGGGTTTCCATTAATTTGTATGTTTGGGATTTTTGTGATATGAGTGAGGATGTAAGGTGTATGGAGCGTCAGTATGTTTCAGTAGGGTCATTCCCAGTCAAGCCTCATCAAACACATGTTATTAATAAAACTTATATGACATATGGAAGAATTACTTAAGATCATTTAGCTGAATGTCCAAGGTCTAAATCTGCCTCATAAAAGATATTCCTTATTTCATTATATAAATAATCATCATATAGACGTATGCTGTATCCAAGAAACGCATTTGAAAAACGTAGATATCTATAGATTGAACAATAAAAGATATACAGTGTTTGAATATTCATCGCTACCCAGTAAAAAAAAAACGAGGCGTAGCCATTTTAATCTCTAACAAAATTAAAGCTGAGATGATTTATAAACAGAAGGATCCCCATGCTAGATACGCTTTTATTGTATGTAAACTAGACGGGAGAATATTTTCCATCTTGAATATATACACACCAAATTACAGAATCATTTTTTAAATAGCACATTACAAAAAATTCAGAAATATATCCAGGGAACCTTTTTGTGTATGGGGGACTTTAATTGTGCTCCTGATGTAGAATTGGATAGTACTAGCTCCCGAGGAGGAATTTTTAATAGAAATCAAGTCACTTTCTCTAAAGCCTTCAGTGATACTCTAGGTAAATATAAACTTTACGATATTTGGAGGACGTTGAGACCGAGAGACAAAGATTATACATTTTTTTTCGGGTCGACATAAGATATTCTCACGTATAGACTTAATATTAACTACTGCGAGCGTGATCTCAGATTGTAAATGTATAAGAATAGGCAATGTAGCGTTGTCAGATCACGATCCAGTTTGTTTGGAAATAGAAAAGAAATATCACTTAAGTCCACGTCCCTGGAGGATAAATGAATCATTATTAAGTTGCAAGGACTCCCTCGATTATATTTCCCAGACGACTACCCAGTTTTTTCTGGAGAATTTGACAGATAATGTGAGTTTAGGTAATATATGGTGCGCTTATAAATGTGTCTTGAGAGGATACCTAATAAAAAAAGAAGCATATAATAGAACAAAGGGAAAAGAAAAATTGTCTGATCTATATATATATTTGAGTAACTTAAAAAGAAAGTGTGGCCAATCTCAAGAGGAACAAGATATCTCGAATATGATTAAAATATAAAAAGAAATTGAGGAATGCTTAATAAGTAAAGCAAATTATAATTTGATCAAGTTAAAGCAAAAGTTCTATTATGTTGGGAACCGTGCAGAGAAACAGCTTACTAATCAACTAAAAAATAGAAACTTGAAAAATAGAATTCTTAAAATCATAGATGGGAACAAACATCTTTCTAGTCCAGATGATATTGGCAGGGCTTTTGGCAAGTATTATACAACTTTGTATAATATTGATGGCCAAGCCCAAAATGATGCACAGATGAGACAATATTTGATAGATTCCAGATTGCTGAAATTATCTGACACAATGGCGGAACAATTGGACGCTCCATTCTTGGAGAGCGAAGTAAGAGATGCGATAAAAAAATTAAAAATACGTAAAGCCCCTGGCCCTGATGGATACACAGCATTGTTTTATAAAAAAATGTCTAAACTGGTAGTTCCGCATTTAACCAGCATGTTCAATGAAATTAGTGTAACTAAGTCTTTTCCTAATGGCATGTTGGAGGCTATCATTCTTCCTATACCCAAGGCTGGGAAAGACTACACGAAAGTGTCTGACTATAGACCAATCTCTTTGATTAACTTGGATACAAAAATGTATTCTTCAATATTGGCAGCTCGTTTGAAACCTTTATGTTCACAACTAATTCATAGAGATCAGACTGGTTTTATAAAAGGAAGGCAATCCAGCGATAACGTTCGAAAGATTATCGATTTAGTTGAATATGTAACAACTCATGAAATTCCCTCGATTTTCCTGGCCTTGGATGCAGAAAAGGCCTTCGACCGGGTTAACTGGACTTTTTTAGATCAGATATTGGGGACTTATGATTTTGGTGAAGGATTTATTCGTGCCGTTATGGCCGTGTATATGGTAGTTGGTCAAGGCTTTAGATCGGAATGGCTCAGACTAAATAACGGGACCAGACAGGGTTGCCCATTGGCACCCTTACTATATATACTCAATCTTGAACCATTAGCGTCTAGAGTCAGGTCCAATAAAAGAATTAAAGGAATAAGAATCGGTGATCTGGAAAACAAACTTTGTCTATACGCGGATGACGTATTATTATCTCTATATGATCCGCTAAACTCAGTTGACTGCTTGATGGCCGAAATTAATCTATTCAGCTGTTTCTCAAACTATAAATTGAACATCAAAAAAACCCAAGCCGTAATGATGAACCTGTCAGCTTCATTAAAAGCCAGTTTAGAGGAATCTTATGATTTTTCTTGGGAGGCAGACAAGATTGACTACTTAAGATATCTGAAATTATAGAAATTAACTTTAGCAAACTACGGGATGAATTGATTAAACAAACCAAAGAGAGGAAAGGCCTTTTTATTTCATGGCTCGGGAGGATGAATGTTAGATCTTACATAGTTCCAAAATGGTTATCTTCTTCAAATGATTCTGGTCAGGCTTTGGACTACAGTTTTTCAAAAAAATATTGATAATTTTATCTGGGCAGGTAAAAGATCTAGAATAGCACGGAAAACACTAGCAGCTAGTAAAAGCAAGGGAGGACTTAATGTTCCATTGCTAAGTAGATATGCCCAAGCAAGTATGCTAATGCATATTCTGAAATTACAATATAAGAATAATAACAACGAAGACTGGTTTGTGATAGACCAAGAACTGACAGGACTTTCAAATTTAGAATGTATACTATGGCTACAATATCCTAAGCTTACCGATTACCCTCCAAAGCTCTATAGAGTTTTGGGAGTTTATTAAGCCCCGATTAGGCCTTTATAATAAAATAATCCCGACAGCTCCGCTTGAAATTCTTCAGTATAATATTTCCCAATTAAAATTGAGAAATTGGACTAACTTTAGGAGCAAAAGGATTACTGATATCCTGGTCCGGGATAAAATAAAATTTCTCCAGTTTTCGGAGGAATTTGAATAGGGCAATCTGGAATCCTTCAACGTTTTTAGGATAGCCTTTTATATTAGATTTCACTTGCTTGTTGAGACCTCATCTAGCCTGAGTCAAAAGATCTGTGCCATGTTTTCCACGGAGAATATTCCCAAAAGCTTAAAAAAATGGTATACACTGCTTGAAGAATTAGAAACTCCTTTTGTTTATAACGCATTGAAAACTTGGCAATCAGATCTAAAAACTCAGATCGATCTAAACATATGGATAGGTAGTCTATTAGAAATTAATAAAATCTCGCACTGCCTTAATATGATCGAATTGCATTATAAGATAATGTGGAGATGGTATATAACTCCGGTGAAACAGATTAAATTTAATCATAATGTGTCTTCTTTGTGTTGGAGATGTGGTTTGACATTAGGATCATATACCCACATCTGGTGGGAATGGTTGGCCCAGCATTCTGACATTTTTTCTTGTTAGTAAAAGTTATAATATAACATATACCTATATTAATTATATAAAATTTGCTTGACTGTATGAATGAATTGTACGGATGGTATGGAATGAATGAGGGTGATTATTCTCTTTTTTTTTCTCTCTTCCTAAATTGTTGGTGTGCGCATCAACATGTATGTGAATTTATATGCTGTTCAATGTATTGTAAGCATATCTAATTTGTGAATATGTATGTGAATTTATATGCTGTTCTATGTATTGTAAGCATATCTTTATTTTTTTGTTGATGCGATCTTATATGTTATATATTGAATATAAAAAAAAACAAAAAACCTTACATCCCATTGCCCTAGCATAACATCCTGACCCCGTTCACAACCCCCAAACCCGTTAAGTCATAAGCATAAAAATTCTACAAAAAATGTACACCTTATACTATGGGAAAGTATGGAAAATCTACATAAATTAGGTATTTCTGAAATCAGGACACCTGAATTGATAAACTTGGAGGGGATTTTCCATCACTTTACCTAATTTTGTGAGGATTCAGATGGAGAATAAAAAAAAAAATAGGTGTTTTTTTTTCTAATTTTCGTTAGTTTTTACTAAATTTCTCATTCTAAATTTTCAGCTAATCATCCAACTATCATCCAACTATTCAAAAGAAAGCTCTATCTCTTCTTGAAAAAACAATATATAGTTTACATGGGTACACTATTCACAGGAAAAGAGAATAATCGCTGAACCGACATAGCGCAAAAATGGCAAAATTGCTCTGGGACTTGAGGTACCAAAAACCCCTGGGATTGAAGGGGTTAACTGTTTTTATTTTTTTCCTGCTTTGAACTTTGCCATTCCTGAAGCTATGCTGCCAGTACTGAGATTTGCACTGTTTATTGATTACTCCTTTGTCTGTTTCCCTTTTGCAATAAACCATGGACATTATTATTGGTGGTGGTTCTGTATTCCTTAGTTGCACACCCTACTTCTATATTCCAGAACCCCAGAACATTTTTAACTATTACGCTAGGATGTTAGGACATAAACCACTCTACAGCCCCTTAACAAAATAACATTTGGCCTCTAAACTCGGAAGACGGTTGTTTCATACTGTAACGTAGCTATAACACTGCTAGGAAAAAAGCACATAAATAAGTACAGCAGAGTTTGAATTTGCAGGATGGTTTGTAAATGTACAATGCTATTTTCATTTGCAATTTGCATCATATGTTGCTTGACATGCCAGTTTGTAGCTCACCATCGATTGACCTTTGCTGTCTCATGTGTCATTTATGTTTAAGGTTAACTATGGTTTATGTTGGGCGCAAAAAAGAATTATGCAACTCAAGGGTTATTGTTTTAAACCTGGAAAAGGTCCCTCTGTTGACCAGTGGTGTAACAAAAAGCCACAACCACCATCAGCCTAGTTATTGATCAAGCTATAGAGGTTGCATGATTTTTATATTGGACACTTTTTGTGCATTTGTAGACAGACAAAAATATTTTACAAAATATAAAATACATATTCTGTCAGCTAAAATTATCTGGATATTTTTATCAGATTTTCAAGTTCCCTTTTAACTATCTTTAAGTGGCTTTTTTTCTTTAATATTTTTCTGATAAGAAAGGCATTTCCTTTTCACATCATGTATATATCAGTGCATCTGAACTGCATGGTTTTGTAGAAGAAAATGAATCCTAAAGTAAAGTTTATGCTTTGTCTTCTAAACCTATATGGTACTTTTTTAATCCAGAAGAAAGTAAACATGACACATTTGAAAAACCTTCAAGACACCTTAAAAGAAACAATTGCCATAGTTAAAAATCTCACTCGTGCTCAATGGGTAAGAATTATATTTTAAAATTTTATTACAACCCTCTTTAGTTATTCAATACATAATATTTTTTTACTTGTTGTTTTTCAGAAAGAGAGATTTCTGATGAATGTCCCAGCAGCAAAAGAGGTAAAGGATTATTGAATGTTCTTGGTTTGGAATTTATTTTAAATATGTCATAATGTAAATAAGCAAACAAAATGTATTTTTTAGTCAGAAATGTATGACTATGTATGGTTTTTAACTAAAGATGGTGATTTTAACCTTCAGATGGAAACCTGTGCTGCAATAATACAGTGGTGCTATATTGAATGTCTTCCATTTTGTGATTATTATTAGACTTGGGCACCAGGGGGCTCTTCGTGTTCGTCTTCGTGCTCGTCTTCGGGGGGGAAAAAACCTTCGTATTCCGCGAATATTCGCCCGTTCCTGTCTTCTCTTCGGGCGAATATTCGCGGACATTCTTCGTGCTCGTTTAATCTTCGTTTCCTTCCCGGTTGCCTTGCAGGGGTTAATACGGGGTTAACAACACATCGGAGCAGCAGCAGCTGCCGTGAAGGAACGTGTGTGCAACTCTATTGGTCGTTTCGGCAGGGGGCTGGTCTGGCATCAACTAGTGAATTGCAGAACGCACTTCATTCGTTGATGGCAGGCCAGCCCCCTGCCGAAACGACCAATAGAGTTGCACACACGTACTGAGGTGTACTGTACACAAAATGACCTAGAGACAAATGCTCCAAGGAACTTGGCCTCCGTTTATCATACACAATCACACATCCATAGATGTTTAATAAAAGAATAGGGATTATTTTACATTTTTAAATTGATTTTGGACCACTTGTAATACATGCCTAACATTTGCTACCTATTTACAATGGCATACTTTGCAACAACCCAACTTTTACTGGACAGGACTGGAAAAAAGCAGGACTGTCCACCAAAATCTTGGGTGTGTTGGCAGGTATGCGGATGGAAAAATGTTGGACAAGAACTAAAAAATAGCTTAGGGTTAATGTACGGTTATGTTTAAGATTAGTAGCAGTGCACTGCTTTGGTTAAAGATGTATTATGTCTAAATAATAATTTAATTTTAATGGGTTTTAAAAAAAAATTAGGGGTTTATTTAAATGTATTTTAAAGTTAGATTTATTATTTAGTACTTTATTATATTTATTTAATGTTTATACTAGTGCTACCTACCGAGCTATAACTACCAACGTGTATTTGCATACCTAGTTTAGCTAAATTAGATGGGACAGGACTGGAAAAAAGCAGGACTGTCCCTGAAAAAGTTGGGTCTGTTGGCAGGTATGTGGATGGAAAAATGTTATAGTATGAAGTGTGAGTTATAGCGTTAATGCTAGTGAGTGTAGAAATGAAGGCCAGGACAAATAACAAGAGGAAAGGTCCTTGTGATTTTTGCATTGTACGTGTATGTGTTATGTGTGTTATGTGTGTTGTCACTTGTCACTGTGTTATATGTGTTATGTGTGTTATGTGTTATGTCACTGTGTTATTTGTGTTATTGTGTGTGTTATGTTTGGTTGGTTGTGTATCAGAAGGAAAATAATGAAATGGAAATGGAAAAGGAAATGGGAAAGGCGAATGAGTGGGCAATTGGCGACCCACTCACCTGTTTCACCCCAGAGCAAAGCATCCAAACACTGTCAGTCCTAGACGTTTGGCAGCGGACTTCCAGAGCTCAGACACAAGGCCCTAGCGTAAGCTGGCCACTCCGGCGGAGGTAGCAGGCGTTGCCACACCGCAAACAGACGCAGCCAGGGGGGAGAAACTGCCCTTACCATTAGGGACATTTGAGGCATGACACTAGCCAGGAAGCGAACTGGCATCGAAGAGACGCTGGCACCACCACCAGCAGCAGCAGCAGAATTGGGAAAGGCGAATGAGTGGGCAATTGGCGACCCACTCACCTGTTTCACCCCAGGGCAAAGCACCCAAACACTGTCAGTCCTAGACGTTTGGCAGCAGACTTCCAGAGCTCAGACACAAGGCCCTAGCGTAAGCTGGCCACTCCGGCGGAGGTAGCAGGCGTTGCCACACCGCAAACAGACGCAGCCAGAGGGGAGAAACTGCCCTTACCACTAGGGACATTTTGGGCATGACTCTAGCCAGGAAGCGAACTGGCAGAGAAGAGATGCTGGCACCACCACCACCAGCAGCAGCATTGAAAAATGGGAAAGGCGAATGAGTGGGCAATTGGCGACCCACTCACCTGTTTCACCCCAGGGCAAAGCACCCAAACACTGTCAGTCCTAGACGTTTGGCAGCGGACTTCCAGAGCTCAGACACAAGGCCCTAGCGTAAGCTGGCCACTCCGGCGGAGGTAGCAGGCGTTGCCACACCGCAGACAGAGGCAGCCAGGGGGGAGAAACTGCCCTTACCATTAGGGACATTTGAGGCATGACACTAGCCAGGAAGCGAACTGGCATCGAAGAGACGCTGGCACCACCACCAGCAGCAGCAGCAGAATTGGGAAAGGCGAATGAGTGGGCAATTGGCGACCCACTCACCTGTTTCACCCCAGGGCAAAGCACCCAAACACTGTCAGTCCTAGATGTTTGGCAGCAGACTTCCAGAGCTCAGACACTAGGCCCTAGCGTAAGCTGGCCACTCCGGCGGAGGTAGCAGGCGTTGCCACACCGCAAACAGACGCAGCCAGGGGGGAGAAACTGCCCTTACCATTAGGGACATTTAAGGCATGACACTAGCCAGGAAGCGAACTGGCAGAGAAGAGACGCTGGCACCACCACCAGCAGCAGCAGCAGCAGCAGAATTGGGTAAGGCGAATGAGTGGGCAATTGGCGACCCGCTCACCTGTTCCACCCCAGAGCAAAGCATCAAAACACTGTCAGTCCTAGACGTTTGGCAGCAGACTTCCAGAGCTCAGACACTAGGCCCTAGCGTAAGCTGGCTACATTGGCGGAGGTAGCAGGCGTTGCCACACCGCAGCAAGTGCAACCAGGGGGGGAGAAACTACCCTCTCCATTAGGGACATTTAAGGCATGACACTAGCCAGGAAGCGAACTGGCAGAGAAGAGACGCTGGCACCACCACCAGCAGCAGCAGCAGCATTGGAAAAGGCGAATGAGTGGGCAATTGACGACCCGCTCACCTGTTTCACCCCAGGGCAAAGCATCCAAAAACTGTCAGTCCTTGGCGTTTGGGAGCGGACTTCCAGAACTCAGACACAACGCCCTAGCGTAAGCTGGCTACATTGGCGGAGGTAGCAGGCGTTGCCACACCGCAGCAAGTGCAACCAGGGGGGGAGAAACTACCCTTTCCATTAGGGACATTTAAGGCATGACACTAGCCAGAAAGCGAACTGGCAGAGAAGAGACGCTGGCACCACCAGCAGCAGCAGCAGCAGCATTGGAAAAGGCGAATGAGTGGGCAATTGACGACCCGCTCACCTGTTTCACCCCAGGGCAAAGCATCCAAAGACTGTCAGTCCTTGGCGTTTGGGAGCAGACTTCCAGAACTCAGACACTAGGCCCTAGCGTAAATTGGCTACACCGGCGGAGGTAGCAGGCATTGCCACACCGCAGCAAGTGCAACCAGGGGGAGAAACTACCCTCTCCATTAGGGACATTTGAGGCATGATTTCAGCCAGGAAGCGAACTGGCAAAAGATGCTGGCACCACCACCAGCAGCACCGTTGGAAAAGGAAAAAGGTGAATGAGTGGGCAATTGACGACCCGCTCACCTGTTTCACCCCAGGGCAAAGCATGAAAGTCTGTCAGTCCATGGCGTTTGGGAGCGGACTTCCAGAACTCAGACACTAGGCCCTAGCGTAAATTGGCTACACCGGCGGAGGTAGCAGACGTTGCCACACCGCAAACACGTGCAACCAGGGGGAGAAACTACCTTAAACATTACAGATAAAAAAAATTAACTTTCCAAGCTAAGAGCTGGGTAACCCAACTTGGGCAGATTGAATTTAAGGAAGGCAATCTGCTCCATCAGATGAGGTGCCATGCGTGAGCGCTGTGGACTCAGTATGTTTCCAGTCATAGAAAACACGCGCTCACTTTGAACAGTGGTTGGCGGACATGATAGTAGCTGCTGCGCAACCCATGAGAGTGCAGGCCACACACTCTTCTTTTCATCCCAGTAGCTAAGAGGATCAACATTAGGCGCAGAAGGAACTTCACAGAGGTAAAGTTTGACCATTTCAGCAGCACTACTCTCCTTTCTGCTGCTAGCTCTGTCAGATGGTCCAACTATACTCCCAAGTGCCTCTTCCCAAAACGCAGCTGCTCCACTCAGCTGTGTTGTGCTGCTTGTGGCACTGCTGCTGATGCTGCTGCTAGGAGTAGCAGACCACATCATCTCTTCCTCCTCCTGCACCTCTCCCTCCTCGGACAGCATTCCCATTTTACGCTGCCAGTCACGCACCTTGTTGACCAATTGCTCCCGGTAGCTACTGAGAACATTAAATTTCAAAGCTAGCTTTCCCTTAATTCTTGGATCGCAAAGGCACGCTAGCATCATTTCGGGACTCTCTTCCATTCGTTTGCGAAGGTGTACTTTTAGCAGATCCTTCAGCTTCCTGACTATGGCTGCTATGTCAGGATGTAGAGTGCCACCTTGAACAGCCTCACGGTTTCCAAGGAACACATCCATCTTGCTGCCTAGATGGGAGAACACTGGGATTACCTGGGCCAGACTGGCAGTGTTTGAGCTTAAATTTTCTGTGGCATCCCTGAATGGTTTAAGGACTGCCACTAGCTGGGCGATCACTGTCCAATCCTCCCTATTCAATGGAGAGGTAATCCCAATATTGTGCTCTGAGGCAAGATTATGGATTGCCCTCTGCTGCTCCAAAATCCTCTCGAGCATGTCTAACGTGGAGTTCCACCGTGTACTGACATCCTGACGTAGGCAGTGTACGGGAAGACCTGACCTCTCTTGCTCTTCCCTCAAAAGTTGGCTAGCCTTAACACTATGGTGAAAGTGCCCAGCGATCTTTCTGCAGCGGGACAGAACTACTGCTGCCACATTAGTTCCTTCTGACATTGCTGCCTTCACTACAAGATGGATGATGTGGGCTGCACAGCGCACACTAACAATATGACCATCTCGCAGCGCTTTCACCATATTGGCACCTCCGTCAGTTACCACAAAACCAACTTCAACATTGGTGCCCGCCTCTGCTCCCACCCAAAGGCTAAACATTTTCCTCATCGCATGCAGAATGTTTTGGGAAGTGTGCTTTTCATCCATCACTTCTGCATGGAGAAGGAAAGATCGGTAGCCTGCTGCAGCAGCTTCCTTAGACACACCGGGCTGCCACCAGTGTGCTGTCAAAGAAAGAAAGGCATGCTGGCCGCTAGGTGCACTCCACAAATCTGTAGTGAAATGAACAGACTGACCAGCAGCCTTGGAAAGCTCCTCTTTCACTGCTGCAACACAGGACCGATACAATGAGGGGACAATGTTCCTGCTGAAAGTGGAACGTGACGGAACTGTATATTGTGGAGCCACAGCCGCCATCAATTGTTTGAAAGGCTCCCCTTCGATCATAGAGAAGGATGCCCCTCCAACAGCAATGAACTGACCAATCAGTCGCGTTACTTTATTGGCCTGCTGTTTGGGCATTGACCTTTTGGATTGGAATGCCACAAATTGTTCCAGGGTGGGCTGGACATGCAGTGCTCCAACCTGCCTTGGTCTCTGGCTGCCAGCACTAGTTGCTGCTGCTGCTGCTGCTATTGGCTCAGAAGAAGAAGCTGTTGGGGTTTTTCCACGGCCACCAGCTATGCTGCCTGCACTAAGTTTTCCCTCTGCATCTTTCCCCAATAGCACAGCGTTGTGTTGAGTGCTGAGGTGATGCTTCATGCTAGCACTGGTAAAATGGCCGGACACTTTCCCTCTGCTTATTAGCTTCCCACAATGTTTGCACTTTCCATAGCGCCCTTCTTCAACATTTTCAAAGTGCTCCCAAATTGGGGCGCGCATAGCCTTGGAGTGTGCCTTGGGTGCTGCTCCTACTGCTCGGGGTGGATGAACAGAGGCAGAACTAGTGGTGGTGGGACTGGTGGTAACAGTACTGGCCATAGTGGGACTGCTAATTGCTTTAGATTTGCTAGGTTTTGCTGCTGCTGCTGGTGGTGGTGGTGGTGGTGATGATCGTAGCGGAGAAGGTGGAGGCTCAGGGGAAAATTGTGCACTAGTCATTTGGACACTGCTCCCTGAGGAATCTGATTCCTGACCACTTATCTCCTCTACTTCCTCTGGCTCATAGTCTAGCTCTTCATTAGCCAGATCGAATGGAATTCCTGCTAGGCTGGAGCTAAGACTGATATCGTCGTGAGACTCGTGACTAGTAGTAGTGCGAGCAGGAAGAATAGACTCTGCACTTGACCTCTCAGTCTCAGGCTCCTCTGCTACCTCGCTAGGTGGAGTTCCACTATGTGTAGCCCTCTCTCTAACTGTCTTTACAAAAATTTTGTAAGGACTTGGTGGCTTGCTAGAGGTACTAGGAGGACATGGCGTGGCGGTACCAGTGGGAACAGTAGGCGCAGCACTAGTGGTGGTAGAGGCGGTAGAGGTGGGGGTGGTGGTGGTGGTGGTTTTCCCTACAGAGGAATGAGATCGCTTTGGTTTGGGACCCCTCTGAGTCTTGCTGGTAATTTGGCTCTGCTTGGTACCTTGCATGCTGCTGGTGGATGGGGAAGATGCTGCTTGGGGCAAAAGGCACTTCTTTTTAGTCACTGGGCTGGTACTACTTGTGCTACCCTTTAACTTTGAACGTGCTTCTGGTGCTTTAGGCTTTCCGTAAAAAACCATAGAGATTGTGGGCCTAGCCGCACTACTACTGCCTGCTTTTGGTGCCTTTCCTTTACTTGATGATCCTTCAAGCAATGCTTCCCCAAATGATAAGCGAGAGCTTGGCCTACTTGGCCGACTAGACTGACGCAAAGGCTGCATCTTAGAACTGGTGGTGGTGCTGGTGGTGGTGCTGGTGGTGGCGGTGGTAGATGGAGCTTGTCCCTCCTTAGTCCCAAAAGGAGGATCCATTTGAAATTTTGTGTTGTGTGTGTAGTGTAGTGTAGTGTTTAAAAAACTATAAAAAAAATAAAAAAAAATAAAAATAAAAAAAAAGGAAAAACGAATTAAAGACAAAAAATTAGAGGAAGTTCTCTTCAGTGCTACTGCTTAAAAAGTAAAACTATGCACTACTGCACTGTGCTGTGTGCAATCTGCCAAAGTGCTAAAGTTATTTAAATTATTAACTCAAGATTAACTATTTAATAACTAGCAGTATTTTATTTTTAATTTGAATTTACACGGGCCTAAGAGCTTAGCCTACTACTATGCTAGCCTAAAGCTATATTTCCTTACTATAAGTCTACCTCTAGGCAGACGCTCTCAAACCCACTAAGCTAAAGTGAGGTTAAATCAGATTCAGTATATGATTTATTAATTAATATTAAGTTATATAATATTAATAGATTAGAAATAATTTACTTATATATTATGTATTATAGATAGAAGAATATAGATTATGAATTAGAATTTAGAATTAGAATTACTTATATTATAGATTATGAATTAGAATTTATATTGTTATATATTATTTATAATATATTATAGATTAAGATTAAAGAAGATTAGAATTATTTTAGTACTACAGCTAGTAGCTTGAAGCTTTGCTTAGTACAGCTCGTCACAGTCAATTTTTCTTGAAAAGAATTAGAAATAAAATAAAATGTCACAGCAAAACAGTTAGCTTCACTGCTGGCTGCACTCACTAGCCCAACAAGTTCACTTCACTGATGGACTGAGGTGAGCAAAACACTAAGGGTACTTTTAATAAAATTGAAATAAAATGTAAAATAAATGAGAAAATCTTTGCAAAACAGTTAACGTCACTGCTTGCTGATCAAAAAAAAACACAGCACTTATGCGGCTGCACTCACTAGCCCAACAAGTTCACTTCACTGATGGACTGAGGTGAGCAAAACAAATGAAATAAAATGAAAGATTAATTAAGAAAAATTGACTTGGTCTCTTGCTGTTGCTAAAACAAAGCACAAACTATAGAGCTGCAGCACCAGTACTAATAAGATTAGCTGAACTATACGCTAGTAGTAATTATTTAATATTATTACTTTTATTTATAGCTAATTTAATTAACTATTAAGACAAGAAAGAATTATAGAATTATTGATATTACTGATTTTAGATTAGACACTAGTAGATGTCTTGAATGTCTACAGTACACTCTACACTAGTATACTATTACTAACTATAACTGACAAATATATATATAATTTTATAATGAATTCAATTATTAATTATATTAATTAATATTACTGATTTTAAATTAGACACTAGTAGATGAATGTCTACAGTACACTCTACACTAGTATACTATAGAATATATATATATATATGACTGACAAATATATATATATATATAATAATGAACTATTAAATTATAGATTCTATTAAATTATTATTTATAAATTCTATTTAATTTATTTAAGCAGGACAGGCAATAGGCACTAGTGCCAGCCCAGGGCAAGGGCACCCCAGTGCCACTGAGGCACTGGGTGCACTGTCAACTCAACAGCACTTACACTACAGTTGATGACAAATTAAATAAAACAAATTAAATTAATCAAATTATTATTATTAATTATATTAAGTAGCACTGAAGTGAGGATGAAGTACACTGTGAGAAATGGCAGGCTAAGGCTTACCAGTCTCACACAGAACAGAACAATCTCTCTCTGTAACGCTCGGATGCAGCACAGCAGTGTTGCCAAAGCAGTCACAGCGAAAAATGAATGGATCTCTCAGGCAAGCTCTGGTCTTATAAAGGCGCCTTCAGAATTCAAAAAACAGCAGCACAGGCATTGGACGAGACCCTTAGCGTGACGTCACAAGAGTGAGCTGATTGGACAGACGAGATCAGCTCACTCCTGTTTGAAATTTTGGCGGCTGCGCGGCAAAAACGAAGACGATCACGAAGAATCTTCGATTCTTCGTGGTTGTGAGTCTTCGTCTTCTCCTACGTTTTGCCGGCACTGTATTCTCTTCGGCGTGTCTTCGGAACGAACAAAAAAACGGCCTCTTCGTGCTCGTTTTCATGTTCGCCCGAAGACGAATGCGCAAGTCTAATTATTATGCACATCCCATTATCACCATATTTTATGTCTCTTGCAACCAGTGCTTGTAGGTTAATTCTAGTTACACTTTTTATATACCGCTTGTATTCCACACATTTGCCTTCCTTCTAAGTGTCCTCTTTTAAAAATGAATTTTAAAAGCTGTGCCGCCATTTCTGTTACAAAAATCTGACCTTCCCTTCATAAAGCATCTTTACGTTTGAGTAAACATGCTCTGTACGATAATAAACACATCATTGGCACCCCATAATCATCAGATCTGCCTCCAGCAGCTGGAAATGCCTGGCCGCGCACAGCTTAAAAACCTAGTGTATGGCCATGCATTTTCAAGCCCTTGTTAAGTCGTGCAAGCGTGCTTGAGAACTAGAAAACAGACAGAGAGACTGAGTGGGAGTGTGTTTAGAGATGAGTGTGTAGCTGTCAGTAGGGGAACCGGTATGAAGAGCTTTGAAGGTAAGAGTCAGGATTTTGAAATGAATCCTGAAATGCCCAGGCGGCCAGTTAGTAAACTGATGGGATAGATAAGTCTGGCAGCAGCGTTTATAGTGGATTGTAGAGGGGAGAAACGGGTATGAGGGAGACCTGCTAATACAGAGTCTCAACATTCAAGTCAGGAGATAATGAGGGCTTGGTCAGGAGCCTTAGTGGTATCTTGTGTTAGGAAGGGCTGAATGTGGATAGTGTTTTTAAGATGGAGACAGACTGAATGTGGTGGATAAACGAGAGGTCAGAGTCAAGCATAATGCCAAGGCAAGTTCTCAATGTACAGAGAACCCAACCCCAAATCCCATTAGCTCGGGGAGTACACAGGCAATTGATCGGTTAAGGGGATTAAGTGATACAATGAGCTTTCCCCATCTCATTGTTATCCCCCCTGTAGTGATGCAGCCGTCTGAGAGCAACAAACAGAGCTGTGCTAGCCAATTGAGAGTCCCAGCCTAGTTACAAGATTGTACCTTTGAAGGACTAGAGAGGTATGCAGTAGACTTGCGCATTTGTCTTCGGGCGAACATGAAAACGAGCACGAAGAGGCCGTTTTTTTGTTCTTCCGAAGGAACGTAGAACAGAATACAGTGCCAGCAAACCGTAGGCGAAGACGAAGACTCAAAACCAAGAAGAATCTTTGTTTTTGCTGCGCAGCCGCCAAAATTTCAAACAGGAGTTAGCTAATCCTCGTCTCTCCAATCAGCTCACTCTTGTGACGTCACGCTAAGGGTCTCGTCCAATGCCTGTGCTGCTGTTTTTTGAATTCTGAAACCGCCTTTATAAGACTAGAGCTTGCCTGAGAGATCCATTCATTTTTCGCTGTGACTGCTTTGGCAACACTGCTGTGCTGCATCCGAGCGTTACAGAGAGAGATTGTTCTGTTCTGTGTGAGACTGGTAAACCTCAGCCTGCCATTTCTCACAGTGTACTGTGTTCAGTTCTACTGAATTAATAATTTTATTAATTTAATCATTTTTTAATTACATTTTTTTTCAGCTTTTGTCTGTCATCAACTGTGTAGTGCTGTTGAGTTGACAGTGCACCCAGTGCCTCATTGGCACTGGGGTGCCCTTGCCCTGGGCTGGCATTAGTGCCTACTGCCTGTCCTGCTTAGATAAATTAAATAATTTAATTTATAAATAATTTAATAGAATATATTATTAATAATTGAATACATTATAAAATTATATATATATTTGTCAGTTATATATACTATAGTTAGTTAGTACACTAGTGTAGAGTGTGCTGTAGACGTTCAGGACATCTACTAGTGTCTAATCTAAAATCAGTAATACCGCTAGCAGCGGGGGTTGTCTGCGTCCGTCGCGGATACCTTCCCCGACTGTCAGAGATCAGAGTTCCCCGCACCGGTGCAGGGAACTCTGATCTCTGACAGCCGGGGAAGGTATCCGCGACGGACGCAGACAAACCCCCGCTGCCAACTCCACCTCCTTCCGGCTGCAGCGGAAGGAGACGTCAACCCGCTGCCTCGACAATACAGCAGGAAATTGGAAGCACCGGTGTGTGTGTGTGTTAAATGGGGGCATAGGGCATTTCTGGAATGCCTTATACCCCTATATGCCACTCTGGCACTTAGGGGGTTAAAAGGCATATTATGGGGCAGAGTGGCATATAGGGAGGTATAAGGCATTTCAGGAGGCAGAGTGGCGTTAAGGGGGCATTTAATAGAGCACTCTGCCTCCTGAAATGCCTTATACCTCCCTATATGCCACTCTGCCCCATAATATGCTTTTTAACCCCCTAAATGCCAGAATGGGATATAGGAGTATAAGGCATTTCTGGAGGCACAGTGGCACATAGGGGGTCAAAAGGCATACCATGGGGCACAGTGGCATATAGAGGGTTAAAAGGCATATCATGGGCCACGGTGCCATATTGGTGTGGCAAGCCTGGGGGCAGATGTGCGTAACTGGGGGACAGGTTGGAAAATACAAGGAAATAAAAACAAAAAAAATATTTTTCTCAATCATAGCTTTTATTTAAAAAAATAGTTTACATGAATTAACATTTACTGGTAAAACTTTTTTCCTTTAGGGTCGTCTTATATTCAGATTTTGGGGGGTCATCTCATAATCAAGCAAATACGGTATTAATTCTATAATTCATTTTAGCTAGCTTAATAGTTAATTAGCTATAAATAAAATTAATAATTAATTACTACTAGCTTATAGTTCAGCTAATCTTATTAGTACTGGTGCTGCAGCTCTTTAGTTTGTGCTTTGTTTTAGCAACAGCAAGAGACCAAGTAAATTTTTCTTAATTAATAATATTTCATTTTATTTAATTTGTTTTGCTCACCTCAGTCCATCAGTGAAGTGAACTTGTTGGGCTAGTGAGTGCAGCCGCATAAGTGCTGTGTTCTTTTTTGATCAGGAAGCAGTGACGTTAACTGTTTTGCAAAGATTTTCTCATTTATTTTACATTTAATTAAAAGTACCCTTAGTGTTTTGCTCACCTCAGTCCATCAGTGAAGTGAACTTGTTGGGCTAGTGAGTGCAGCCGCATAAGTGCTGTGTGTTTTTTTCAGCAAGCAATGAAGCTAACTGTTTTGCTGTGACATTTTATTTCTAATTTCTTTTCAAGAAAGATTGACTGTGTGACGACAACAACTGTACTAAGCAAAGTTTCAAGCTACTAGCTGTAGTACTAAAATAATTCTAATCTTTAATCTTAATCTATAATATATTATATAACATAATATAATATAAATTCTAATTCATAATCTATAATATAAGTAATTCTAAATTCTAATTCATAATCTATATTCTTCTAACTATAATCCATAATATAAGTAATTCTTCTAATATTAATTATTATATAACATAATATAATAAATTCTAATTCATAATCTATATTCTATCTATAATCCATAATATAAGTAATTCTAATCTATTAATATAATATTATATATAATTTAACCTCACTTTAGCTTAGTGGGCTTGAGAGCATCTGCCTAGAGTTAGACTAGAATAAGAAATATAGCTTTAGGTTTAGCATAGTAGTAGGATAGGCTCTTAGGCCCGTGTAAATTCAAAGTCTTTAATTTTTTTATCCCCTTTTTTAAAGTTTTTTTAAACACTACACTACACACACAACACAAAATTTGAAATTGATCCTCCTTTTGGGACTAAGGAGGGACATGCTCCATCTACCACCACCAGCACCACCCCCAGTTCTAAGATGCAGCCTTTGCGTCGGTCCAGTAGGCCAAGTAGGCCAAGCTCTCGCTTATCATTTGGGGAATGTATAGTAGTAGTAGTAGTAGTGCTGCTAGGCCCAGAAGCTCTATGTTTTTTTACGGAAAGCCTAAAGCACCAGAAGCACATTCAAAGTTAAAAGGTAGCACAACTAGTACTTCTACTAGCCTAGTGAGTAAAAAGAAGTGCCTTTTGCCCCAAACAGCATCTTCCCCATCCACAAGCAGCATGCAAGGTACCAAGCATAGCCAAATTACCAGCAAGACTCAGAGGGGTTTTCCCAAACCAAAGCGATCTCATTCCTTCGTAGGGAAAACCACCACCACCACTGCCTCTACCTCCTCTACCACCACTAGTGCTGCGCCTACTGTTCCCACCGGTACTGCCACGCCATGTCCTCCTAGTACCTCTAGCAAGCAACCAAGTCCTTACAATATTTTTGTAAAGACAGTTAGAGAGAGAGCTACACATAGTGGAACTCCACCTAGCGAGGTAGCAGAGGAGCCTGAGACTGAGAGGCCAAGTGCAGAGTCTGTTCTTCCTGCTCGCACTACTACTAGTCACGACGATATCAGTCTTAACTCCAGCCTAGCAGGAATTCCATTTGATCTGGTATATGAAGAACTAGACTATGAGCCAGAGGAAGTAGAGGAGATGAGTGGTCAGGAATCAGATTCCTCAGGGAGCAGTGTCCAAATGACTAGTGCACAATTTTCCCCTGAGCCTCCACCTTCTCCGCTACGATCATCACCACCACCAGCAGCAGCAAAACCTACCAAATCTAGAGTTAAAGCAATTAGCAGTCCCACTATGGCCAGTACTGTTACCACCAGTCCCACCACCACTAGTTCTGCCTCTGTTCATCCACCCCGAGCAGTAGAAGCAGCACCCAAGGCACACTCCAAGGCTATGCGCGCCCCAATTTGGGAGCACTTTGAAAATGTTGAAGAAGGGCGCTATGGAAAGTGCAAACATTGTGGGAAGCTAATAAGCAGAGGGAAAGTGTCTGGCCATTTTACCAGTGCTAGCATGAAGCATCACCTCAGCACTCAACACAACACTGTGCTATTGGGGAAAGATGCAGAAGTAAAACTTAGTGCAGGCAGCATAGCTGGTGGCCGTGGAAAAACCCCAACAGCTGCTTCTGAGCCAATAGCAGCAGCAGCAGCAGCTAGTGCTGGCAGCCAGAGACCAAGGCAGGTTGGAGCACTGCATGTCCAGCCCACCCTGAAAATATTTGTGGCATTCCAATCAAAAAAGTCAATGTCCAAACAGCAGGCCAATAAAGTAACATGACTTATTGGTCAGTTCATTGCTGTTGGAGGGCCATCCTTCTCTATGATTGAAGGGGAGCCTTTCAAACAATTGATGGCGGCTGTGGCTCCACAATATACAGTTCCGTCACGTTCCGCTTTCAGCAGGAACATTGTCCTCTCATTGTATCGGTCCTGTGTTTCAGCAGTGAAAGAGGAGCTTTCCAAGGCTGCTTGTCATGACTCGGGCACTATATATGTTAACATACAGCGAAAACGACATGAAATAAAAACACAAGAGACATGAGGTCGTTGGAAAAAGTGTAAGGCCACAGTGCTTTATTAACTGTGACAAGTTCAAGAAAATATATTAAATATTAATAAAACAAGAGATAGGTTATGCATTAATAACATGTAAAAACCATAACCAAACAACATCTTGTAGGGATATCCCGCCAAATTCCAAACGGAGACCGTTGGGTCGGAACACCCTACCCTTCGAAAGTTCCCCCAGGGACTGAACCCGTGGAGAAAACCAGTTAAACATGAATGTTGGCATAACAACCAATCGTAAATTCAGCATACCTATCTCAAAATACTGCCGTACACCACATACAGGTAGAACAGAAAAAATTGGGGAGGGAGGGCGGGAAATACTTTGGTTTGTCACTCTGATTAACAGAATTTCTGATCAGTGGCGGGAAAAAGGGTCCCCTAAATAGCCACCAAAAAACCCCACCCCTAAGAGGATATGGGACCCCATAGGATGTCCCTTACATGACCCTTAAAAACCTGGCCAGCACGCTTCTAGTTAAATATAGGCCCAGTCATGCAGCCCTTCCTCTTATTATCCAGGGCTTGTCTTGACTCGGGCACTACATATGTTAACATACAGCGAAAACGACATGAAATAAAAACACAAGAGACATGAGGTCGTTGGAAAAAGTGTAAGGCCACAGTGCTTTATTAACTGTGACAAGTTCAAGAAAATATATTAAATATTAATAAAACAAGAGATAGGTTATGCATTAATAACATGTAAAAACCATAACCAAACAACATCTTGTAGGGATATCCCGCCAAATTCCAAACGGAGACCGTTGGGTCGGAACACCCTACCCTTCGAAAGTTCCCCCAGGGACTGAACCCGTGGAGAAAACCAGTTAAACATGAATGTTGGCATAACAACCAATCGTAAATTCAGCATACCTATCTCAAAATACTGCCAAAATCTACGCGTTTGACCGACTTAAACGCGGAGATTCCTCCACAAATCAATGGCACGTTCAATTCCCGAAGTGACCTCCAGACACCACAGATCAGCTCCCAAATCACTCAGGTGAACTCCATCGTCCCGGAAAAACGCCGGGGAGTCGGTTGTAATATCCGGGTGGGAAATAACCAGCCCACCTTGCAAAACCACGAAACGAGCAATAGCTCTATTAACGTTGAGACGAGCCCTATTGATGCCAGCCAACGACCTCGCACCCCTCCAAAACAGCCTAGGAACGATCTCGGACCATAAAATAATAACGCCGGGCATGGAAGCCTGAAAACGGACGATGTCGCACTTAATGTCTTTCTTGAGGCGCCGCAACGGCACATAACACAAGTCATTGCCGCCCGCGTGGAGGACCAAAATCTGGGGCGGCCTGTCAAGCCTGATAGCACGCTCCAATTCGTGGGCGACCCCTTCCCAGCGAAGGCCCCGCACTCCCATCCAGTGAACCTCCACCTCAGGCGAAGGAAAACCTAATTGACGACCCGAACGGCGAAGCGCCGCTCTACGCTCGGCCCAAAAAACGTAGGAGTGGCCGACTATCCATACCAAACATCTCCTGCAGGCTAAAGAAGAGAAAATACAAAAGTAAACAGTCAAACAATATCGAAAACAACAGGCAGGAAACCAAAGCATAGTGCAAAAACCACGCCACGACAAGAAGCGACGAAGAAAAGCACATACATGAAAACATCATGCAGCCGAGAGATATATATATACCTCACCTTTCATATTTCCTATTTTTTTTTTTCTTTTTTTTTTTTTTTTGAGTATTATTTATCTATATATTTTATTTATTTTTTTTTATTATTATTATTTTTTTTTTTTTTTAACCTATTGCTTTTCTGTATTGTTTTTTTTTTTTTTTTATTGTTTTGTTTTATCTTAGTATTTTATTTTTTTTTTTTGTTATATCAAAAGAGGGCGAATATAAGATTTAAAGCGGGCGGATTCCCAACGCCCGATTCTCTTGATAACGGAATCACACAGGCCCCATCTAGCAGCCTGCGTCGCCGCCCCAATGCGAAAAGAATGAGAACAATACTCATGAGGCGGAAGAAACAAAACAGACAGGCAGCGCCGAAACACGGCAACAAATTGAAAACGGGAAAGGCAAGAACCATCCCCATGGAGCAGCAACGGCCCAGCGCCTTGAGGCCTAATTGCCAAGTAGTTCTGTAAACAAAACAGCGGGCAGAGAGCACTGCCATCGAAACGCGCCAAATGTACCATAAAACCTTTACCGCATCTGTCCGTTTTGGAATGACAAATACGTATGGAAAGGACGTCAGCAGACAAAAACACATCGCAGTAGCGCAATCCCCCGGGGCAATGTCTGCTTGGGGAAACCAATTCAGAGATGCGAAAAGCCCCGAAAAAAGCAAGCGTAAAACTAAGCCGGAAAAGCGTACTTTCATAAGCAGAGGAGCAAACTGTAGGGAGAACAGAAAATAAACGCTCCAACAAATCCATCGTAACAGGGCGACGAGTATCACGCTGAAGGCAGCCCTTTTTGTAACCTTTCAAGGCCTGTCGAACTAGAAAACATTTCGTGAGGTCAGTGGACCCCGTAAGCTTAAAATAAAACGCCAAGGCAGCCATCTTACGAGCAATACACGCCCCGGACACCCCAGACGAATAAGCGTCGCCCAAGAACCAGAGCAGTACAGCTAACTTCTCCCCATCCGACCCCGGGTTGCCGGCTGCAGCCAACTTAGCGGACCATTCCTCCCAAATCCTACAATAAGCGGTCCACGTGGAATCAGCCACGGAGCGTCGAATTAGGGCCATCGCACCACCGCTCCCAAATCCCAAAGCTCCGCTGGGCATTCCAAGCCCTCCGGATCCGCCGCGGGGGCCAGCAACCGGAAGCGCTCCAGCTGAAACCGAGACAAAGAATCCGCAATTTCATTCTCAATACCGGGTAGATGGTGAGCCCTAACGTATAAATTAAACCGTAAACAAAGAAAAACTAAATTACGCAACAACCGAACAACCGGAGGAGAAGACGCAGTCACATTGTTGATGGCTTGAACCACACTCAAATTGTCGCAATAAAAACGCACCTTTTTGTTACGCAACAAGTCGCCCCAAATGTAAACAGAGACCACTATCGGGAAAAGCTCCAAAAAGGTCAAGTTCCTGGTCAACCCTTCGTCATGCCACCCTTGGGGCCAAGCCCCCAAACTCCAGTGCCCTTGGAAATACGCGCCATAACCAGAGGAACCGGCCGCATCTGGCCACAGGCACAGATCCGAGTTAGAAACCTCCCTATCCAACCACAATGTTTGACCATTAAAATCGCGAAGAAAAACATCCCACACCTTAAGGTCATCCCTATGATCAGCAGTCACCCTGATAAAATGGTGGGGGGCACGTACCCCAGCCGTTGCTAATGACAAACGCCGAGAAAAAACACGACCCATAGGAATGATCCGACATGCGAAATTCAACTTACCAAGGAGTGATTGCAACTCCTTCAGGGTGACCTTCTTTCTCGAAACAACCGACTGCACCGTAGACCTCAAATCAACAACCTTGTCTAAAGGGAGACGGCAGCACATGTCTCCTGAGTCGATCTCAATACCCAGGAATTTGATAACTTCCGAAGGACCCTCAGTCTTCTCAGGCGCCAAGGGGACCCCAAAAGAAGCCATGACACGCTGCGTAGTCTGTAAAAGAATCTGACAAACCCAAGAGTGTGGAGGGCCAATGCATAAAAAATCATCCAAATAATGGATCAAGGAGGGAATCCCAGATTCCGTCCTGATGACCCACTCCAGGAAGCAACTGAAAGTTTCAAAGTATGAGCAAGAAATGGAGCAGCCCATGGGGAGACAACGGTCCACATAAAACTGACCGTCCCACTTAAAACCCAACAACCTAAAACTATCCGGATGAACCGAAAGAAGCCGGAAAGCAGCCTCAACGTCAGTCTTCGCCATCAGGGTACCAGCGCCATATGAACGAACCCAATGCAGAGCCCGATCGAAGGGCGTGTAGGAAACCGTGCAATACTCCCTGTCAATCCCATCGTTAACGGAAAAACCTTTCGGATAGGACAAGTGGTGTATTAACCGAAACTTGCCCTCCTCTTTTTTGGGAACAACCCCCAAAGGAGAGACAATTAAATCAGAGAACGGGGGAAACCGAAACGGACCTGCTATCCTCCCTAAATCAACCTCTTTCCGTAATTTCTCAGAGACCACAACTGGAAAAGCCAACGCAGATTGCAAATTTTTAACATCAACCGAACCCCGTTGAACCTGACACGGAATACGGAAACCCTCCGTAAAACCAAACCACAACAATTCGGCCGCCGCCACGTCCTCATAACGCTGAAGCCACGGTAGCATCGCGTGAGCGTTCACCGGGGTTGTCCCCTTTTGGAACAGCACTTGTGGCTGAGGCGGACTTAGCCTTTTTAAAGCACTTAACGGACGCATGGGAACCTCCACAGACAGAACACTCGTGTTTATATCTGCAAGAAGCGCCCCAGCGACACACGCCTTGGTTGAACTGCCAACAACAGCCTTTTTTATTACCCGCCGGGGATGCGGCTGCCGAAGCACCCCCGGCAGCCCCTGAAAAGGGGGTACCAGCGGACCTGACTGGAGCTGTAACACGGAGCCACAAGGCAATATCCTTGTGGTCCCAACGAATATTCCGCCGGACAGCCATACGCTGCCGGAATTGTTCGTCGTACCGCAGCCACGCCAAACCTCCGTATACTCTATAAGCTTCCCCTATGCTATCCATATAGCAAAATAAACCCGAACAATGTTCTGGGGTCTTCTCGCCAATAACACTCGCTAATATAGCAAAAGCCTGTAACCAGTTGGTAAACGTGCGAGGAATGAGGCGATAGCGCCTCTTCTCCTCCTCCTCCTTTTTACTGTCATCCTTGGAGCCCCTGTCCAAATTAAATTTCTCCAGGGGAAGAAGGGAAAATATCTCAATATACTCGCCCTTCCATATGCGCTCTCTCACCTCCTGCTTTAAGTGTGCCCCAAGTGGACCTTCGAAACACACGTAAACCTCCCCACGCGCCGAATCACCAACCTTTTCAGACTTATCAGAATTTTTCTCTGCAGCCTTTGCCACTGACGGCGCATCTGCGGCAGGTAAAGCCACAGGTGGAACAGACACCGCGCTGGCCGCCGAACCCACGGGGGCAGGTACAGCGCCAGCAGACTGTGGAGAATAACCACTCCAAACCGCCTGCGGGCACGAAGTACCCGCTCTGACCCTATCCTCACATTGCTGCAAAAATGACCGAAACCCGGAAAACAAATCCAAAAAAGGCGAATTGGAAAACTGAGGCAAAGGAGGAAGCGCAGCGCCCGAAACAGGAGGATCACCCAAAACCACGGAAGGCAAAGGTAAAGAGTTAAGTGTAGGAGGGTGTTGTGCAATAGGACCAGGATCCTGAATATGCTCACCAGAACTGCCAGGTTGCAGGGGAGCCAATCCAGACGAGCCAAGATGTTCTGCAGCAGCAAGGGCATCCGGAGCGGAACTGTCGTCAGGAAACAGAACCGGAGACAAACCAGACCCCCGTGGAGACGAATCCCGAAGATCCTCAGCCGCACCAGTCACAGGAAACGCTCCGGGGGCCCCACGAGAGCGTGAAACGGCTGTAAAATCCCGGGAGACACCAACAAAATGGCCGCCCGCGTCGTCCTCACCCCGGCGCACGGCTGACGTCACAGCCCGCGACGACCTCTGCCGGACACGTGAGACCCGAGGCATGGCAGCCGCCATGTTGAAGGGAGAAGAACTGCCGGGAGCCGGAACCACCACGGAGGACACTGGACGCCGGGAACGAGAAACGGATGGAGCAGGCAGAAGTCCTGAAGCAGAGGGACGCTGAGGGGTAGGTGGTACCGCGTCCAACGAATCGTCGTCTGAATCCGGAGCCGCTGTGGGTTCAGGCGGGCAGGGGATCGCAGGAGACCGCCTTGCATTCTTGCTACGGCCGGCCGAAGACCTCCTGCGGGAACCTTCCGGATTCGGAGCCCTGGCAGCCCCAGGAGAAGCAGAAGTACGAGGCCGTCTGGCAGGCCTCCTGGAAACCTCCGGGCTAAGCCTGGACGGGGGCCTACTCCTGCGGGCCCCCGCAGAAGTAGAAGGACCGGACGGCATCTCAGGAACTAACGCTGCAAATTTTTCTTGCAGCCAAGAGCCACCATTAGCCACCGCAGCAGCCCTGATGGCAGCCAGCATGTTTTCCATGGCCTGATCAGACATGACAAGGTAAGTAGCAAATGGATGAAATACTTTGGTTTGTCACTCTGATTAACAGAATTTCTGATCAGTGGCGGGAAAAAGGGTCCCCTAAATAGCCACCAAAAAACCCCACCCCTAAGAGGATATGGGACCCCATAGGATGTCCCTTACATGACCCTTAAAAACCTGGCCAGCACGCTTCTAGTTAAATATAGGCCCAGTCATGCAGCCCTTCCTCTTATTATCCAGGGCTTGTCTGTCTGTTCATTTCACAACAGATTTGTGGAGTGCACCTAGTGGGCAGCATGCCTTTCTTTCTTTGACAGCACACTGGTGGCAGCCCGGTGTGCCCAAGGAAGCTGCTGCAGCAGGCTACCGATCATTCCTTCTCCATGCAGAAGTGATGAATGAAAAGCATACTTCCCAAAATATTCTGCATGCGATGAGGAAAATGTTTAGCCTTTGGGTAGGAGCAGAGGCAGGCACCAATGTTGAAGTTGGTTTTGTGGTAACTGAGGGAGGTGCCAATATGGTGAAAGCGCTGCGAGATGGTCATATTGTTGGTGTGCGCTGTGCAGCCCACATCATCCATCTTGTAGTGAAGGCAGCAATGTCAGAAGGAACTAATGTAGCAGCAGTAGTTCTGTCCCGCTGCAGAAAGATCGCTGGGCACTTTCACCATAGTGTTAAGGCTAGCCAACTTTTGAGGGAAGAGCAAGAGAGGTCAGGTCTTCCCGTAAACTGCCTACGTCAGGATGTCGGTACACGGTGGAACTCCACGTTAGACATGCTGGAGAGGATTTTGGAGCAGCAGAGGGCAATCCATAATCTTGCCTCAGAGCATAATATTGGGATTAACATAGTTCATAAGGTTGAAAAAAGACCAAAGTCCATCAAGTTCAACCTATATACATATTGTGTCCCTACTGTGTTGATCCAGAGGAAGGCAAAAAACCCTTATGAAGCAGATGCCAATTGCCCCATACCAGGGGGAAAATTCCTTCCCGACTCCAAATATGGCAATCAGAATAAATCCCTGGATCAACGTTCTGTCCCTATTAATCTAATATCCATAACTTGTAATATTATTGCTTTCAAGAAACACGTCCAGGCTCCTTTTGAACTCTTTTATTGAGTTTACCATCACCACTTCCTCTGGCAGAGAGTTCCATAATCTCACTGCTCTTACTGTAAAGAACCCCCGTCTGTGCTGGTGTAGAAACCTTCTTTCCTCCAGCCGTAGAGGATGTCCCCTTGTTATAGATACAGTCCTGGGTATAAATAGGTCCTGGGAGTGATCTCTGTACTGTCCCCTTATATATTTATACATAGTTATTAAGTCCCCCCTAAGCCGTCTTTTTTCCAAACTAAATAACCCCAATTCTGATAATCTTTCTGGGTACTGTAGTCCTCCCATTCCCCTTATTACTCTGGTTGCCCGTCTTTGAACCCTCTCCAGCTCCACTATATCTTTCTTGTACACTGGTGCCCAGTACTGTACACAGTATTCCATGTGTGGTCTGACTAGTGACTTGTACAGGGGTAGAATTATTTCCTTGTCGTGGGCATCTATGCCCCTTTTGATGCACCCCATGATTTTATTTGCCTTAGCAGCAGCTGCCTGACACTGGTCGCTACAGGTAAATTTACTGTTAACTAAAACTCCTAAGTCCTTTTCCATGTCAGTCGTCCCCAGTGTTTTCCCATTTAATACATATTCCCAGCCTGGATTTTTCTTCCCCATGTGCATAACCTTACATTTATCTGTGTTGAACCTCATCTGCCACATCCCAGCCCAAGCCTCCAACCTATGCAGATCCATTTGTAATCGTGCGCTGTCCTCTATTGTGTTAACCACGTTACAGAGCTTAGTATCGTCTGCAAAGATTGATACTTTACTATGCAATCCCTCTACAAGGTCATTAATAAATATATTAAAAAGAATAGGACCCAAAACTGACCCCTGTGGTACCCCACTAGCAACAGTCACCCACTCAGAGTATGTACCATTAATAACCACCCTCTGTTTCCTATCACTGAGCCAGTTACTTACCCACATACACACATTCTCCCCCAGCCCAAGCATTCTCATTTTATGTACGAGCCTTTTATGTGGCACCGTATCAAATGCTTTGGAAAAATCAAGATATACGACATCCAGCGATTCACCCCGATCCAGTCTTGAGCTCACCTCCTCATAAAAGCTGATCAGGTTAGTTTGACAGGACCGATCCCTTGTAAACCCATGCTGATATGGAGTCATACACTTATTTTCATTGAGATACTCCAAAATAGCATCTCTTAGGAAACCCTCAAACAGTTTACACACAAAAGAAGTTAAACTAACAGGCCTATAATTCCCCGGGTCACTTTTTGTCCCCTTTTTGAATATTGGCACAACATTTGCTATGCGCCAGTCCTGGGGAACAGACCCTGTCACTATAGAGTCCTTGAATATTAGAAATAGGGGTCTGTCTATTACATTACTGTCAGGACTCGGGTGATCAGGTCGGGTAGGAGCCCATGCGCAGGGGATACTTGGGGTTCAGTATGTAACCCACGGTGCATGATTATGCAAACAAAGACACCACAAACAGAAATCCAGGTAATGCAGTGTATTTCATGTATATAACAGGACCAGCAAATAAGGGTAATATAGTCTAAGCAAGTAACCGGACGTATGGCAAAATAAAACACAGGTAATAAGTCTTTTGGCAGGGAGCCCGCTTGGAAGGGCACGACAGACAGAGAGCCCGCTTGGAAGGGCACAACAGACAGAGAGCCCGCTTGGAAGGGCACAACAGACAGAGAGCCCGCTTGGAAGGGCACAACAGACAGAGAGCCCGCTTGGAAGGGTACGAAAGGCACACAGCCCGCTTGGAAGGGTACGAAAGGCACACAGCCCGCTTGGAAGGGTACGAAAGGCACACAGCCTGCTTGGAAGGGTACGAAAGGCACACAGCCCGCTTGGAAGGGTACGAAAGGCACACAGCCCGCTTGGAAGGGTACGAAAGGCACACAGCCCGCTTGGAAGGGTACGAAAGGCACACAGCCCACTTGGAAGGACACAAAGGCAGGGAGTCCACTTGGAAGGACACAAAGGCAGGGAGTCCACTTGGAAGGACACAAAGGCAGGGAGTCCACTTGGAAGGACACAAAGGCAGGGAGTCCACTTGGAAGGACACAAAGGCAGGGAGTCCACTTGGAAGGACACAAAGGCAGGGAGTCCACTTGGAAGGACACAAAGGCAGGGAGTCCACTTGGAAGGACACAAAGGCAGGGAGTCCACTTGGAAGGACACAAAGCAGGGAACCAGGAACAGTACAGGTGCAGAGCCACAGCAGGAAGGTCCATAGACTTCAATACAAAGGCCCTGACTAAAGGGCAGGGCAGGTTCATAAAGGCAGGGTAATCCAGGTAATAAGGCCCAGCTGGATGTAGACTAGGGCTCAACCCAGGTAACAAGGCACACCTGAGTTCTGAGTGCTCCAGAGGGTGGAGGGTGGCCACTAGTGGTTGCAGATGTAAACACCACAGGTATTAAAAAAGCCATGGTTCAGGCAGCGAAAAATTGGTTCCTGACAATTACTTAACTCCCTTAGAACGCGGGGGTGAATGCCATCTGGACCTGGTGATTTGTCTATTTTGATTTTTTTTAGGCGGCACTGCACTTCTTCCTGGGTTAGACAGGCGACATGTACTGGGGCATTTATCTCATCCTGCTGTATATTACCTGGCATTTCATTTTCCTCTGTGAATACAGCAGAGAAGAATATATTTAATAGATTAGCTTTTTCCTGATCCCCGTCTATAACTTCTCCCTCATTACTTTTTAAGGGGCCAACGCTTTCATTGTTAACCTTTTTACTATTTATATAGTTAAAGAACATTTTGGGGTTTGTTTTACTCTCTTTGGCAATGAGTTTTTCTGTCTCCAATTTTGCTGCTTTTATCTGATTTTTACATATTTTATTTTTTTCCCGATAGCTTTTTAGTGCTTCCTCACTGCCTTCCTGTTTTAGTAGCTTAAATGCCTTTTTTTTGCCATTTATTGCCCCCTTTACATTTTTATTTATCCACATTGGTTTTCTCTTGTTCCTGACTCTTTTATTCCCATACGGTATGTACCTTTCACAGTGAGAATTTAAGATATTCTTAAAAATCTCCCATTGAGCGTCTGTACTCTTGTTTTTGAGGACATTTTCCCAATTTACAGTGTTAAGGGCTTCTCTTAGTTGATCAAACTTTGCCCTCCTAAAGTGCATAGTTCTTGTGGCTCCTCTAAGAGTTCCCTTATTGAAGGACAAGTTATAATGCATCATATTGTGATCACTATTTCCTAGATGTCCCCTGACCTGCACATTAGTTACTCTGTCAGGTCTGTTGGTTAATATTAAGTCCAGTAGGGCGCCCCCTCTGGTCGGGTCCTGTACCATTTGGGACAGATAATTATCCTTACTTATAGTCAGAAACCGGTTTCCTTTATGAGATTCACAGGTCTCGGTTTCCCAGTTTATGTCGGGATAGTTAAAGTCCCCCATAATAACCACCTCATTGTGATTAGCTGCCTTGTTTATTTGCTTTAATAATTGATCTTCTGCTGCTTCCATTATATTTGGTGGCTTATAGCAAACCCCGATCAGTATTTTATTATTTTTCTTTCCATATATTTCTACCCATAATGACTCCACATTATCATTTCCCTCACATATATTCTCCCGCAGTGTGGCCTTTAGGCTGGACTTTACATAAAGGCAAACTCCTCCCCCTTTTCGTTTTTTCCGATCCTTCCTGAATAGACTATACCCCTGTATGTTAACCGCCCAGTCATAGCTATCATCCAACCATGTCTCTGTTATACCCACTATGTCATAATTTTCTTCACTCACATGCACTCTCATGGGTTGCGCAGCAGCTTCTATCATGTCCGCCAACCACTGTTCAAAGTGAGCGCGTGTTTTCTATGACTGGCAGCCATAGTCAGGATTACATCTCTATTGAATAGGGAGGATTGGACAGTGATCGCCCAGCTAGTGGCAGTCCTTAAACCATTCAGGGATGCCACTGAAAATGTAAGCTCAAACACTGCCAGTCTGGCCCAGGTAATCCCAGTGTTCTCCCATTTAGGCAGCAAGATGGATGTGTTCCTTGAAAACCGTGAGGCTGTTCAAGGTGGCACTCTACATCCTGACCTGGCAGCCATAGTCAGGAAGCTGAAGGATCTGCTAAAAGTACACCTTCGCAAACGCATGGAAGAGAGTCCCGAAATGATGCTAGCGTGCCTTTGTGATCCAAGAATTAAGGGAAAGCTAGCGATGAATTTCAATGTTCTCAGTAGCTACCGGGAGCAATTGGTCAACAAGGTGCGTGACTGGCAGCGTAAAATGAGAATGCTGTCCGAGGAGGGAGAGGTGCAGGAGGAGGAAGAGATGATGTGGTCTGCTACTCCTAGCAGCAGCATCAGCAGCAGTGCCACAAGCATCACAACACAGCTGAGTGGAGCAGCTGCGTTTTGGGAAGAGGCACTTGGGAGTATAGTTGGACCATCTGACAGAGCTAGCAGCAGAAAGGAGAGTAGTGCTGCTGAAATGGTCAAACTTTACCTCTTTGAAGTTCCTTCTGCACCTAATGTTGATCCTCTTAGCTACTGGGATGAAAAGAAGAGTGTGTGGCCTGCACTCTCATGGGTTGCGCAGCAGCTTCTATCATGTCCGCCAACCACTGTTCAAAGTGAGCGCGTGTTTTCTATGACTGGAAACATACTGAGTCCACAGCGCTCACGCATGGCACCTCATCTGATGGAGCAGATTGCCTTTCTTAAATTCAATCTGCCCAAGTTGGGTTACCCAGCTCTTAGCTTGGAAAGTTAATTTTCTTTCTCTAATGTTCAAGATAGTTTCTCCCCCTGGTTGCACGTGTTTGTGGTGTGGCAACGTCTGCTACCTCCGCCGGTGTAGCCAATTTAAGCTAGGGCCTAGTGTCTGAGTTCTAGAAGTCCGCTCCCAAACGCCTAGGACTGACAGTCTTTGATGCTTTGCTCTGGGGTGAAACAGGTGAGCGGGTCGTCAATTGCCCACTCATTCGCCTTTCCCAATGCTGCTGCTTCTGGTGGTGGTGGTGCCAGCGTCTCTTCTCTGCCAGTTCGCTTCCTGGCTAGTGTCCTGCCTCAAATGTCCAAAATGCTCAAGGTAGTTTCTCCCCCTGGTTGCACGTGTTTGCGTTGTGGCAACGCCTGCTACCTCCGCCGGTGTAGCCAATTTAAGCTAGGGCCTAGTGTCTGTGTTCTAGAAGTCTGCTCCCAAACGCCTAGGACTGACAGTCTTTGATGCTTTGCTCTGGGGTGAAACAGGTGAGCGGGTCGCCAGTTGCCCACTCATTCGCCTTTCCCATTGCTGCTGCTGCTGGTGGTGGTGGTGCCAGCGTCTCTTCTCTGCCAGTTCCCTTACTGGCTAGTGTCATGCCTCAAATGTCCCTAATGGTAGGGGTAGTTTCTCCCCCCTGGCTGCGTCTGTTTGCGGTGTAGCAACGCCTGCTACCTCCGCCGGTGTAGCCAGCTTACGCTAGGGCCTTGTGTCTGAGTTCTGGAAGTCCGCTGCCAAACGCCTAGGACTGACAGTCTTTGGATGCTTTGCCCTGGGGTGAAACAGGTGAGCGGGTCGCCAATTGCCCACTCATTCGCCTTTTCCAATGCTGCTGCTGGTGGTGGTGCCAGCGTCTCTTCTCTGCCAGTTCGCTTCCTGGCTAGAGTCATGCCCAAAATGTCCCTAATAGTAAGGGCAGTTTCTCCCCCCTGGCCGCGTCTGTTTGCGGTGTGGCAACGCCTGCTACCTCCGCAGGAGTAGCCAGCTTACGCTAGGGCCTAGTGTCTGAGCTCTGGAAATCCGCTGCCAAACGTTTAGGACTGACAGTTGTTTGGATGCTTTGCCCTGGGGTGAAACAGGTGAGTGGGTCGCCAATTGCCCACTCATTCGCCTTTTCCATTTTTCAATGCTGCTGGTGGTGGTGGTGCCAGCGTCTCTTCTTTGCCAGTTCGATACCTGGCTAGAGTCATGCCCAAAATGTCCCTAATAGTAAGGGCAGTTTCTCCCCCCTGGGTGCGTCTGTTTGCGGTGTAGCAACGCCTGCTACCTCCGCCGGAGTAGCCAGCTTACGCTGGGGCCTTGTGTCTGAGCTCTGGAAGTCCGCTGCCAAACGTCTAGGACTGACAGTTATTTGGATGCTTTGCCCTGGGGTCAAACAAGTGAGTGGGTCGCCAATTGCCCACTCATTCTCCTTTTCCATTTCCATTTCATTTTTTTCCATCTGATACACAACCTACCAAACATAACACACACAATAACACATATAACACAGTGACATAACACACATAACACACACACGTACAATTCACAAATCACAAGGACCTTTCCTCCTGTTATTTGCCCTGGCCTTCACTTCTACACTCACTAGCATTAACGCTATAACTCACACTTCACCCTTTAACATTTTTCCATCCACATACCTGCCAACAGACCCAACTTTTTCTGGGACAGTCCTACTTTTTTCCTGTCCCATCAAATTTAGCTAAACTAGGTATGCTAGTGCACATAGGTATAGCTGGGTAGGGTAGCACTACAACATTAAATAAATATAATAAAGTAAATAATAATAAATATAACTTTAAAATAAAATTAAATAAACCCATTAAAATTAAAATTAAATTATATTTAGACATAATACATCTTTAACCAAAACAGTGCACTGCTAATAATCTTAAAAATAACCGTACATTAACCCTAAGCTATTTTTTAGTTCTTGTCCAACATTTTTCCATTCGCATACCTGCCAACACACCCAACATTTTCGTCCTGCTTTTTTCCAGTCCTGTCCAGTAAAAGTTGGGTTGTTGCAAAGTATGCCATTATAAATAGGTAGCAAATGTTAGGCATGTATTAAAAGTGGTCCAAAATCAATTAAAAAATGTTTAATAAAAGAATAGGGATTATTTTACATCTATGGATGTGTGACTGTGTATGATAAAAAGGAGGCCAAGTTCCTTGGAGCATTTGTCTAGGTCTCAGACAAGACAACTGCTCGGAGGAACTTGGCCCTCAGTTTCGGGCAATGTGTATTGTGTACAGTACACCTCGGTACGTGTGTGCAACTCTATTGGTCGTTTCGGCAGGGGGCTCGCCTGCCATCAACGAATGAGGTGCATTCTGCAGTTCTGCAATTCATTTGTTGATGCCAGACCAGCCCCCTTCCGGCGACCAATAGAGTCGCACACACGTACCTTCACTGCGCGAACGCATCTGCTGCTGCTGCTGCTCCGATGTGTTCTTAACGCCGTATTAACCCCTGCTACGCAGCCAGGAGAAAACAAAGATGAAACGAGCACGAAGAATGTCCACGAACGCAATTGCTGGTTTGCCGGCAATCGCATTTTCAGCCTACAGAATCACTGGCTGTGCTGGTCTGCCCCGACACCTGCGCAGACAGCACCAGCGCCCCCGCGATCACCATGAATGTGGCGACGTGGGGGCATTTTTTGGGGGATGTAACAGGCTGACAAACACCAAGGCGCGGGATTTGTCGAGCCCTGCTTTAGGTTATGGAGACATATACTGAGCTGAGCAGTAATCCAAAAGTCAGTTTTAACATCAACTAAAATCCCTCATTGTTGAAGTACTTGCGGATGATATATTTACACAAATGGTAGCTGACTTTTGGTGGTGGAATATGGTGGAAGATACCTGTTTTATACCACTCTTCAGATTCATATGACATAATATAACCCCCCGGGGATACCTATTGTCTCAGGAGTGGGTTCCTTAAAAGACAATGTCTCTCATTGGGTTGACCATCATCTTTAAGAGCTGGTCACAAACTTACCAGGGTACCTTGTGGACACAAAACATTTGTAGGTGTGCAGGAAATTATTTAGGAACCAGACTTCAAATGGCTCACCATAGATGCTGTATCAAGTGTTTTTTGATGGATAAATCCCTTTTATTGATTTCCTATTGAGATCAATACAATTATGTTGAAGCACAAATACTTTCTATTCAAAGACACTTTATATTTAAACGGCGTGGTATAGCTATGGGAATCTGAGGCTATGCAGTTTGTTGCAAGTGTAAATGGTAATGAGTGTAATCTAAGTTTTACAAATTAATTTCCCTACATTGATGTTAAATTGGAGATATATGCCTACTCTGGTTGTATAACGAACAGCTTTAAAAGTACTCTGTAAAAAGAATAAAAACCACAAATGGTGCAATAACGTTTAAAACAGCCCCCACTAGTTGTGCCAAACTCACAAGATTGTAGTAGGTACTGCGCCTTTAAAATAGCCTGTATCTTAGGAATCCTGGAGGTTTGCTGGAACTTTTAAAACCACCTCAAAGTTTTAAAAACCGGCCATCTGCTGGATACAAACGAATGGCAGGCAGGGTATCTTCCAAAAGCTCTTTATTTAAAATAGCCCATTAAAAATGCTTAATGTTTTAAGAAACTAAGTCCAACACGTTTCGTCATATGCTGACTTCATCAGGGACTAGTTATAATGCATCAAGAAACATAAGCTAACAAAAAGAGTTTATATTTATAAACCTTTTAAATGTTATTGCACCATTTGTGGTTTTTATTATTTTTACAGAGTACTTTTAAAGCTGTATCGCCAGAATTTGTTCTGTTTTTTCTATATATCTGTTATAAGGGGCTTTTTGAAGGAAGAGTCCTTGGGGAAGCTACCACATATGTGTTCTGATGAATGAATAGAGGGTTAAAAAGCTAAGTACCCTGTTTTTATATTATCTTTCATTCTTGTAGAACACAGTTACAACTTTATTGTCTGGTTGTATAACCACTGATGTATTTAGAAAGTCTAACTCTCGTAATGGTCTGTTACATGTACATTCATGGCATCCTAAACATCTGTTTAAGGGAATACCCAATACAGTTGGGTTCATTCAATTGAAGAGGATATGTGGAACAGAGCAGCTGTATCAAAGACAAGCAAAGGATCTCATAGATAAAATCAGCTTCCTAGGATACCCCTTTAAGAAATCTATCAATGAATAGTTTATCACATTAGCTGAGAACAACTACTTGAAATCACATATACAACTAAAAAAAAAATCTATATATTCACCCCACCTTTGTAACCACCTACAAATGCTCTATGCTGACTTGGAACTAGAACCAGTCATTAAAAGGGGTAACCATTCAGGTAGACGGGCAAGAATATTAGCGAACTGGTTGTCACTGAGTATCTTTGGATCTTGAGGCAAGGTTGACTCTGCACCCTGGTTGAGAGCCATTGGTAACTTCGAGTGCAGAACATCTACAAGTGCTGTAAATGTATAGTAATAACCAAATACTTCACATCAACTACCACATGAATATGATATGAGCCTTTGTATATTTTGACCATAACAAAAATTAAAGCAGATAACTTGTTTTTATATGTAAAACAAAAAGGTTGTAATGAGTTAACTTTCTGAAACACAGGAGTTCTGACAGTGGGGTGGTGACCAGAAGACCACAAAATACAGAAACACTCAAGAAAAGTTTTTTTGGTCAGTCTATGTGACTGCTCTATTTAGGACATTTTTGAAGCAGGCCACTCCAGTTTACCCAATCAAACCATTCCCTTTTTAAAAAAGTAGACACCCCTTGGGTAATTGAAATGCTTTTATTTCACATTGTGAATAGAAAGACGCGCTCCTTTGACTGGCATGGTTCAATGCAGTACCTGAATGCATAGTTCGTAGGAGTGTCTGGAGAGACCTTCTTGGAAACTTGTTTATTTTTTTTTTAAAGGATGCTGCAATCTTGCAAGATGCAAAATCTCTTGCTATCGAGGCATTTCAGTGACACCCTCTAAGCGTAGGGTGTCGTCTCCTAAACTCTTTTAAAACGGGCATCTGCTGCCACATTAATGCCCTGGTGAGGGGCCACACGGTCCCCTGATGCTGATCTTGGTGTTGCTGAATGCCTTGACATTGAGGGATTACAGCAGTACTGTTTAAGCAAAGAAAGTGATCGTAGATTGCCAAGCACGTCATTGGTCGTTAACGGACTGTTTTTGCGTGATGTGCCTGGCACATCACTGGTCATTAAGGGGTTAAGCAAGGCTGGAAAAAGGGCATCAGACAACTGAGGACTGACTAAAGGGTATGATGGGATTATATAGGGCTGTAGGTAATTACCACTCAACTGTAGCACATGGGAGGCCCTCATTAGAAGTTGCCTGACCAATAGCAAAATGTTCACCTGTCTATTCATCCGTGCAATATTCTGTTCAGCTAATCAGCAGCCATTAGCATAGTCACACCTCCTGGGACATGACCGCATGGGATCAAGGCTTGTTTGTTTGGCATGTGGGCGGAGAGATGTGCCTACTATAGACTGGTGCTGTGGTCTACCCTAAGAACACGCAATGAAGCTTCTGTCAGTAGTTGTCACACTCTACCCAGGCTGGGGAGCTGCATGTCTTTTGTTTCCCTGTCTTGCTGTGGTCCATTTCTGGATTTCTGTATGTCCTTTTCTGAACCTCTGATTCCTTGATTCCAGTCTTGCTCTTTGCTTCAGCTCTGTTTCCTTTATAAGGTGTGCCCCACCCATGTGTTCTGTTCGTCTCAGTCTGCAGTCTACAGGTATGTCTCTCTCTGATATGTGTTTGGAGTTCATGTTTAGTTCCTCTGTAGGTAGGTTTTGGTGTATTTTGGCGTAGTGGTGGGCTAAGCATACTATGGCCATAAGATGTGACGGAATCTCCAATAGTTATCATATAGTCCTAGGCTAGTTCCTGTATTTATGCGTGTCAGTCTGTGATGTAACCTATGGGGTGTCCTGTCTTGTAACCCCGGTAGTGGGGTGTCCTGTCTTGTAACCCCAGTAGAGGGGTGTCCTGTCTTGAAGTTCAGTTCTGTTCTGTCATCATCCGCTGCTATGTCAGGGCGCTGGTATGTGGCTGCACAACCCTAGATGCCCACCGGGTGAGTGCTGTCGCCCTGCACCAAGCCCTGTCCAACTCCGCTACTGCACCGTAACTCCTGCACAAAATCTTTGGGCGCTCTGGGTCTTTACAGTTGTCTGTATGGACCCGGTTCGTCACAGTAGTGTAAGGAGCAGGTAGGAGACCAGGCGCCTAGACTCACATCTCACTTAACCTGTAAAGTCCCCATGATGTCAAGAAGCCAGAATAATGCAGACAGGTTAGTCAAGAGAGGTGCAGAAATCCTCCATGGTGTGCTCTATGGTATGTGGCCTGTTTCCAACATATCATCCCTTAGATTCCCCATTTGTGAAATCTCATGGTATCACATATACAGTAAGCAAATAAATTTATAACTTATTTGAAATGTGTTATTCTTGATTTTGTTGTTGTTATTCTGTCTCGCACTGTTCAAATAAACCTACCATTAAAATTGTAGACGGATCATGTATTTGTCAGTGGGCAAATGTACAAAATCAGCAAGGGATCAAATAATTCACTGTAGCATTGAGACTTTTCATAGAAATCATTTGTCCTGGAGAAAAGGGAGCTGGTGAACTGGAGATGCAGCACTAGCACAGATAAGACCACCGAAATTCTGGTACAGGAAGTACTTGGATAACATAACATAATTATGTGAGTGTAGCGAATCAACTGACGCACAGTACTTTTTTGTAATATAGGCACTCCCTCTCAGATCTCCTTCCAACACAGGCGCCAGGTCCTGTGGCAAATGGTGGCAGCAGTCTCTCGGGGTAGAGGCTCACACATGAACCAGACAGGAGAAAACGAAGAAATGGGGTTTCACATGTGTTTCACAACCCAGGGCTTCCTCAAAAGCATGCCCCTTCCTCTAGTGTCGACTTATAGTATGAGCCTCTTGATTATAATTGATCCCCACCTGTACATCGTTTGTCCTCAAAGCTTGCGTATGTGTATTTCCATTGTTTGGGAGTGCCACATTTATACATAAATAAAACCCTACTTTTACATTTATATATAGATTCTCATTAAGACTAACAATAGGGGATAGGGGAGTTTTCTACTTAAGTGAGCTGCATTGAATTACTTACACCTATTTTTTAGTACCTGATCACTCTTATTTACTTATGTCTTTTGTTCTGGCTGCAATTTAATGTCAGTATTTAAATATAGAAAAACAATTGAAAACTTTAAAAAAAAGTTTGAAGCTAAAAGCCAATTAGAAAGTACCAGTTGTCCAGATAGCATAGATGATGTTAAACAAATGACCGTATTTGCTCGATTATAAGACGAGGTTTTTTCCAGAGCAAATGCTCTGAAAAATACCCCTCGTCTTATAATCGGGGTCGTCTTATAATCAGACCTCAAAAACCGCAGCGATGCCGGGGACCTGGATCCTCCTGTGTTATGCCCCCCCAATTTACCGGTGCATCCGAGTTCCCGCCCATACGAAAAATTACTGCAGTTTTTTGTGAAGTAATACTGCAGTTTTTTGGACATGAAAAAACTGCAATACTGCAGTTTTACTGCACATTTACTGCAGTTTTACTGCATTTGTACTTCACTGTACTGCAGTTTTACTGCACATTTACTGCACTTTTTTTTTATATTGCAAACCTACAGTTGTACTTCAATGTACCGCAGCTTTATTGCATTTGTACTTCCTTACAAAAATAACTGCAGTACAGTGAAGTACAAATGCAGTAAAACTGCAGTAAATGTGCAGTAATACTGCAGTAAAAGTGCAGTATTGCAGTTTTTTCATGTCCAAAAAACTGCAGTATTACTTCAGAAAAACTGCAGTTATTTTTTCGTAAGGGCGGTGCTTAGTCTGGGCAGCATGTAGAGCAGTGGCGTCTCCAGGTTTCATATTTAGGGGGGGCACATGGGGGGCCAGGGACCAAAGTAGGGGGGCCAATTATAAAACGGTACATATACACTAATATATATATATATATATATATATATATATATATATATATACACACACACACACACACACACATGTTAGACGTGCATTTTTAACTACATAATATGCACTTATCTCTTTGAAGTAAAGACTGTGATTAAAATATGATTTCAAAATAACAGCTAAAGTGACAGTTATTTTTCATTCTGTAATATTAGCCCCTGCTGACAATATATATAAATATTAGACCCTGCTGCAGATACATAGAAATATTACACCCTGCTTCCGATATATATTAATATTAGCCCCTGCTGCGGATACATACTTATATTATACCCTGCTGCCGATATACATAGAAATTATACCCTGCTGCCAACATATATTAATATTAGCCCCTACTGCCGATATATAGTATTAGTCCCTGCAGCCAATATATATAAATATTAGCCCCTGCAGCCAATATTTATTGATAATAGGCCCTGCAGCCAATATATATTAATATTAGCCCCTACTGCCGATATATATAAACATTAGTCCCAGCTTCCGATATATATTATTAGCCCCTGCAGCCAATATATATTAATATTAGACCCTGGTGCCAATATATTTGCCACACTGACTGCAGATCAGGGGAAGACAGTGAGAGTCAGTGCAGTGTTCCCTCCTTCTGACTGCACCGTGACATTGAGAGGTCCTCTCCCCTGTAATCATCCCAAGTCCCTTTGTCCCCTCATTCACTAAACCATAGCGCTCTTTTACTTACACCCTGTAGTTCAGGTATAGATCAAATAAACAACACATGGAAACAGCACATGCAACTGAATGAGATTAAAAAAAAACTTGTATTTGCAGGTATACATAAATAATGTATGGAAACATAGCATTGCAGGTATAAACCAACAGAACACACAAACCCAGCATTGCAGGTATATATCAACTGGAAATCACATGTACACTCAGCACTGAAGGTTTAGATCAAATAATCAACACATGGAAACAGCACTCCAGGTATTGATCAACTGAATAAGACATGCAAATCCTATATTTGCAGGTAAACATTAATAATGTATGGAAATATAGCCGATACAGATGAACAGAATGACACAAAACCCAGCTTTGCAGATATAACTCAATTGGAAATTACATATAAGCTCTGCATTAAAGGTATAGATAAAACCCCCTAAATTACAGGCATAGATCACTGGTCACACACCCCAAAGCCAACCCTGGTGTCCACACTGCCCACATAGAACCTGACCAGCACCTAAGTTACACATTATGTCAACTTTGTCCCCAAACAGCTGAACGTACGCCGTTTTTGTCCCATAAAGACCTCTCCCTCCCAATCTATCTTATCTACCCCCTCTCCCTCCCAATCTATCCTATCTACCCCTTCTCCCTCCAATCTATCCTATCTACCCCTCTCCCTCCCTATCTACCACATCTGCCTCCCAATCTATCCTATGTACCCCCCTCTCCCTCCCAATCTATCCTATCTACCCCCCTCCCAATCAATCCTAACTATCCCCTCTCCCTCCCAATGTATCCCATCCACCCCCATCTCCCTCCCAATCCACCCCCATCTCCCTCCCAATCTACCCCCATCTCCCTCCCAATCTACCCCCTCTCCCTCCCAATCTATCCTATCTACCCCCTCTCCCTCCCAATCTATCCTTATCTACCCCTTCTCACTTCCTATCTACCTCTTCTGACTCTCTAACCCCCTCCTAACTTTCTAACCCCCCCTTTGAAGTTCACTTACCTTGGGCTTGTCCAGCGGTGAAATCGCGAGGTCTCTGTATCCCTGGTTCTGCCGGCTTCACTGCTGGGCGCCGGATATGACGACATATACCGGCGCTCGGCTTGAAATGCCGGCACTGCGAACCAGGAAGAGGCCTCGCGGTCGCGGAGAAGAGTGAGAGGCGCCGAACGGTTGCTGAGAACTTATTCCTCAGCAACCGCTCGGCGCCTCTCACTCTCTCCTCCGGGTCTATTAAAAAAAAAAAAAAGACGCCGTTTCAATTGGGGGGGCACATCGGGGGGCACAGCATGATGTAGGGGGGGCCATGGCCCCCTCTGGCCCCCCCTTGCCGACGCCACTGATGTAGAGCTCTAAGCGAATCGCGTACACAACTTCGGCTTGAGCTCTACACGCTGCCCGGACTAAGCACCGGGCACTCAGAAGCACCGGGAAGTTTGGGGGAGGGAGTGTTAAACGGGGGGTATAAGGCATTTCTGGAGGCAGAGTGCTCTGTGAAATGCCTTTTAACCCCCTTAATGCCACTCTGCCTCCTGAAATGCCTTATACCTCCCTATATGCCACTCTGCAGAGTGGCATATAGGGGTATAAGGTAATTCTGGAGGCAGAGTGGCACATATGGGTTCAAAAGGCATATCATGGGGCACAGTGGCATATAGAGGGTTAAAAGGCATATCATGGGGCACAGTGGCATTTAGAGGGTTAAAAAGCATATCATGTGGCATAGTGGCATATAGGGGGTATAAGGCATTTCTGGGGCAGAGTGGCAAGCCTGGGGGCAGATGTGCATAACTGGGGGGGGCAGGTTGTAAAAAAGGAAATAAAAACAAAATACCGTATTTGCTCGATTATAAGACAAGGTTTTTCCAGAGCAAATGCTCTTAAAAATACCCCTCGGCTTATAATCAGACCTCAAATAGGTCTGACTATGAGACTAAGATCCAGATCCCCTGCAACGATGCAGGGGACCTGGATCCTCCTGTGTATGCCCCCCCCAACTTACCGGTGCATCTGAGTCCCCGGTGCTTAGTCCGGGCAGCGTGTAGAGCTCTACACGATTCGCGCCACTGCCCTAGAGGCTTGTATGTATCTTTAAATCCAGTACTCTCAGACAAGATGATTAGAACTTTAAGAGATTTTTTAATTTAATATAATAACAGAAACTAACACACAATATACATATGCCACACAGCGCCTAAAATGATCTAGAGAAATTAAACTCAAAACAATAATTTATTACAAGATGAAAGGACCATTTGTTTCACTAAATGATTGTATGTGTATAGTTGTTATAGTTACCAAACAAGTTAGCAAGTTAGTGATTTTAGATAGTGACCATGACAGACAACTTTATGATATAGAGCTCAACCAAAAACTTTTGTCATCACTCCTTGATAATGGCCATACATTAGGCTGTTACAAAAGAGGGAATACAACTATTAGTTTCCTCCACCTGGTCGTCCGATTGTCTGGCATTAAATTTGTCTCATCCAATTTATCAGAGTATGTTCATAAACAATTACAACCCTTAGTAAACCCTTAGTAATCTTATCTCAAAGATAGTATTGGGCTTTTAAAAACTTTAAAATAGTTTGAGTGACACTGAAATTACATACAACCAAAAAAAATATGCAGTGCTGTATAAGTGTATAAAGTGGCTAGTGAGTGTGTGTGTGTATATATATATATGTACATACATACATATACAGTAGGTTAATCTTAAGGGTAGTAGTGGACTGGTTAATCTTTAATAGGTGAATTTAATTTTTATTTAATTCATATATTTTTCACACCTTCAAGACCAATTATTTAACCAGTCCACTGCTAATCTTAACCTTAACCCTATAACTCTAAGCAATTTTTTATGGGGATAGAATTTTGTAATATTTTAATTCCTAATTAAATCTTCTTTTTTTAAATTGATCATACAAAAATAAGCATGATTTTATAAGATCCTCACAGATCATATTAGACATAACAAAATTAAAAATACTTAGTCCGTACTATTCTCCTAAGAGAATAGATTCTAATTACAAAAAATTTACATACAGTAATGCATACAAAAAGACAACATATTACTGTGGTGACCTAACAAGGATTGTTGTCAATGTTTTTGCCAGTTGAACTCTTCCTGTATCACATGTGTCTTTTGATATGTTAACGAGGGCACACCTACAGTGATTCAATATGCCTGTTGAATGCAAAATCTTCGTTCAGTCTCTCTCTGCCCACCATCCTGCATGTTGTGGGTTACGTAGAAACTAAAAAGTGTGTCTCGGGACGCTGTGTTTAGTTTTTTTGTTCCTTATATTGCCCATATGTTCCAGGATCCTTTCCTTCAGGGTTCTGGATGTCCTGCCTACATATTGGATACCGCATTCCACATTCTAGTAAATAGACTACATTTTTGGACGTTCAGTTTATAAAGTGTTTTATTGTATATGTCTGGCCTGTGAAGTGGTCCATTTTTCTTGGTAAAAATGTGCACATTTTGCAATGACCGCATTTGTGAAAACCCTTTGGTTTATCGCCTAAAAATGTGTGGGTTTTTCCTGGTTTCTTGTTTTGGTAGGATGCTTGGAGGCAAAATGGTTTTTTAAAAATTATTTGTGGTTTATCTGGTATCACTGTGCCTAAAACATCGTCATTTTTGAGTATATGCCAATGTTTCTCTGATATCTTTTACATTTTATATGCTTGAGTGTTATACTGAGTAAAAAATGAAAAACTAAAGTCTTTTGGTATTTTTGTGTCTATCCCTTTTCCTGTCAATAGGAAAAGTCTATCCATGTTCTCCACTTGTTGCAGGCTGCTTTTCAATAAACTTCGGATTTATTTCTTCAGCTTTTACTTCAAAAAGCCAGAACATATTAAGATACTACACCATTGGGTTTTTTATGTTGTTGCTTTCTCCATATATACTCCACATACGGATCGCGGTGGGTTTATATACGAAGCCTGATCAACTCATTCGGATTGTGAGTGCATATATATAATTTCTATACAACAACTGGGTTTGATATACTACACCATTTTAGTTTTTCTTCTGTTTATTTTTAAAATTGAAAACCGACTAAACACAAGCGCCCCCTAGTGGATAAAAATGTTCTGGGTTATGTTGGACCTTTAGGTTGCAGGTTAGTCTTGGAAAGTGTTGCATTGTATGTTGGGCTGTCATTCATTTATTGTATGTTACTGTGTTTTTGTCTCTTATTAAATATCTGTTAAAGTAGACGAACCTTTGTGATATATTTTTATATTTAGTTTAACACCCCAATTACTTCAATCTCCGTACCTTAGAAACTCCCGTGTAAAATGCAAAGGGGCTTGATAGTATAACACAGTTCCCACTAACCTCCACAGTCTCTATACTAATGGAGCCAATTACTCCAAGTCTTATTGTATTGTATACCAGACATAAATGTGAGTACCCTTTTCTGTAAGACAGCGACCACATTTGTCACCTTGGGCTGGTTGAAATTTGAACAAACACATTGGGACCAAATACCATCGATGGAACAGCTTATAGAATTGTTCCTGTAAGGTAATGCAGTGAACCGCTCTCCTAGTGTTCATCCAAGCTTTAAACCAAGTTTGCAATGAGACCTCATAATAAACCTCTCTCCCCAGTTCTTAATAGCTCTCGATTTTTCTATTGGCTTATAATTAGCTAGTAAATCAGTCAATCTTGAAATAATATTTGTCAGTGGAATTGATGCACAGAATTCGTCCCATTTATCAGGTTCTTTGGGAGAGATTATGGCTAAGAAATCGAGAATACTTACCTGGAAATTCCTTTTCCTTGACATTTCCAAGGTGGCACTAAAGGAGAGATGGCTTCACCTCTCTAGAATGGCAGCAAACTTTATAAAAAGATGAACCCTTCCCCAGAATTCCCTGGTAAAAATTATCGATTTCCTTGCCATTCCAGGTTGCCCTTAAGGACATTTAGAGAGATAGGGACAGGTTTAGAATAGCTGAGGCCTAATTTGGAATTCTTTTAGGACATCAGGTCAAGTCTGTAGTGCCTGGCAAAGGTGTGGAAGTTCTTCCATGTGGCCATATATTTTCCACACTGTTTTGTTGTTGAACCCCCTTTTGTTCTTTTGCCCTCTTCTGTATCGCCCCCGTCCAGCATTATGTTTATTTGTGCCCCCAGCCTGTCCCTCGCTTTAGAATTTATTTTTTGTAATGCCCCCAGCTGCCCCCCTTCTGTATTGATGCCACCAGCACGGATAAAATGCTGCCCTGCATTTTGAGGGATGTATATCTGACCTTGAATATAGATTAACCCCTTCGTGACAAAGGCTGATTTTACTTTTTGTACCCTTCGTGACAATGGCCGTTTTAACATTTCTGCGCTGCTCGTGTTTAGCTGTAATTTTCTTCTTTTCCGTTTACTGAACCCACACACATTAGATATTGTTTTTTTCAGGACAAGAAGGGCTTTCTTTAGATGACATTGTTTTGATTGTATCATAATATTTACTATTAAAAAAAGTATAAAATATGGTGAAACATTTAGTTGAAAAATCTTTTACTCATCTATAAAAGGTAATAAAAAAACCTGCTAAATAGATTCTACTATTTGTCCTGAGTTTAGAAATACCCAATGTTTTTTTGTTTTTCTGCACGTTATGGAGCAATAAGTACAGGTAGCGTTTTGCTATTTCAAATTCATTTTTTCCAAATCTGGTAATTCTTCCCCCCCATGTGCTATTTCGGGTATCTTTGAACCCGGCCAATGCAATTTACCCCATCAAGTCATATATTTTTGAAAACTAGACAGCCCAGGGTATTCCAAATGCTAGTATTTTAACCCTTTCCAAGCACTTATTCTACCATCAGCCTTTGTCAAACTTTATGGTAGTAATTTTTTTGCATTTGTTTTTTCACACACATTTTACTTCAGGTATGAAATAACAGGTTCTGGTATATGTCACTATCATAAAACACCCCAATATGTGTTTAGCAACATCTCCTGAGTACAGCGATACCTCACATGAATGATTTTGCCTGGCTGTTTGGGGGCAAAAGGGCCACATTTGGGGCATGCACATTTTTCAATGTTGAACTTTGGCATTTGGGAATCCACTGCCCATGCCCTATTTGGTACATCTTTGAGCCGGGCCATTTCAGTGTGCCCAACAAAACCATATATTTTTGTGTGAATTTTTCCCACACACACCTACTTTATGTATGAATTTACAGCTCCTGGTATATGCCGCTGTCACACGACACCCCAATATGTGTTCAGCAACATCTCCTGAGTACAGTGATACCCCACATGGATTGGTTTGTCATTTTTGGGGGGAACTAAAAGGCCACATTTGGTACGTGTGCATTTTTCTAATTGGAAATTAGATGTGTGGCCATCCTTCCCCCCATGTTAATTGGGACCTTGTTGAACCTGGCCAATTCAATTTACCACATCAATATTTAATATGCCAGTATTTTAACTCTTTCCATGCGAGAATTGTTTTAAGCTAATATGCTAATTTTAGGACTTGCTCACAAAAATATATTTTTTATATATATATATATTTTTTTTATTTTTATTTTTTTGCCTTTTTTTAATTTTTTTTAACATTTTTTTCAACTTGAAGGTTCCCCTGATAGTGACATCAGTGGGAAATAATTTTTACATTTTACTGTTTTTTTACTATTTTTTTTTCTAATTATTATTAATTTTATTTTATTTTTAATTTATTTTTTCTAATCACACTGTGATTAGAAAGCTGAGCTCCATTGACTTGCATGGTTGAATGCAGTACCTGTTGTCTGGAGACCCTCTAGCGAACTTTTTCGTCTTTATTATCTTGCTGATGGCGAAGATCACCGGCAGCTGCGGCTGTGACCGCTCTCCGGAGCGGTCACAGTCCATCCCCAGGTAAGTGTTTGGTGTCGCTGGATGCCTCCTGATCGAGGCATTCCAGCGACACCATTTAAGTTTAGGAGGCGATCAACGACGCTTTTAAAACGGGCGTCCGCCGCCATACAAAGTATGGCGGATGTTGACGCCCCGGGGAGGGGCCAGAGATGGCCCCTTTGTGCCGATCATGGCGTTGCTGAATGCCTCGAGGTCGAGGCATTACAGCAACGCCGTTTCGGTGCAGAAAGCGAAATGACCCGGTCCTGGCACGTCATTTGTCGTTATCGACTTGAATTTCGGTGACGTGCCCGGACCGGCAATTGTCATCAAGGGGTTAAAGGCCAGGGCAAATAACAGGAAAGATCCTTGTGAATTGTGTATATGTGTGTTATGTTTGGTTGGTTGTGAATCAAACGGAAAAAAATGGAATGAAGGGAAGGAAAAAGCAAGATTTGCAAAGAAAAAGTAGATGACTGAAAAAATGGAAAGGTGAATGAGTGAGCAATTGGTGGCCCGCTCACCTGGTTCACCCCCAGGGCAAAGCATTCGAACACTGTCAGTCCATAATGTTTGGCAGCGGACTTCCAGAGCTCAAACACTAGGCCCTAGCATAAGCTTGCCACTCCGGCGGAGGTAGCAGGTGTTGCCACACCGCAAACAGACGCAGCCAGGGGGGAGAAACTATCTTTACCATCGGGGACATTTTGGGCATGACTGTAGCCTGCCGAACTGGCAGGGAAGAGACACTCACCAGCAGTATTGGAAATGGAAAAGGTGAATGAGTGGGCAATTGGCGACCCACTCACCTGTTTCACCCCCAGGACAAAGCATCCAAACACTGTCAGTCCTTGACGTTTAGGAGCGGTCTTCCAGAGCTCAAACACTAGGCCTAAGCGGAAGCTGGCTACACCAGCGGAGGTGTTGCCACACCACAAACAGACAGAGCCAGGGGATAGAAACTTTCCGAGCTAAGAGCTGGGTACCCCAACTTGGGCAGATTGAATTTAAGAAAGGCAATCTGCTCCATCAGATGAGGTGCCATGCGTGAGCGCTGAGTATATTTCCAGTCATAGAAAACACGCGCTCACTTTGAACAGTGGTTGGTGGACATGATAGCAGCTGCTGCGCAACCCATGAGTGCAGGCCACACTCTTCTTTTCATCCCAGTAGCTAAGATGGTCAACATTAGGCGCAGAAGTAAAGTTTGACCATTTCAGCAGCACTACTCTCCTTTCTGCTGTTATACTCTCAAGTGACTCTTCCCAAAATGCAGCTGCTCCACTCAGCTGTGTTGTGCTGTTTGCGGCACTGCAGCTGATGCTGCTGCAATGAGTAGCAGACATCATCATCTCTTTTTCCTCCTGCACCTCTCCCTCCTCAGACAGCATTGCCCTTTTAAGCTGCCAGTCATGCACCTTTTGGATCAATTGCTCCCGGCAGCTACTAAGAACATTCAATTTGATTGCTAGCTTTCCTTAATCCTTGGTTTGCATAGGCACGCTAGCATCATTTTGGGTGCCATTTTGAGTTTCCATTCATTTGCGAAGGCGTGCTTTTAGTAGATCCTTCAGCGTCCGGACTATGGCTGCTACGTCAGGCTGTAGAGTGCCACCTTGAACAGCCTTTTCAACACCTTGAACAGGTTTTTAAGGAACACATCCATCTTGCTGCCTAGATTAGAGAACACGGGGATTACCTGGCCCTGACTAGCAGTGTTTGATCTTAAATTTTCAGTGGCATCCCTGAATGGTTTAAGGACTGCCACTAGCTGGGCGATCACTGTCCAATCCTCCCTATTCAATGGAGATGTAATCCCAATATTGTGGTTTGATTCAAGATTATGGATTTCCCTCTGCTGCTCCAAAATCCTCTTCAGCATATCTAAAGTGGAGTTCCTCCGTGTAATCACATCTTGTTGTAGACAGTGTATGGGAAGACCTGCCCTCTTTTGCTCTTCCCTCAAAAGTTGGCTAGCCTTAACACTGTGCCCAGCGATCTTTCTGCAGCGTGACAGAACTACTGCTGCTACATTACTTTCTTCTGACATTGCTGACTTGACTATAATATAGATAATGTGGGCTGTACAGCGCACACCAACAATATGACCATCTTGCAGCGCTTTCATCATGTTTGCACCTACCAGAAACCCAACTTCAACATTGGTGCCCGCCTCTGCTCCCACCCAAAGGCAAAACATTTTTCTTATTGCATGCAGAATGTTTTTGGAAGTGTGCTTTTCATCCATCACTTCTGCATGGAGAAGGAATGATTGGTAGCCTGCTGCAGCAGCTTCCTTAGACACATCGGGCTGCCACCAGTGTGCTGTCAAGGAAAGAAAAGCACGCTGCCCACTAGGTGCACTCCACAAATCTGAGTGTGAAATGTACACACTCACCAGCAGTGTTGGAAAGCTCCTCTTTCACTGCTGAAACACAGGACGAGATTGGACACATATGTGGTGGGAGCGGGTGCTAATGGTCACAAAAATAGGGGGAGCGGGCTTAAAAAAACAGTCCCGTGCAGGGCTATAGTAGGCACTGCCAGCCCAGGGCAAGGGCACCCCAGTGCCAGTGAGGCACTGTGTGCAGCAAACTGTCAGCTCAACAGCACTACACAGTTGACACAGAAGCACTGAAAAAAAATCCTAAAAGCACACTGAGAAATGTTAGGCTGAGGATTACCAGTCTCACACAGAACAATCTCTCTCTGTAACGCTCGGATGCAGCACCACAGTGTTGCAAAAGCAGTCACAGCGAAAATGAATGGTTTCCATGCAAGCTCTGCTCTTATATAGACTGTTTCCTATTTCCAAAAAAAGAAGCACAGACATTAAACGAGCCCTCAGCATGATGTCACAAGAGTGAGCTGATTGAACAAACGAAGATCATCTCACTCAATCCTCCTCCTCTTTGAAAAATTGGCGGGCGCGCCGCGAAAACTAAGACGAGCACGGAGAAACAAAGATCCTTTGTTTTGTGCATCTTCGTGTACGTTTTGCCGCTGCCATGTTCGTTTCTTCGTTATTCAGTTTGAGCAACAAAAACGCACTATTCGTGTTAGTTTTCACGTTCGCCCGAATACAAATGCACAAGTCTAGTATATGAATACAATAGTATTTGTATTCGGGCGATATTTGTGTTTGTTTTCTTTATTACAAAAGGGTTAATAAGGGGTTAACGCGGTACGCAGTAGCTTTGCCTCCAGGATTTTAATGGTCCGTACGAGCAACTCTATTGGTACGGACCTGTAACTCTTGATAGCGAAACTCCGCCTGGGTAGGTTCCAGGAGTTAATGGTCTATGCAAGCAACTCCATTGGCCGCCAGCAGGGAGCTCCTCTGGCATTAACCAATGAAGGAGCTCCCTGCCAGTGACCAATAGATTTTTAGTTTTTGGGCAGGCTAGAAGTGGATCCTCGCTGCAGAAACTGCATTGGGCTGCCCCTAGCCGTCAACAGTAAACTCAGATACCGAAGAGGCTTGATAATGAATATGGGTACACAGCGGGCAACAGAATCACTTGGCAGCCGGCAGCAGAACCAGAACCAATAGTGGTCAGGAGCCAAGCCAAAGACAGAAACAGACAATAAACAAGGCTCAGGCAAAAGAGTAGTCGGGGTGATGTAGCACAGTTAAGGGCAAGCGGCAAACAGCGGTAGTCAGAAACAAGCAGAATTCAAAGCCAAATGGTTCAGAGATGAAGCTAATGAAGTACTGAGGCACTATCACAGGCAGTGTGGAATACAAACTGAGGGTTTAAACTCCTGACGTTGAAACTCCGCCTGGGGAGACTCCCGCTCAAGCAGGTAAAAGTTTGTACGAGCGAGGAGCTGCCAGGCAGCAGAAATTGGCTTGGGGAGACCATTGGTGCTGCTCCAGGAGTTAAAGGTCTGTATGAGCAACTCTATTGGTCGCCGTCAGGGAGCTCCTTTATTGGTTGATGCCAGAGGAGGTCCCTGCAGGCGACCAATCGAGTCACTTGCACGGACCTATAACTCCTCGAGCGATCCTACAGATTTCCGCTCCCATTAACCCCTGCGATGCTGCGTAGGTTTATGAGGTAAATCAGGTCCTCTGCTTAAAGTATTTCCCAAAATCTATTCAGAATAGATCTAATTTTGTTAGTCCTAATATTATATTAGCTAAGAAAAGATAATTGAAAACCTATGTTGGCAGTTTTAGCAAGTTTAGGTTGAAAAATGTTAACACGGTTGAGGGCTCCTGTCTGGGTCCACCCTACCAGCCTGGACCATGCAATAATTATTCTCTCTCATGTGTTTCTGCAACCTCTAGTGGCCACTCTTCCCTCTGTGGAGCACCTGTAATCAATTGCTTGGGACAGCTGAGCCGAGTTGATCCCTGCCTTTTATATACCTGCCCTGCTCCTCAGACAGGGCCTTTGCACTGCAGTGTCAGCAACCTATTGCTTTGCTGTGCGTTTGGGCCCTGATTGTGTGTAAACAGTCCTTTCTAGTGAAAGGGAAATGCCTGCAACTATCAACTTTGCATATGTTAAGGATGGGAGACTAAGGAATTCAATCAAGATTGAAGTGCCTGAGAGAGAGAAGGAGCAAAAAGGTTTTAAGCTAAATCTTAGCAATGGGGCTGTTTTACTATTGGTGATTGGGATGGCAGTCAGACACCTGCTGTCCAGACCCAAGGTAACAGTATTAAAATTCTTGGAGTGATTTTTGATAATGCAAATAATGGCAAGAGATCATGGGATATTGTTTTAGAAAAATTAAACCACAAAATAGAATTTTGGCAAACCCGAAAGCTGACAATGTAAGGGAGAATTTTAATCATCAAAACAATACTCTTGCCAATGATGATGCATTTAGGAGTGGTATTCCCCCTTCTGACTTGTACGCAAAGAAACGTATGCGTGTTTGTTTTATGTTTTTACGTGAAAAACTAAAAAGAGAGAAAGCGTGCAAACAAAATGTGAATCGTGGTAATATACAAAGAACAAGAGGTCACCCTCTGAGACTAGAAGAGCGCAGGTTTCTTAGACAAAGGAAGGGATTCTTTACAGTGAGGACAATAAACATAGAAAGTGACGGCAGATAAGAACCAGAAGGCCCATCCAGTCTGCCCAACCTCTGAGTACTTTCCTTTAGTACATGCCCTTATCTTTTATCTAGCTTGGCCTTATGCCTATCCCATGCTTGCTTAAATGCCTTTACTGTATTTACATCTACCACTTCTGCTGGAAGGCTGTTCCATGCGTCCACTACCCTTTCTGTAAAGTAATATTTGCTGATGTTACCATTAAACCTTTGCCCCTCTAGCTTATGGCTATGTCCTCTTGTGGTGGTAGTATTTCTCCTTTTAAATAAACTCTCTTCCTTTACCTTGTTGATTCCCTTTAAGTATTTAAATGTTTCTATCATATCCCCCCTGTCACGTCTTTCTTCCAGGCTATATAGGTTAAGATCCTTTAACCTGTCCTGGTAAGGTATATCTTGAAATCCATAAACCATTTTAGTAGCCCTTCTCTGAACTTTCTCCAACATATCTATAACCTTCTGGAGATACGGTCTCCAGTACTGTACACAATACTCCAAGTGAGGTCTCACCAGTGATCTGTACAACGGCATGAGCACTTCCCTCTTTCTACTGCTAATACCTCTCGCTATACAACCAAGCATTCTGCTAACATTACCTGCTGCTCCACTGCATTGTCTGCCTACCTTTAAATCCTCAGAAATAATTACCCTTAAATCCCTTTCCTCACATGTTGAGGTTAGGACAGTATCAAATATTCTATACTCGGGGGCGTGGCTGACCTGGCGGGGAAGATGGCCGCATAATCCTGTAGCTCCGTGCCACCCGCTCTCTAAACTCGGCAAAAGCACCTTTTTCCGCCGGCGATGGGCAGGACCAAGAGGGTACCTGCGGACCCGGCGACTCCGGGACCCAGTGCCAGACCTCAGCCTCCATCTGTGAGGGAGTTTTTCCATACTCCGGCTCTCTTACAGTCCCAGGCCGCTGAATCCAACATGGCGCTGTCCCCCGCGGGCCTCCGGCATGAGGTGGATGATCCTCCACTTCTATGCCCGGATGCCTCTCCGGACCCTACTTCGACAGACTGGCGGCGCATCTTTTCTTCCCTCCCCACGAAGGACGACTTCAGCCTCCTTGTCTTGGAGGTGAAGCAGACGGTCCGTACGGAGGTTACGGCCTTGCGCACTGACATGGCGCGCCTGGACACGCGGCTCACTGCTACCGAAACCAGGGCGCGGGAGGTGGATCACCGTCTTACTCACCTTGATCGCCTTTACTCCAAGAAATTGGCCGATTTATTCTACCGCCTGGAGGATCTTGACAACCGCGGCCGCAGATCGAACATTCGGGTGCGCGGTTTGCCGGAGGGTGGACGCCTCGAGGACCTCCATGGGCTACTGAATAGGCTCTTCTCGATGATCCTCGGTCTCCCTGTGGACCCCGGTAGGAAACCCATTAAACTTGATCGCGCACACAGAGCCCTGAGATCTGTCGGTGGCCCGGGTGACCCTCCCAGAGACGTCATCTGCTGCCTCCACAACTATGCGGAGAAAGAGGACATCATGCTGAAAGCACGCTCCCACAGATCCTGGGACTTCGAGGGCCATCAGGTCTCCCTTTACCATGACCTGTCCCGCTATACCTTACAAGCTAGGCGTGCCTTGCGACCGCTTACCACATCGCTCCAGGGCCTTAACATCGCCTATAGATGGGGCCACCCCTTTGCCCTGACTGCGCGACGAGGCACCGTTACTGCCACGATCCGATCTCCGGCTGATGTACCATCCTTTCTACAGGACCTGGACCTCCCCGAGATTGCCGTGGCCGATTGGCTCAGCGACAGCGCCGGACCCTCTGGACCGCGCCGGCAGCGACACCGACCCCCGCTTTCAGTTCATCATGGCGGCTTACCAGCCCTCTCCACTCACGTTTTATTTGGCCAACGCTAAGGGCCTTAACTTGCCAGAAAAACGCTCTCGAGCTCTCCGGGAATTTAAGCACCACAGGGCCTCCGTGGTGTTGTTGCAGGAGACCCACTTTAAAGTGGGGCAGGCCCCCACTCTCAGAGATGTTTCATATCCATTGGGTTTCTTTAGCAATAACCCGGAGGCCAAATCCAAGGGTACGGCTGTTCTCATAGCCTGCTCAGTCCCCTTCTTAGTCAAAGATACTTTACTAGATAGTTCTGGTCGTTTTACGTTTGTTAAGGGTACTATCGCAGAGATCGCGTACACCTTTGCCAGCATATACCTTCCTAATACTGGCCAGGATGTGGCCCTGCGCTCTATTGCCTCCTCCCTCTCCGACTTCCAGGAGGGTATCCTAATTGTAGGGGGCGATCTGAACGCCCCCTTGCACCCTTTAACGGACACGTCGACCGGCACGAGTAGCTTACCTGATAACCGGCTTCGGTCCATTCGGGGTACCCTGTCGAGGCTCCTTGTAATCGACTGCTGGCGTTCCTTGTACCCTACGACACGTGACTATACGTTTTTCTCACCGCCTCACAATCGCTACTCCAGACTTGACTATTTATTCCTCTCCCAGCCCCACTTGGACTTACTGCAGACAGCATCTATTCTGCCAATGACCTGGTCGGATCACTCCCCGGTTCTTATGACTATGACGTCCCCGCTGTATCGGGCCAGGGAGTGGACATGGAGACTGAACGACTCCTTTTTGACTGACGAGACGCTGGTCGACCAAATCGAGACGGAGCTAGGCAATTATTTTCTGGACAACGACAAACGGGAGACGCCCCCTCTGGTGTTGTGGGAGGCCCACAAGTGTGTGATCCGGGGTTTTCTTATCCGAGTGGGTGCTGAGAGGAAGAGGGTGCGTTCGCAGGAAATCATCCAATTAACATCACGGATAATGCACCTTGAAACTCTACATAAACACTCTTTATCGTCTGACTCTTACTGGCTGCGCGGGGTCAACTTTCTGATATCCTCAACTCTCGCTTTCGGCGGGCTGCCCACTACAACCAACGTTTATTTCATGAGCATGGCAACAGATGTGGCAAATTGCTGGCCAGGCTGTTGCACCCCCTACACCGCAGATTGCACGTCCATAAGATCAAGACTGCGGGTGGCCGGGTCTCCCCTTTCCCGGCTCAGATTACTGAGGCCTTCCATTCCTACTATACATCGCTGTACAACATACGTACCCCTGACCCCCGGGGCACCCAATCAGTTGCACGAGATCGATTACACCAATATCTCACCAGACACGTTCGCCGCAAACTCACCCCTGACCAGGCCTCTTCTTTGGAGGACCCCTTCTCCGAGGATGAGCTGTCCTTCGCGCTGAAGTCTAGCCAGCGGGGCAGGTGTCCGGGCCCGGACGGCCTGCCCCTTGGATATTATAGAACGTTTTCGACGAAGCTGTTCCCCTATTTTGTACGGGCTCTCAATTCTCTTCGGGAGGGTCTCCGCTTACCGCCTCAGGCATTGGAGGCAATAATCACGGTGATCCCTAAGGAGGGAAAGGACCCGAGTCTGTGAAACAGCTATCGGCCGATTTCGTTGCTTAATGCCGATCTCAAGCTTTTTGCTAAAATGATGGCCCTTCGGCTTAGTCGGTTCCTCCCTCACCTGGTGCACTCCGACCAGGCGGGGTTTGTCCCCCGCCGGGAAGCTCGTGATAACACTGTTAAAATTCTCAACATCACCCATAGGGCTAAGAAGGAGGCCCGCCAGATAATGCTTTTGTCCACTGATGCTGAGAAGGCGTTTGACAGGGTGGACTGGCCCTTCTTACGAGCTACTCTGGAACACCAGGGGTTGGGTCCTTCGATGTTGATGTGGATTGATGCGTTATATTCAGCTCCCACTGCACGTGTCCGAGTTAATGGCGTCTTGTCGAGGCCAGTGACGATACGGAACGGCACCAGGCAAGGCTGCCCCCTCTCGCCGATCCTCTTTGTGCTGTCTCTCGAGCCCTTCTTGGAGGCCATTAGGTCCAATGTGGACATACAGGGTTTTTGTGCTGGGGAGGTGCACCATAAGGTGGCGGCCTATGCGGATGACCTCCTTTTTGTAATTTCCAACCCTAGTGTTACATTGCCGACCATATTGCTTGAATTTCAGCTGTATGGTGATCTCTCCAACCTTAAGATTAACTATTCCAAATCCGAGATCCTCAATATCTCCATCCCGCCCGTGCAGACCCCAGTGCTCCGATCCAGTTTTTCCTTCAAGTGGTGCCCCAACCGGATGCGCTACTTGGGGGTCTGGTTGACCGATGACCCGTCCCAGGTCTACCACGCTAATTTCGCCCCTCTACTCACTGCCCTGTCCACTGACCTCTGTAAGTGGTCTCCCCTTTACCTCTCCTGGATGGGCCGGGTGAATGCGGTTAAGATGAATCTGCTCCCCAGGGTGTTGTATCTGTTCCAAACCCTACCGATCCGTGTACCGCGGGCTTTTTTTGCTCAACTGCGCTCGCTCATCACCAAATTTGTTTGGGGCAATAAGAGCCCGAGACAGAAATTCACACAGCTTACACGTCCCAAGGACCAGGGCGGACTGGCTCTCGCCGATTTTTGGAAATACTACCAGGCGGTCCATTTGTTGCGCATAATCGAATGGAACGTTGAGGGCCCTCACGCGAAACCCTGGGTCGCACTGGAACTCGGGGAGTCTAGGGGCCGAGTACTCCATGCTTTGTGGGGCCCCAGGGTTGGCTGTGGTGTGGAGCGGCACCCCTTCATTTCCGCTAGTTTGGCGGTGTGGAGATGTTCTGGGCGTCGGGCCCGGCTCTTCGCGTCGCCTTTCCCATGCTTTCCCTGTGGCGGAATCCAGACTTTGCGCCGGGTCGGGATCAGGGGCACCTGGAATTTCTGGGCGCCCCTCTCCCTGTCCGCCTCCATGCGCTCCTTGGGGAACGGGGGGTCCTGCCTTTAGCGGCCCTTCCCGCTTCTGCTCCGCCCCCCTGGCGGGACCGCTTCACATACCACCAGATCACCCATTATGTTGCCACTCTTCCCAACCAGCATTATCTATACCGGGACCTCACACCCTTTGAGCGCTTGTGTGCCCGTGATCACTCGCCAGAGAGGGCCATCTCTTTGCTTTATGCTATGCTACTGACTGCTTCTTCCGACTCCAGACCCCCCTTCTGTTCGACTTGGGAATCCTCTTGTTCGACTCAACTCTCTGATGCGGACTGGACTAAGATCTTTACCCTCACGCATAAGAGCTCTAGGGCGACTAGGTACCAGGAGACAAACTATAAGATCCTTTCTTTGTGGTATCGTACGCTGCAGAGGCTTCATGTTATGTTTCCAAGCGTTTCGGATCTTTGCTGGAGGTGCGGTGGTGCTGTGGGCACCATGCTCCACATTTTGTGGGACTGCCCGGTGATCCAGGTGTTTTGGAAGGGAGTTTATGGAGTGCTTGTGGAGCTCACTGATTCCCCTCCGCCCTTCCAAGCGTTGTCCCTACTTCTGCACCATACCCCGCTGTCTATCTCGCAGTACAAGCGGTCTGTTGTTAGGCACCTGCTCGACGCTGCCAGACACTTGATACCTTTATGCTGGAGGGATGTTCGCCCCCCCACGTTGCAGGCATGGATGTCGAGTTGAGGAGATCCGTGTGATTGAGGACCTCTCCGCCACCTCCGTTAAACTCAGAGACGCTTATACGGCTACCTGGTTTTATTGGCTCTTGTACGTGAGTGGCCTCCTTCCTTAATTGCTTCTGTGCCTGTACACCACTTATCGGCTATTTTCTGTCTCCTCTATATATGACCATTTGCGGTTTTTGATTGCCATGTTTTGTACATGCATACTGTTGCTGGTGCTGCCCTCCTCCCTTCCCTCTTCCCCTCTTTCCTTCTGTATCCCTTCCCCCCCGCTATCAACCAAAACCAATAAAATTTGATTTTGAAAAAAAAATAAAATATTCTATACTCTGCCCTTGGGTTTTTATGCCCCAGGTGCATTACTTTGCATTTATCCACTTTAAATGCCAATTGCCACAGCTCTGACCATTTTTCCAGTTTACCTAGATCGTTTGCCATTTGGCTTCTTCCTCCAGGAACATCAGCCCTGTTGCAAATTTTTGTGTCGTCAGCAAAAAAAACATACCTTTCCATCTGCAATATCACTTATAAACATATTAAAGAGAATGGGTCCAAGTACAGACCCCTGAGGTATCCCACTGGTAACAAGACCTTGTTCTGAATATACGCCATTGACTACAACCCTCTGTTGTCTGTCACTCAGCCACTCCCTAATCCATTCAACAACATTGGGATCTAAACCCAGAGACTGCAGTTTATTTATAAATCTATGTGGCATAGTGTCAAAGGCCTTACTGAAATCCAGATACGCAATGTCTACTGCACCACCTTGATCAATTACTTTAGTCACCCAATCAAAAAAATCAATAAGATTTGTTTGGCATGATCTTCCTGAGGAAAACCCATGTTTTTGATCTTGAAACCCATGTGACTTCAGATGTTCAACAATCCTTTCCTTTAACATAGTTTCCATTAATTTCCCCACTACAGATGTAAGACTTACTGGCCTGTAGTTGCCCGACTCCTCCCTACTGCCTTTTTTTGTGAATGGGCACAACATTCGCTACCTTCCAATCCCCAGGGACGACTCCCGTTACCAATGACTTGTTAAATATATCAGTTAACGGTTTTACTAGTACACCCCCAAGCTCTTTTAATAACTTGGGGTGTATCCCATCAGGCCCCATCGACTTATTTGTCTTTACCTTAGACAACTGAAGTAGAACCTCCGCCTCGATAAACTCATATATTTCAAACTGAGGTCCCATTCCCTCATTTTCATTTGTAAAAACTGAACAGAAATATTCATTGAGGCAGTCAGCTAAACCTTTATCCTCTTCTACATACATTCCCTTTGGTTTTAGTCTAACTTATCCTTGTTTAACTTTCCTTTTCTCATTTACATATCTAAAAAAAAATGTATCTCCATTTTTTACTGACAGGGCAATTCGCTCTTCTGCATGTGATTTCGCAGATCTTATAACTTTCTTTGCCTCTTTCTGCCTAATTTTATAGATCTGTCTATCTTCCTCACTTTGGGTATTTTTGTATCTACTAAAGGCTAACTTCTTGTCTTTTACGATTTTGGCCACTTCTGCAGAGTACCACAGCGGTTTCTTTAATTTTTTACTCTTACCAACCAGCCTAATACAATTTTCTGTTATATTCAATAATACAGCTTTTACATAATCCCATTTTTCCTGAACACCATTTAGATTGTCCCAGTCTGATAATGACTCCTCTATACATATTCTCATTTTAGAAAAGTCAGCTTAAAATCTAAAACTTTTGTTTTTTGTGTGGTGTGAGTATATTAAACCACACAGACTGATGATCACTAGATCCCAAAGTTTTACCTACAGAAATATCTGTTAACAAATCTCCATTTGTGAACACTAAATCCAATATGGCCTCGTTACGAGTTGGTTCCTCAACTACTTGTTTTAAAGATAATCCCAGTAGGGAGTTTAGAATATCCGCACTCCGGGTACAACCAGCTACTTTCGTTTTCCAGTTCACATCATGATTATAACATCCCCCTTCACTGTCATTTTAGCTATTTCCTCCACTAGTAGATTATCTAGTTCTTCTACTTGTCCTGGGGGTCTATAAATCACACCTACGCGAGTTACTTTACTTTTGCCAAATTGTACTGTAACCCAAACTGACTCTAAGTTCTCCTCACCAACTTGTATTAAGTTAGATGTTGTTTTTCACATATAGGGCCACCCCTCCCCCTTTCTTGCCCTTTCTGTCTTTTCTATATAAGGAGTACCCCGGTATTGATATGTCCCAGTCATTTTTCTCATTATACCATGTCTCTGTAACAGCCACTATATCAACATTCTCAGTTGCCACAACTGTTACAAGTTCATGGATCTTATTCCCTAAACTGCGAGCATTTGTAGACACGACCTTTAGCTTTCTGTCCTTGCTTTGGGGGCAAAATATATGCTTCTCCCTATTATCTGTATAGACCAAGCCCCAGATCCACCCACCTGGTTACTAAGTAAATCGCCTTCCCTTTCTATACTGTCTAGCCCGGTATTTATTCCCTCCCCATTCCTAGTTTAAAATCTCCTCCAACCGTCTAGCCATTCTCTCCCCAAGCACATTGGACCCTCTTGCATTTAGGTGCAATCCATCACGACTATAGAGATTGTACCCCAAAGCAAAATACGCCCAGTGCTCTAAAAACCCAAAGCCCTCCTTCTTACACCAAGATTTCAGCCATGCATTTAGCTGCCTAATCTCCCGCTGCCTTTCTGGTGTAGCGCATGGCACAGGTAGTATCTCCGAGAATACTACCTTGGAGGTCCTTTTTTTAATCTTACTCCCTAAATCCCTAAAACTACTTTTCAGTGAGCAAGAGACTTCTCTCAAGATTGTCAATCTCAGTGTTTCAATGTGGCTCTTCAGAGCACCAACCTCAGCTTCCAGAGAGACCAATTGTTCACACTTGCCACAGTGATATGGACCCAGGAACTGCTGTTCCAAGCATGCATACATATGGCATGATGTGCACTGAGTGAAATCTCCAAGCTTGCTCAGAGAATGTAAGCCCCTTACAATGAGCAAGCTCTGTGAGTTTAACCACTTCCTTTATACAGAGCAACACAGTTAATTGATTATAAACTCGACCCTTAACTAATTACACTCTAGAAAATGGGGAAAAGAAAAAAAAAAACAGTCTTTTTTTTTCCCACTGCCAAGGGAGGTGGTGTTACCCAATATATTAAAGGGGTCTTAGGCATGACATACAGGGATATAAATAGAATAACATTAATATTTTAGAGCTTCTTGATCCAAGGAGAAATCCAATTGCCTCTTGGAGTCAAGAAGGAATATTTTTCCCCCTGATGACAGAATTCGAAGTAACTTTAATTAGGGTTTGTTTTTGCCTTCTTTTGGATCAAGAATATGAAGGTTAAGTAGAAGGGTTTAACTTGATAGACTTAGGTCTTTTTTCAACCTTATGAGGGCTTTGTGAATTTTGGGAAGAAAAAAAAATATGGCACATTAGGATGTAGTGTACATAAAAAATCTAGAATACCTTCCGTATGGACTTTGTTAAGGAGGGCCTCTAGATCTACATTATATCTAAGAGTGGGATCTTGGGACAAGAGTTGGTAAGTGTGACTGTCCTGGAGAATCCAATAGGATTCCTCTAAGTAAAAATCTCTGCTCATAATCACAATACCTTTTATCAGCTGGTTTAATGACTAAATTAGGATCTTTGGATAATTCTTATAGGACTCGTGTGTTTCGTATCCAAAATCCTTTAAGAGACATTCTCTAAAGGTCTTAAGGGCTTTTGTTATAGGGTAGAATAAAACGGGACCTGTGTGAGCATAATTTTTCATTTTTTGTGGATTGGATGATACAATATGTGTAGAATGATTTATAGTGCCATTGAATTTTTTCTTCAGAAGAAATCTTTTAATATTTAATTTTCTCATAAATTTGTGAGCGTCCACATAAAGATTAAAAGTGTTGGTGTATGAGTAGGGGCATATGTGAGGCCTCTATTGAGGACCCTTTTCTCAAAATGAGAGGTTAAATATCTTGATATACCAGGGCATGATAGGCATGTGATTGCTGTTAGCAATCATATATATTTAATACAGCAATCACACTCCTATAATGTACATGCAGAAACCTGGCTAGCTGCCCCCTTGTGTATTGATGATGCCAGCACATCGCTTACAGCCTCCCTGTGCCAGCTCCCCACTTACAAATCCATGCTATAAAACTCATTTACTCATTCATATACTCATTCATTCAGATACTCATTAATTCCTCATTCACAGATACTAATCATTCACAGATACTCATGTATTCCATCAATCACACATACTTGTTCATACAGACTTCCTCACCTGAACTGCAAATCTCGGTGCCACTCGCAGACTTCCGCAGGGACCGCTGCTTCCTTCTACTTGGTTGTACTCTGTGCGAGCAACTTCTCTTGCCCCGCCCAGGGAAAGCAGGAATTGAGTAGAGTCATTTGACGCAAGATAAATTCATGTGAGTTCGATGGGTTCCTGCTTCCCTTGGGCGGTACAAGAGATGCTGCTCGCACAGTGTGCAAGCAATGCACAGGCTTGCAGCAGGGCCCCTGCATTTCGCCTGTAATGCCATTTTCAGCCACCGTGTCAGGAACCGGGTAAGCAGCTCCGGTAGGAACCCAGTAGCAGGGGATACTTGGGGGTCTGTCTGTACCCCACTGTATCATCCCTCATTGCTGAGGGATGATACAGACAGGTGCAAAGGAAGACACCAGAGGCAGAATACTAGGATATAGTCTATATTAAGGAAACTGGCAGGACAAGTAAAAACGGGTAATAAGTCTCTTTGGCAGGAAGCCCACTGGCAGGGCTGATGGCAGGGACAATACAGGGTCAGGTACAGGGCCAGAGCTAAGCGGCCCTCAAACATTAATGCAAAGGCCCTGACTGAAGGGCAGAGCAGGTTTATATAGGCAGGGTAATCCAGGTAACAAGGCACAGCTGCTTGCAATCATGAGGTCTGTGTGCTCCAGAGAGAGAAGGGCGACCATTAGTGGTCAAGCAAGGTTTTGAATACTCCAGGCTGAGTAGGGAGGAACCTGACACACCGATATATCGGTGCATCCCTAATCTTAACCATTTAAAATGTGCTCCAAACGATACTCGCTCTTACAGCCTATTCCCTCCCCTCTCTACGTCTAACGAGGATATATCTTTCTTTATTACACAAACGCGGCACTATTCTGCTCAGGGCTTTTTACTTTAAACCACAATTTTTCCTGAAGTTGGCTGGGGTCCGAACAAATATACATTTTTCTTGTATACGTGATACAAATTTTAGTAGGAAAAACCCATGAGTAAGGAATGTTACTTTCTCTGAGTCATCTCTGCAAATTTCTTCCTATACATTCTGGTTGACAAGGAAAGATCTGAAAACATGGATAAAGATGAGACTTTCATATTTTTTCCTGGCATACAGTGGCAGTACGAGTGGGTAATGTCCTTTTCTAGGGACAAGACGAATTTAAAGAAATAAAAACAATTAAATGCCCCGGAGCCCCTCCTTCCTTACCCATAAAGCCGGGGCCGACCGGAAGTAGTCAGTTCTTTTCTTGTCCCTTTCAGGGACGGACAGGTTGGAATCGTTGGTCCGGACAGGAGTCCGGTATTTTCAGCAGCTGGTGAGGCGCACGGGTTGCTGCCTGGGGGTTTCGTGAGCCTCCGATTGCTCCCCGGGTGGTGAGCAGAGAGAGGTCTTCCCTCTGTAGCGGTTCACGTTACGGAGGATATATTTGATGTCTTCCTTTTGTGTACAAGGAAGTGGGAGCATGCGCAGTCTGGTGGAACGCACGCCCGGGTGTCATTGCGTTCCACTGAAGATCTGATCGCTCTACTGAGTATGCGCGAGTTGGATCTTCCGGAGGGCGGCAATTTTAAAATTGCATATAAATCGCTTTGCCTGTCTGACTGCTGGAGCTTTCGTCAGTACAGTGCAGCCGTGTCACCAGCCCCCCCACACGGTTCAGAGGTGGTTAGGGTAAGATTTTTCTTTATCTTGGCTCTTTCTTACCTCTTCCCTCCAAAAAAAAATAAAAAATAAAAAAAAATCAATTTTTATTTATTCGCATCTTTTCTTTTTATCAGATGTCTAGTCCGGTACCATCAGAGAATCCGGCTAAGGATAAAAGACCTGCTTCAGCTCCCAAAAAAGCCACTTCCAAAGCTAAACATTTATCATGTTCTGAGTGTACTACTCCACTGCCTGAAAAGCTTGCTTCTGAGAAGCGTAAAGACCTTTAATCTTTCCTTGGGTGGTTCCAGGAAAATTTGGCTCAGACATTCGAGGTGTTTCAATTCTTGGCAGCTCAAACCCAGGAGAAAGTCAAGATTGGTTCTACACACAAGTGCAAGAGATCCAGGTCTTTCTCTCAATCAGACCTTTCCTCGGGTGAGATCTCCCGTTCCTCTAATTCATCATAAAATGATAGTTCGGAGGATGAGATGGTTTTTCCTTCCCATGACCTACGTAAGTTCACCAAGGAGGTGACTCGTATACTCCTAGAAGATGATGTAGGAAGAATTAAAGGTTTTCCTGTGCTTCCTAAAGTGGATGACCTTATCGCCAGAGTGTCAGGACCCGGGCGAGCAGGTCTGTTAGGAGTCCATGTGCAGGGGATGCAGGGGACTCTGTCTGTACTCCTTTATGCATGGTGACAGAGAGATAGGTACAGACAGAGTAGCAGAACTGGAAAGGACGGGAGCTGAGGCAGAGAGACGGGAGCAGAGGAAGGTGCAGGCTCGGGAGCTGAGGCAGAGAGACGGGAGCTGAGGCAGGTACAGGCTCAGGTGCAGGTGCAGGTACAGGCTCGGGTGCAGGTGCCGGCTCGGGTGCAGGTGCCGGTACCGGCTCAGGTGCAGGTGCAGGCTCGGGTGTGGGCCCACTGGCAGGTAAGCCCACAGGCAGGTTCAGGCACAGGTACAGGCTCGGGTGCGGGCCCACTGGCAGGTAAGCCCACAGGCAGGTTCAGGCACAGGTACAGGCTCGGGTGCGGGCCCACTGGCAGGTAAGCCCACAGGCAGGTTCAGGCACAGGTACAGGCTTGGGTGCGGGCCCACTGGCAGGTAAGCCCACAGGCAGGTTCAGGCACAGGTAAAGGCTCGGGTGCGGGCCCACTGGCAGGTAAGCCCACAGGCAGGTTCAGGCACAGGTGAGGCCCACTGGCAGGGCGGACGGGAACGGAGGCCCACTGGCAGGGCGGACGGGAACGGAGGCCCACTGGCAGGGCGGACGGGAACGGAGGCCCACTGGCAGGGCGGACGGGAACGGAGGCCCACTGGCAGGGCGGACGGGAACGGAGGCCCACTGGCAGGGCAGACGGGAACGGAGTACCGCTAGGCCAGGCACGGGTACAGGTTCATGCACGGGTACGGACTTACGCTCGGGTACTGGATCATGCACGAGTATCGGCTCAGGCACGGGTACAGGAACGGGCACGGGTTCAGGCGCAGGCACGGGTTCAGGCGCAGGCACGGGTTCAGGCGCAGGCACGGGTTCAGGCACAGGTAGCGGCTCAGAGCAAAGGCAGTCCTACAACTACAATGCCAAGGCCCTGACTGAAGGGCAGGGCCGGTCTTTTAAAGGCAGGGCTTCACTCAATTCATGAGGCGCAGCTGTACCTGATAATCAGGTTCAGATCACTCCAGAGGGAGGAGGGTGGCCACTAGTGGTAACTGAAGTATTAGCCTGAAGTATAATTCAGCCATGGTTCAGGCAGCAGAGAGTGGACCCTGACACAGAGAATGGAAGCACCCTGGAAAGCGAGCTTTCATTTCCAAGCAATTTAAGCAGCTGTTCAGGCTTCAGGGGGAATATTCTTGGGAGGATCCCCCAAAGTGGACGTACAAGTGGCCCAGCTCTCCAAAAAGACTACTCTCCCTATTGGTGAGGTGTCTGGGCTCAAAGACCCTATGGACAGGAGGGCGGAGACTTCATGCAGGCGTATTTTCCAGGCTGCAGGAGCTCAATGTAAGCTGGCGGTGTCCAGTGCAGCAGTGGCTAGGGCCCAGCACATGTGGCTTCAAGTTTTGCAAGATCGTCTTGCGGATGATTCTGATTCAGAGATTGCTAGGCTGTTAAAGAACTTAAAGCTTTCTAACAGTTTTTTTGTGGATTCGGCTCATGAATCTCTTAAACTCTCACCCAAGAACATGGCATTGTCTTCGGTGTCACGCAGAGCCCTGTGGTTACGTTCCTGGACGGCTGATTCCGCTTCTAAATCTGCTCTCTGTGACTTACCTTTGGAAAGTAAGAAGTTGTTTGGTGCTCCTCTGGAAGACCTTATTAAGCAGATTTCGGATATGAAAAGAGCCTTACCTCAGGATAGAAGACCAAGGTGGAACCGTAGATATCCATATAGGAACCCGAGGCCCTTTTTCCAATCCGCTAGATCTCAGAATTTTCGTGGGCCCTTTGGAGATAAGAAATTCCAAGACTGGCCGAAAAAACAGGACAAAAGAAAATTCTGACAAAGTGGGAGGGCGCCTGCGGCACTTCAGGCTCTCCTGGGAACAGACCACGCAAAATCCGTGGATTCGTCAGATTATTTCGGAGGGTTACAGGATAGAGTTCTTTCATCCTCCGGTCTGCCAGTTCCTGATTTCGTCTTACCCCTTGGTAAAAAAGAATTTGACGCTTTTTTCAGAAAGCATGAAGCTTTTGGAAAAGGGAGTTATAGAGAAGGTTCCTGTTCACCAAAAATTCCAAGGAGTCTATTCCCGGTTGTTTCTGGTGCCGAAGCCGGATGGCTCCCTTCGTCCGGTTCTGGACCTAAAGTTTGTAAACCGCTGTATCCCCTATCAGCATTTTCGGATGGAGGGTATCACCTCAGTCACACAGGTGCTAAAGGAGAGAGATTTTATGGTCACCTTAGACCTGAAAGAAGCATATCTTAATGTCCCGATACCCGAGGCGTCCAGGAGGTTTCTGAGGTTTGCTCTGCGGGTCAATCAGAGGGTGCATCATCTTCAATTCAAGGCCCTTCCATTCGGTCTGGCATTAGCCCCAAGGGTTTTCACAAAGATCCTTTGTCCTTTTGACAGCTCACCTCAGAGAACAGAATATTTCGATCATTCCTTACCTGGACGATTGGCTGATCATGGCGGCCTCCCGGGAGAAGCTTTTGTTAGATCTGTCCACAACTATGAAGTTCCTGGGACAACACGGCTGGTTAATAAACCAACAAAAATCTTGCCTCATTCCTTCTTCCAGGACTCTTTTCCTGGGGTTTTTGGTGGACTCAATGTCCCTTTGCGTTTATCTCCCGCGTCCCAAGCGGCTAAAGATAAAACTTGCTCTGTCAGGAAGGCTATGAGCGTCCTGGCTCTGCTAACCGCTGCCATCCCGGCGGTACCTTGGGCAAGGTGTCAGCTTCGTCCCTTGCAGTGGCAGATTCTCTCAAACTGGTCCAATCAAGAAGAGGATCTGGACACTTCCTTCACAATAAGTGGCCAGGTCCTATCCCAATTGAATTGGTGGAAACAGTCGACCCATCTCGCCAGAGGGCTCTCTTTCCGACCCAGAAGTTGGATAATTATCACCACAGATGCATCCGGCCGAGGATGGGGAGCCCATTTGGGTTCCCTTTTTCAAAGGGGAGATTGGGCTCCGGTAGATGCTGTCCGCTCATCAAATTTCCTAGAGCTGAAGGCAGTTCTTCAGGCCCTTCATAGAGGGTCAGGCGGTAAAAATCCAATCATACAACGCAGCGGCCGTCGCCTATATCAACAAGCAAGGTGGGACGTGGATACGGAGTCTTCAGATCCTGTGTGCAGTAATTATGGAGTGGTCTCAACTTCATTTGACAGATATTTCGGCAACTCATATCAGAGGTCGCTACAATTTAATCGCGGACGATTTAAGCAGGGCAAAATGGTCACAGACAGAATGGTCTTTGACCCAACAAACCTTCTCCACTTTGGTGGCACTCTTCGGTCTCCCGGAAGTGGATTTGATGGCGACTCGAAAAAACCACAAGGTCCCGGTGTTCACGTCCCTCAACAGATGGGATTCACCTCATTTTCTGGATGGTCTTTCCATGGTGTGGAATTTCCGGTTGCCCTACATCTTCCCGCCAGTGGCTTTGATTCCTCGCGTCCTTCTGAAAATTCGCTACGACAAGGCCAACGTCTTGGCCATCCTTCCGTACTGGCCCAACAGGAGTTGGTTTGTCCTCCTCAAGCAGTTGACCATCACCTTTTGGGAGCTGCCAATTTCAACACAGCTACTGGAGAACGTCAGGTGTTCCGTCTGACAGCCTCGCTGTTGCAAGGCTGATTTTGAGTAACCAGGGTTTGGACGAAGACATCTCAGACTTTCTGTTGACATCTGTCAGAAGTTCAACGTCCAGAATTTATTTCCAGGTGTGGACCAAGTTCCTCCTGTGGTGCTCTGCCAGGCATCTTACGATTTTTCCTCCGTCCATCAACTCCGTCATTCGTTTTTTACAGGAGGGTCTGAGTTTGGGCCTTAGTGTCTCGACCCTTAAAGGGCAGATCTCGGCCCTTAGTCGTTTTTTTCTTTCTGATCTGGCCTCTCACATTCTTATTAGGCGGTTCTTTAAGGCCGCCACTATTCGACGTCCTCCTAGGAGGTCTTTGTTTCCATCATGGGATCTTACCGTTGTGCTTCGAGCCCTATGTTCAGCGCCCTTCGAACCTCTGGAGGAAGTATCCATGAAACTTCTCTCGCTAAAAACTGTTTTTCTAGTGGCTATTACCTCGGCTAGGAGAGTTGGGGAAAGGTCATTTCCAGGACCAGTATTAGTCCTTGGTTCTTCCTATTTTTTTTCCCCGTATCCTTCCTCTCCTGAGGAATTGGTTTGGCACTCGTTAGACGTCAAAAGAGCTTTGGAGATTTATATTGCTCGGACCTCCTCCATCCGTTCCTTGGACCATCTGTTTGTCAATTTTTTGGGGCGTTCTGCCGGGAGAGCGGCTTCTAAATCTTCCATTTCCAGATGGCTGGTGGACGCCATCTGTATGGCCTACCACTCCAATGGTCTCACTCTACAATGGCCCATCAGGGCCCATTCCACAAGGGCCATGGCGGCCTCCTGGGCAGAAAAGGCTGCAGCTTCACCTGAGGACATTTGTAAGGCTGCTACCTGGTCCTCATTCTCCACCTTCGTTCACCATTATTGGCTAGACATCTTCTCCTCCTCTGCGGCGGATTTTGGGCGTAAGGTGCTCCAGGCGGTGGTCTCCTGATATGTTCCCCCCAGTTCCGGGATCTTGCTACATCCCACTCGTACTGCCACTGTATGCCAGGAAAAACGGAATTTTTTTACTCACCGTAAATTCCTTTTTCCTTAATACAGTGGCAGTACAGGTTTCCCTCCCTTCTTGTGATAGAATAAATTCTTTTGGCAAGCAATTTTGTGTCTGTCTTGTTACTTACTGACTACCTCCGGTCGGCCCCGGCTTTATGGGTAAGGAGGAGGGGCTCCGGGGCATTTAATTGTTTTTATTTCTTTAGATTCGTCTTGTCCATAGAAAAGGACATTACCCACTCGTACTGCCACTGTATTAAGGAAAAAGGAATTTACGATGAATAAAAAATTTCTGTTTTTTGTCCGGATTCTCCATTTCTTTAACCAGCATATCTTTTATCCAAAAGCTGTTAGTCTACTAATGTCCATTTTAGAGAGGTTAGCTGGTTTTGGAAATCTGTGGGCCCTATCAATTGGGATACAGCCTAAAAATGTTAGGATCAATATAAACTTATAATAATTCTAACATCTTTCGGAGGCTCCTCGGATTTTTTAATTCTGTCTTCAAGGTCTGCCACTTTAAGTTCCGTTTAGAGGGTTTTTGTCAATTTGGATTTGTTACAGAAAAAAGTTAACAAAGTGATCTCGTTTGATTGAGCCAGAATTGTTTTAACTTGGAGTAATTAATCCTTATACTCTGCAAGATAGTTATTTAGGTATGTCTTCGTTTTCATATATAGTGTGTCCAATGCCATATAGAGAGACTTGATTCAGATATATATATAGTCAATCTGAGCCATAGATCTTCTGTCCAAAGACGGAGCAGACGATTGTTTTTAAGATAAGCCTGATATACTTGATTGACTTCTGGGATTGTAAAAAGCACTTATTGATTGTGATTTCTTAGCTTTATTTGTGTTTTTCAGTGTGTCACCTAGGGCTGCAACTAACGATTTTCATAATCGATTAGTTGGCCGATTATTTTTTCAATGAATTGGGTAAAATAAAAACAATATGCAAATTTTTTGTTTATTTAAAATAAAAACTTATAATTTACATTTAGATGTGCTATTAACACTTTTTTATCTCTTTATCACAATGGCATTTCACGATTTGCCTTCTTATTTTACTGACATAATAATTAAAGCTATATTTTAACAAGAACCCCAAAAATACCAAAAAAACCTATACCTTCCTATATGTCTAAGATGCCACTGTGCCCCCTTATACCTCCTATATGCCACTCTGTCCCCTGCTTTCCCTTATACCCCCTATATGCCACTGTGCCCCCCTGATATGCCTTATAGCCCCCTATATGCCACTGATATGCCACTGTGCCCCCCTGATATGCCTTATACCCCTTTTTGAAGCGGAGGATGTCTGCGCGTTTTGCACAGACCCTCACCGGGGGGCAGAGAGAATCCAGGTCTCCTGCAGCTTTGCGGGGGATGTGGATTCTAGTTTTATAATCCGATCTCTATTTGAGGTCGGTGGGGCACACCTTATAAAGGAATCAGAAGCTGAAGCCAAGAACAGGGATCCAGGAATCAGAGGTTCAGGACAGAACATACAGATATCCAGAAATGGACCACAGCAAGACAGGAAAACTGTAGCAAGACAGGAACAAACAGAGGCATGCAGCTCTGCAGCCTGGATGGGGTATGACAGTATGCCTAAATAAAGGCTGCAGCGATCAACCCTTTGGGGTCTACTGATAATTCCTCAAACGATAACCTTCATATCCAATCGGTGTACCTCCAGCATTACGAACAATAATGACCTACAATTGACACAGAAATTATAATGAACTAGTCATTTCACTGTAGATCTGTTGACATATATAAAACCTCTACAGGACATCTTACCACCACTTTATTCTGATAACCATTTGCAACTAACATACTATTACATATGGCTAGCTGGCATCCTGTGGTAAAAAGTATTCCAATCGAACGGTATCTTTGATTGAAAAGGAACTGTTCTGATGTACAGGTCTTCATTACACCTGACATGACAGCATTTTAGGGATGAAGGATATTCCAACAAGTGCCTGAAAAAAATCTTTCCAGAGAGCAATGAATGTGATGTTTTACTGAACAAATAAAGGATGACTCTGATAAAGTAATCAGAGCCATGGGCACCTATGATGAAGCCTGGCCGCTAGTCAAAAAACATTTTGGACAAGCATTGGCACATTGGTATCTGATCCTGTATTGAAAACAGTGCTACAAGAAAAAACTGTCAGTCATGTTACATAGAGGATGCAGTATTTGGGACCTATTAGTTTACTTATAAATTTGTCAGCACAAATCTGAGAAATTCATCAGTAACTATAACCAAAAGCAGTTTGAAATCAAGACCTTTATCAATTGCTATACCTCAGGTGTAGTGTACCTTATAAATTGCACACGAAAGATGCAATATGTAGTTTTACATATTGTATATATTGCATCTTTTGTGTGCAATTTATAAGGTATTAGACCTCTAAAACTTAGAATTTTGGAACATCTGTGAACAATCCGCAAAGGAATTAATACCCCGGTGAATTAAAACATGAGAATATTTCTCGTCTAACATTTTTAGGCATGGAAGCAATAACAGCAGGTCCAATTGTCATCACAAACTACTTCAAAGGGAAATATTCTGGACCTACATCTTAAATAGAATGGTCCCTAAAGGGATCAATGAGGAATTCAATTTCACTGATTTTATGCAAGTATGAAGAGATTTCTGCTATCTAATTACCTTCTATAGATATATGTTCCATCAATACAGTGAGTTTAATACCTCCATCCAATTATTTAACAGACGGAAGATACAAATATTTTCCTGGCATACAGTGGCAGTACGAGTGGGTAATGTCCTTTCCTTAGGGACAAGCTGAATCTAAAGAAATAAAAACAATTAAATGCCCCGGAGCCCCTCCTCCTTACCCATAAAGCCGGGGCCGACCGGAGGAAGCCAGTTCTTTTCTTGTCCCTTTCAGGGACGGACAGGTTGAATCGTCAGTCCGGACTGGAGTCCGGCATCTTCAGTTGCTGGTGAGGCGCACGGGTTGCTGCCTGGGGGTTTCGTGAGCCTCCGATTGCTCCCCGGGTGGTGAGCAGAGAGAGGTCTTCCCTCCGTAGCGGTTCGCGTTACGGAGGATGTATTTTTGTCTTCCTTTTGTGTACTAGGAAGTGGGAGCATGCGCAGTCTGGTGGAACGCACGCCCGGGTGTCGTTGCGTTCCACTGAAGATCCGATCGCGCTACTGAGCATGCGCGAGTCGGATCTTCCGGAGGGCGGCAATTTTAAAAATTGCATATAAGCGCTTTGCCTGTCTGACTGCTGGAGCTTTCGTCAGTACAGTGCAGCCGTGTCACCAGCCCCCCCACACGGTTCAGAGGTGGTTAGGGTAAGATATTTCTTTATCTTGGCTCTTTCCTATCCTCTTCCCTCCTAAAAAAAAAAAAAAAAAAAAAAAAAAAAAAGTTTTTTTCTTTTTAATACGCTTTTTTTCTTTTTATCAGATGTCTAGTCCGGTCCCATCAGAGAATCCGGATAAGGATAAAAGACCTGCTTCCGCTCCCAAAAAAGCCACTTCCAAAGCTAAACATTTAACATGTTCTGAGTGTTCTACTCCACTGCCTGATGGCTGCAGAAAAAAATTGTGCAACGCCTGCTCTGCTGAACAGCTTGCTTCTGAGAAGCGTAAAGACCTACAATCTTTCCTTGGGTGGTTTCAGGAAAATTTGGCTCAGACATTTGAGGCATTTCAATTCTCGGCAGCTCAAACTCAGGAGAAAGTCAAGATTGGTTCTACACACAAGCGCAAAAGATCGAGATCTTTCTCTCAATCAGACCTTTCCTCGGGTGAGATTTCCAGGTCCTCTAATTCATCATCAAGTGATAGTTCGGAGGATGAAATGGTTTTTCCCTCCCATGACCTCCGCAAGTTCACCAAAGAGGTGACTCGTATGCTCCTAGAAGATGATGTAGGAAGAGTTAAAGGTTTTCCAGTACTTCCTAAGGTGGATGACCTTATTGCCAGGGAATGGAAGCACCCTGGAAAGCGAGCTTTTATTTCAAAGCAATTTAAGCAGCTGTTCAGGCTTCAAGGGGAATATTCCTGGGAGGATCCCCCCAAAGTGGACGTACAAGTGGCACAGCTCTCCAAAAAGACTACTCTCCCTATTGGTGAGGTGTCTGGGCTCAAAGACCCTATGGACAGGAGGGCAGAGACTTCATGCAGGCGTATTTTCCAGGCGGCAGGAGCCCAATGTAAGGTGGCGGTGTCCAGTGCAGCAGTGGCTAGGGCCCAGCACATTTGGCTTCAAGTGTTACAAGATCGTCTTGCGGATCATTCTGATTCTGAGATTAATAGGCTGTTTAAGAACTTAAAGCTTTCTAACAGTTTTTTTGTGGATTCGGCTCAGGAATCCCTTAAGCTATCAGCCAAGAACATGGCTTTGTCTTCGGTATCTCGCAGAGCCCTGTGGTTACGGTCCTGGACGGCTGATTCCGCTTCTAAATCTGCGCTCTGTGACTTACCGTTGGAGAGTAAGAAGTTGTTAAGTGCTCCTTTTGGAAGATCTTATTAAGCAGATTTCAGATACGAAAAGAGCCTTACCTCAGGATAGAAGACCAAGGTGGAACCGCAGATATCCATATAGGAACCCGAGGCCCTTTTTCCAATCCACTAGATCTCAGAATTTTCGTGGGCCCTTTGGAGATAAGAAATTCCAAGACCGCCCGAAAAGGCAGGACAAAAGAAAATTCTGACAAAGTAGGGGGTCGCCTTCGGCACTTCAGACTCTCCTGGGAACAGACCACCCAAAATCCGTGGATTCGTCGGATTGTTTCGGAGGGTTACAGGATAGAGTTTTTTCATCCCCCGGTCCACCAGTTCCTGATTTCGTCTTACCCCTTGGTAAAAAAGAATTTGACGCTTTTTTCAGAAAGCATGAAGCTTTTGGGAAAGGGAGTTATAGAAAAGGTTCCTGTTCACCAAAAATTCAAAGGAGTCTATTCCCGGTTGTTTCTGGTGCCGAAGCCGGATGGCTCCCTGCATCCGGTTCTGGACCTAAAGTCTGTAAACCGCTGTATCCCCTACCAGAATTTTCGGATGGAGAGTATCACCTCAGTCACACAGGTGCTAAAGGAGGGAGATTTTATGGTCACCTTAGACCTGAAAGACGCATATCTTCATGTCCCGATAGCCGAGGCGTCCAGGAAGTTTCTGAGGTTTGCTTTGCGGGTCAATCAGAGGGTGCATCATTTTCAATTCAAGGCCCTTCCATTCGGTCTGGCATCAGCCCCAAGGGTTTTCACAAAGATCCTTTGTCCTTTGACAGCTCACCTCAGAGAACAGAATATTTCGATCATTCCTTACCTGGACGATTGGCTGATCATGGCGTCCTCCCTGGAGAAGCTTTTATTAGACCTTTCCACAACTATGAAGTTCCTGGAACAACACGGCTGGTTAATAAACAAGCAAAAATCTTGCCTCATTCCTGCTTCCAGGACTCTTTTCTTAGGGTTTTTGGTGGACTCAATGTCCCTTTGCGTTTATCTCCCGCGTTCCAAGCGGCTCAAGATAAAACAAGAGATCTCGACACTGCAAAGAGGTCCAACTTGCTCTGTCAGGAAGGCTATGAGCGTCCTGGGTCTGCTAACCGCTGCCATCCCGGCGGTACCTTGGGCAAGGTGTCAGCTTCGTCCCTTGCAGTGGCAGATTCTCTCAAACTGGTCCAAGCAAGAAGAAGATCTAGACACTTCCTTCGCAATAAGTGCCCAGGTCCTCTCCCAATTGAATTGGTGGAAACAGTCATCCCATCTCGCCAGAGGGCTTTCTTTCCGACCCAGAAATTGGATAATTATCACCACAGATGCCTCCGGCCGAGGATGGGGAGCCCATTTGGGTTCCCTTTTTCGAAGGGGAGATTGGGCTCCAGTAGATGCTGTCCGCTCCTCAAATTTCCAAGAGCTAAAGGCAGTTCTTCAGGCTCTCCTGGCCTTCAGGCCCTTCATAGAGGGTCAGGCGGTAAAAATCCAATCAGACAACGCAGCGGCAGTCGCATATCTCAACAAACAAGGTGGAACGCGGACACGGAGTCTTCAGATTCTGTGTGCAGTAATTATGGAGTGGTCCCAACTTCATTTGACGGATATTTCAGCAACCCATATCAGAGGCCCCTACAATTTAATCGCGGACGATTTAAGCAGGGCAAAATGGTCACAGACAGAATGGTCCTTGACCCCACAAACCTTCTCCACTTTGGTGGCACGCTTCGGTCTCCCGGATGTGGATTTGATGGCGACTCGAAAAAACCACAAGGTCCCGTGTTCGCGTCCCTCAACAGATGGGATTTGCCTCATTTTCTGGACGGTCTTTCCATGGTTTGGAATTTCCGGTTGGCCTACATCTTCCCGCCAGTGGCTTTGATTCCTCGCGTCCTTCTAAAAATTCGCTATGACAAGGCCAGGGTCTTGGCCATCCTTCCGTACTGGCCCAACAGGAGTTGGTTTGTCTTCCTCAAGCAGTTGACCATCACCTATTGGGAGCTGCCAATTTCACCACAGCTACTGGAGAACGTCAACCTTCGCCCGGAACTTCTTCGGGTGTTCCGTCTGACAGCCTGGCTGTTGCAAGGCTGATATTGAGTAACCAAGGTTTGGACGACGACATCTCCGACTTTTTGTTGACATCGGTCAGAAGTTCAACGTCCAGGATTTATTTCCGGGTGTGGACCAAGTTCCTCCTGTGGTGCTCCACCAGGCACCTTACGATTTTTCCTCCGTCCATCAACTCCGTCATTCGTTTTTTACAGGAGGGTCTGTCTTTGGGCCTTAGTGTCTCGACCCTTAAAGGGCAAATCTCGTCCCTTAGTCATTTTTTTCTTTCTGATCTGGCCTCTCACATTCTTATTCGCCGCTTCTTTAAGGCCGCCACTATTCGACGTCCTCCTAGGAGGTCTTTGTTTCCTTCATGGGATCTTTCCGTTGTGCTTCGGGCTTTATGTTCAGCGCCCTTCGAACCTCTGGAGGAAGTATCCATGAAGCTTCTCTCGCTGAAAACGGTTTTTCTCGTGGCTATTACCTCGGCTAGGAGAGTTGGGGAGATCCAGGCTCTGTCTTCCTCTCCGGAGTTCACAGTTTTTCATGATGATAAAGTTGTTCTACATGTTAAACCTTCGTTTCTCCCTAAAGTCATTTCCAGGACCAGTATTAGTCAGCCCTTGGTTCTTCCTACTTTTTTTCCGTGTCCTTCCTCTCCTGAGGAATTGGTTTGGCACACGTTAGACGTCAAAAGGGCTTTGGAGATTTATATTGCTCGGACCTCCTCCATCCGTTCCTCAGACCATCTTTTTGTCAATTTTTTTGGGCGGTCTGCCGGTAGAGCGGCCTCCAAATCTTCTATTTCCAGATGGCTGGTGGACGCCATCCGTATGGCCTACCACTCCTCTGGTCTCACTCTACAATGGCCCATTAGGGCCCATTCCACAAGGGCCATGGCGGCCTCCTGGGCAGAAAAGGCTGCAGCTTCGCCTGAGGACATTTGTAAGGCTGCTACCTGGTCCTCATTCTCCACCTTCATTCACCATTATCGGCTAGACATCTTCTCCTCCTCTGCGGCGGATTTTGGGCGTAAGGTGCTCCAGGCGGTGGTCTCCTGACATGTGCCCCCCAGTTCTGGGATCTTGCTACATCCCACTCGTACTGCCACTGTATGCCAGGAAAAACGGAAATTTTTTACTCACCGTAAATTCCTTTTTCCTTAATACAGTGGCAGTACTGGTTTCCCTCCCTTCTTATGATAGAATAAATTATTTTTTGACAAGCAATTTTGTGTCTGTCTTGTTACTTACTGGCTTCCTCCGGTCGGCCCCGGCTTTATGGGTAAGGAGGAGGGGCTCCGGGGCATTTAATTGTTTTTATTTCTTTAGATTCAGCTTGTCCCTAAGGAAAGGACATTACCCACTCGTACTGCCACTGTATTAAGGAAAAAGGAATTTACGGTGAGTAAAAAATTTCCGTTTCCCTCGATATATAGATAAAATCCTTTCCAATTCTCTAAAGAATACGTATATAAATATTACTCTCTCCAATATGAATTTGTGTATATGATCAATTGATTACCTTATATGGTAACCACTGAAAATAAGATGCAGGATTTATTTATTTTATATTTTTTTTATTAACGCTAAAAACATGGTTTTCTTAGGAACAAATTTATCCCCTCTATAGAACTTTGGAATATATTTCATCAGGTTTTCATATAGGCGAATGTTTTTTTTAATACAAAAATATTTTTAGTATATGCTAAGGTATATGCAGTGGAGGACAAAACATTATCCTTAATACCAGATTGGGATTGCCCACACTGCATGAAATACGGTACTCACAGATCACAAATAGTTCCAATGGGTTAAACGGGGACAGTCCAAGGTCACAAAGTCAGGAGGCAGGCAGGGGTTAAGCAGGTGCAATCCAAGATCACTGAGGCAGACAGCAAACAGGTTAACAGGTACAATCCGAGGTCACAAGTGCAAGCAGGTAGCTAGCTTCTTTTTGCACCCGAGGCAAGAATGGAAAATTGTGCCCCCAGCTATTTTTCCCACAGAGGTTATTTTATTTACACTGTAGTTACAGTTACACATACACACTGCCTTTACACACACATCTGCCGATAAACACCCATATAGACATACCCTACCCTTATACACATCTACCCATAAACACACATATACACATACACTGCCTTTAAACACACCTGCGCGTTAACACGCATATACACATACACTGCCCTTACACAACCCTGCCTTTACACACACACCAGCTTACAAACATACAAATACCTACACTGCCCTTACACAAAAACTGTGCCTTTACGCACACACATGCCCAAAACACACGTATGCACATACACTGCCCTTACACAAGCCTGTCCATACACACATATATACACATACACCGCCTTCACACTCCCCTGCCTTTACACACAGCTTACAAACATTGCCCATACACACACTGCCCATACACATACATTGCTCATACACACACACACTAGGGTGACCATTTTATTTTATTTTATTTATTTATATATATATATATATATATATATATATATATATATATATATATATATATATATATATATATATATATATATATACACACACACGCATGTTAGACATGCATTTGTAACTACCTAATATATACTTATCTCTTTGAAGTAAAGACTGTGATTAAACAGCTGAACTGGCAGTTCGTTTTCATTATTTAATATGAGATCCTGCTGCCGATGTATATTAATACTGACAATATATTAACTAATATTAGCCCCTGCTGACAATATATATAAATATGAGACCCTGCTGACAATTTTATATTGAAATAATTGGACCCTATGCAAGCATTTCTTCTGGCCCCACTCCACACTCCCTAGCATGCAGTAAGTCCCTCCACTACCCCACCATAAAAAAATATTTGCCACACTCACTACAAATTAGGGGAAGACTGTAAGAGTCAGTGCAGTCTTCCCTCCTTCTGACCCTACGTCACATTGAGAGGTTCTCTCCCCCGTAATCATCCCCTGAATCTCTTTGTCCCCTTAGTCCCTGTAGTTCAGGTATAGATCAAATAAATACATAAAACAGCACTTTCATGTATAGATCAACTGAATAAGACAAACAAACCACATATTTGCAGGTATACCTAAATAATGTATGGAAACACTGCCGGTACAGATCAACACATGAACACACAAACCCAGCTTTGCATGTATAGATCAATTGAAATTCTCATGTGAACTCGGCATTTAAGGTATAGATCAAATAAACAGAATCGGACATACAAATCCTGTATTTGCAGGTATACAATAATAATGCATGGAAACATAGCATTGCAAGTATTGATCACCTGAAAATCACATGTAAACTCAGCACTGTGGGTATAGATCAAATAAAAAACACACCGAAACAGCTTTGCAGGTATTGATCAACTGAATAAGGCAGACAAACCCTGTATTTTAAGTAGGGCTGCAACTAACGATTATTTTAATAATCGATTAGTTGGCCGATTATTTTTTCGATTAATCGATTAATCGGATAAAAAAATGCAATTTTTTTAAATTTAAAATAATGTAATAAAAAACGTACAATTTACACTTTCATCTCTTTATTGCAATGGGCTCTCTCTATTCACCTTCTTATTTTACTGACATAATAATAAAAGCTACAAGAACCCAAACACGGTGTTTCTCAAACTAGGTTTTAATACAAAGTTATTAGTAAATATTAATTCATATGTTAACTATTTTTCATATTTAATAAAAACTATGAGGAAAAAAAGCCTTATTTAAATTTTTTTTATTTACCAAACTGCCCCCGGTTATGCACATCAGACCCCCAGCTTGCCACTCTGCCCCCATATATGCCTTATACCTCTTATATGCCAGATTCCACTGTGCCCCTGATATGCCTTATACTCCTTATATGCCAGTGATATGCAACTGAGCCCCCTGATATACCTTTTACCCCCAGATGTTTTATGACCCCCTGATATGCCTAATATCGATATGCCTTATACCCCCTATATTCCCTGAAATTCATAATACCCCCCATACACCACTATAACTCACCCATACACCACTCTGGCTCCTCCCCCTCCCATGCACCACTCTGGCTCCTCCCCCCATACTCCACTCTGCCGTCTCCCCCTCCCATACACCACTCTGGCTCCTCCCCCTCCCATACTCCACTCTGGCTCCTCCCCCTCCCATACACCACTCTGGCTCCTCCCCCTCCCATACTCCTCTGGCTCCTCCCCCTCCCATACATCACTTTGCCTCCTCCCCCTCCCATACACCACTTTGCCTCCTCCCCCCTCCCATACACCACTCTGGCCCCTCCCCCTCCCATATTCCACTCTAGCTCCACCCCCTCCTATACTCCACTCTGCCTCCTCCCCCTCCCATACTCCACTCTGCCTCCTGTCAGCAACGGATCTTCACTAGACAAGGACTTTCACTGCAGCTTCATAGAAGCCACAGTGTAAGTGAAGTGCAGTAACAGACACTCACAGGCTGACAGAAAATCATCCTCTCTGGGGGGGAGGAGCCACAGTGGTATATGGGAGGGTGGCTCCCATACACCCTTCTGACTCCTCCCCCCTCCCATACACCGCTCTGCCTCTCTACCCGGCTCCGTTACTGACAGTAACGGAGGCTGTCTGTGCGATGCAGACCCCCACCAGCTGACAAAGAGGATGATTCTCTGTCAGCCTGTGAGTGTCTGCATCGCACAGACAGCCTCCGTTACTGCACTTCACTTACACTGTGGCTTCTATGAAGCTGCAGTGAAAGTCCTTGTCAGTAACGGAGCCGGGAGAGAGGCAGAGTGATGTATGGGAGGGGGAGGAGTCAGAGGGGTGTATGGGAGGGGGGAGAGAGACGGAAGTGAGAGACCTGCCGACAGTGAGGGGAATCCAGGTCTCCTGCAGCGTTGCGGGGGATCTGGATTCCGGTGTTATTCCCTGTTTGAGATCGGATTATTATAAGGAGAGGAGTTTTTCAGAGCATTTGCTCTGAAAAATTATACATATTATACATCTATGATACACAAACACTTTTACAGTCACTCACTAATTCACACTTTAATTCAGAGAACTCATCCACACATTAACTCATGCTCTCCCTCATTCACTCAATGCATCCACACATCAACTCATGCTCGCCCTCATTCAGACAACTCATCCACACATTAACTCATGCTCTCTCTCATTCACTCAATGCATCCACACATTAATGCACACTCTTTACTTATATCTACCCCCCTCCCTCATCACTTTTTAACCCCCTCCCTCCCTCATCACTTTTTAACCAACCCCCTCCCTCACCACTTTTTAACCCCCTCCCTCCCTCACCACTTTTCAACCCCCTCCCTCACCACTTTTTAACCCCCTCCCTCCCTCACTCACTCACCCACCACTTTTTAACCCCCTCCCTCCCTCACTCACCCACCACTTTTCAACCCCCTCCCTCACCACTTGTTAACCCCCTCCCTCACCACTTTTCAACCCTCTCCCTCACCACTTTTTAACCCACTCCCTCACTCCCCACTTTTTAACCCCCTCACCTTGAAGTCCAGCGACGGGAGCACGATGTTGCTGTCTTCCTGCACCGCTCGCTGGTGCCCGCTGCTTCACTGCTGAGCGCCGTAATATGACGTCATATTTCGGCGCCCAGCAGTGAAGCAGCGGGCACCAGCGAGCGGCTTTTAAACACTGATGCGGAGGAGATAGAGGGGCGCCTAGCAACCGCTCGGCGCCCCTCTATCTCCTCCGCATCAGTGTTTAAAAGCCGCTCGCTGGTGCCGGCATTTCATGCAGAGCGCCGCAATATGCCGGCATATTGCGGCGCTCTGCATGAAATGCCGGCACCGGGATGGGGGTAGAGGGCTCGTGGAGGAGAATGAGGGGCGCCGAGCGGTTGCTAGACGCCCCTCTCTCTCCTCCGCATATGCCATGGCTGCCATACCCTATATACGCCTCTGTTCTTATATAAGCCTATAGCCTGCAGGATTCCATTGTCCTTGTGTTTTGCCCTTGCTATTAAGTGTGTCCCCACCTCCCCGATTTTCCTGTGTATGACCTGGCTTTGTGTAACTAGCCTTCTGGCTCCTGATTCCTGGTTATTGTTACCCTGACATCACAGTCTTCCATATTCCTGACTGGCTCATCTGACTACCTGTTCTGTTTCTTGATACCAGCTTGTTGATAGGACTATGATTTTGCATTGTCTTTGCACACCACAGGTAAGCTCACTATGAGCTTGATATAGACCTGCCACAAGCCATATAGACTAGCTGGAAGTTCGTCATAGTCTTGCTATAGATATGTTAACTACCTGCTACAAGTCTGGTACAGATTCCTTATAGGTCTACCACAGACCCTCTTAAGGCTTGCTGTGAATTCTCTTTGGGTCTGTTGTAGATTCATCCCAGGTTACTTAAAATCTTACCCACTTCTAGCTGTAGCAGTCCGGAGAGGTAGGACTTCAAAGAGTGGAGTGTACCAGGTAAGACAAGAATGGAGAAGTAGTGTAGTGAAAAGGAGATCAGCCCGGAGCCAAATCAGAACTAGCAGCGAAGTTAACAAGCCGAGTCAATGCCAGAAATCCAAACCAAGAGTAGAATCAGCAGTCAAAGAGCAGGGTCAGCTAGCTGGGTCAAAACAGAGAAAGCAGTTCAAAGCAGCACACAAGCAAATCAGATCTTTTACACCAATCAAGGGTAACTCAGAAGTGAAAGTTTCGGGCTTAAATAGTGGATAGGGAGTGAGAGCGAGGCTTTACTTCCTGAAGGCAGGGGTCACCCAAGGTTGTAAGACTGCGTCACCGCCATGGGATTCTTACACTAACACACTTAAGCCCCATTCTGACCTGCCACAGATTCATCCTTTCCTGCCACAGACTCATTATAGGCCTTTTACAGTTCCATAGGCCTATTGTAGATCCATTCCAGGCCCATCAAAGAACCATCACAGACCTATCTTGGGCCTACCATAGACCAATCAAAGGTCAATCATAGCTCATTCCAGGCTTTTTACAGAATCACCCTTTAGAGCATAAATCTGCTCTAACTTTGTTATGAAGTGACCTCAGGCCAATCACAGACCCACTGTACATTTATAAAATACCGGATAAACCACAAGCTTGACAGAGACCCACCACAGACTAGCTGCAGAACCATATCAGGCCTGTACCGAGCCCTCCACAGGCAAGCTGCAGGCCTGCCACAGAGTTTTTAGTTTTTATTAAATATGAATTCAATATATATTTACTAATAACTTTTTTCCCATAGGGTAGTCTTATATTCAGGCTTTTTCTTTTTTTTTCTAATTTAATATTGAGATTTTGGGGAGTCGTCTTATAATCGAGCAAATTTGGTATATTAGCATTCTCAAATTTATATTGAGAAACCCCTTTTACTTTTATGTAGGGCTGCAACTAACGATTATTTTCATAATCGATTAGTTGGCCGATTATTTTTTCGATTAATCGGATAAAAAAAATGAATGTAAATTTTTCATTTATTTAAAATAATGTAATAAACAAATTATATTAAATACAAACAGCATAATAAAAAAACTTTGATAAAATGCATTTCTTGCCTTTATTTCGCAACCAGCCCCCCCAATTTATGCACGTTTGAGCCCAGGCTTGCCACGCTGCCTCCCAGACATGCCACGCTGCCTCCCAGACATGCCACGCTGCCTCCCACATATGCCACTCCACGATGCCTCCCACATATGCCACTCCACTCTGCCCCCCACATATGCCACTCCACGCTGCCTCCCACATATGCCACTCCACGCTGCCTCCCACATATGCCACTCCACGCTGCCTCCCACATATGCCACTCCACTCTGCCTCCCACATATGCCACTCCACGCTGCCTCCCACATATGCCACTCCACGCTGCCTCCCACATATGCCACTCCACACTGCCTCCCACATATGCCACTGTGCCTGATACACCTTATACCCCGATACACCACTCCATCCTCCCCAGACATACCACTCCATCCTCCCCAGACATGCCACACTGCCTCCCAGACATGCCACACTGCCCTCCCCACATATGCCACTCCACTCTACCCCCAGATATGCCACTGTGGCCCCAGATCTGCCTTATACACCCTGATACACCACTCCGTCCTCCCCAGACATGCCACACTGCCCTCCCCACATATGCCACTCCACTCTACCCCCAGATATGCCACTGTGGCCCCAGATCTGCCTTATACACCCTGATACACCACTCTGTCCTCCCCAGACATGCCACACTGCCCTCCCCACATATGCCATATATACCCTATATGCCTTATACCCCCAGATATGTCACTCCGTCCTCCCCAGATATGCCTTATACCCCCCAGATATCTCATAGTCCCCTCATAGAGTCACAGACCATACTTTTATAAATAAGTACTGGGTTAATCTTCACTGCCCCCAGGATTTAGATTCCCCTTAGTTTGCCCCCCTTTATCTCTAACTGCACCTTAAGTTAACTTTAATAAATTAATAAAATTAACCCTCAGTCGTCATCATTAAATTAACCCTAAACACCCCATTAACCATAACTGCCCCTAAATTAACCCTAAAGACCCCATCAACCACAGCATCCCCTAAATTAACCCTAAAGACCCCATGAACCACAACAGCCCCTAAATTAACCCTAAACATACCATTAACCAAAACTGCCTCAAATTTAGGGCTGCAACAACTAATCGATAAAATCGATAATAATCGATAATGAAAATCGTTGCCAACGAATTTCATTATCGATTAGTTGGATCGATTTTTATCGATTATTAAATGAGGGTTTTTTCAGAGCAAACGCTCTGAAAAATACCCCTCATTATATAATCCGTTTAGTCTGACTCACAGCAGCAGCTCCTACTTACCAGTCCCTCCCTGTAATCACTGTGACAACTGGCCCGCCCCCTTCCTTCTCCCAGAAGGCCAGAACCACATGGCTGTGACACTCATCTAACTGTAAGTATAAAATTAATATTTGGGCTACTGAAAGTTAGGGGAGGTGGGAGTTAATTTAGGGGCAGTTATGGTTAATGGGGTGTTTAGGGTTAATTTAGGGGCAGTTATGGTTAATGGGGTGTTTAGGGTTAATTTAGGGACAGTTATGGTTAATAGGGTGTTTAGGGTTAATTTAGGTGCAGCTGTGGTTAATAGGGTGTTTATGGTTAATTTAGGGGCAGCTATGGTTAATGGTGTGTTTAGGGTTAATTTAGGAGCAGCTGTGGTTAATGGGGTGTTTGGGGTTAAATTGAGGCAGTTTTGGTTAATGGTATGTTTAGGGTTAATTTAGGGGCTGTTGTGGTTCATGGGGTCTTTAGGGTTAATTTAGGGGATGCTGTGGTTGATGGGGTCTTTAGGGTTAATTTAGGGGCAGTTATGGTTAATGGGGTGTTTAGGGTTAATTTAATGATGAGGACTGAGGGTTAATTTTATTAATTTATTAAAGTTAACTTAAGGTGCAGTTAGAGATAAAGGGGGGCAAACTAAGGGGAATCTAAATCCTGGGGGCAGTGAAGATTAACCCAGTACTTATTTATAAAAGTATGGTCTGTGACTCTATGAGGGGACTATGAGATATCTGGGGGGTATAAGGCATATCTGGGGAGGACGGAGTGACATATCTGGGGGTATAAGGCATATAGGGTATATATGGCATATGTGGGGAGGGCAGTGTGGCATGTCTGGGGAGGACGGAGTGGTGTATCAGGGTGTATAAGGCAGATCTGGGGCCACAGTGGCATATCTGGGGTAGAGTGGAGTGGCATATGTGGGGAGGGCAGTGTGGCATGTCTGGGAGGCAGTGTGGCATGTCTGGGGAGGATGGAGTGGTATGTCTGGGGAGGATGGAGTGGTGTATCGGGGTATAAGGTGTATCAGGCACAGTGGCATATGTGGGAGGCAGTGTGGAGTGGCATATGTGGGAGGCAGCGTGGAGTGGCATATGTGGGAGGCAGCGTGGAGTGGCATATGTGGGAGGCAGCGTGGAGTGGCATATGTGGGAGGCAGAGTGGAGTGACATGTGGGAGGCAGCGTGGAGTGGTATATGTGGGAGGCAGAGTGGAGTGGTATATGTGGGACGCAGAGTGGTATATGTGGGAGGCAGAGTGGCATATGTGGGAGGCAGCGTGGAGTGGTATATGTGGGAGGCAGCGTGGAGTGGCATATGTGGGAGGCAGCGTGGAGTGGCATATGTGGGAGGCAGCGTGGAGTGGCATATGTGGGAGGCAGCGTGGAGTGGTATATTTGGGAGGCAGCGTGGAATGGCATATGTGGGAGGCAGCATGGAGTGGCATATGTGGGAGGCAGCGTGGAGTGGCATATGTGGGAGGCAGCGTGGAGTGGCATATGTGGGAGGCAGCGTGGAGTGGCATATGTGGGAGGCAGCGTGGAGTGGTATATGTGGGAGGCAGAGTGGCATATGTGGGAGGCAGCGTGGAGTGGTATATGTGGGAGGCAGAGTGGCATATGTGGGAGGCAGCGTGGAGTGGCATATGTGGGAGGCAGAGTGGAGTGGTATATGTGGGAGGCAGCGTGGAGTGGCATATGTGGGAGACAGCGTGGAGTGGTATATGTGGGAGGCAGCGTGGAGTGGCATATGTGGGAGGCAGCGTGGCATGTCTGGGAGGCAGCGTGGCAAGCCTGGGCTCAAACGTGCATAAATTGGGGGGGGCTGGTTGCAAAATAAAGGCAAGAAATGCATTTTTTCAAAGTTTTTTTATTATGCTGTTTGTATTTAATATAATTTGTTTATTACATTATTTTAAAAAAATTTACATTCATTTTTTTATCCGATTAATCGATTAATCGAAAAAATAATCGGCCAACTAATCGATTATGAAAATAATCGTTAGTTGCAGCCCTACTCAAATTAACCCAAAACACCCCATTACCACAGCTGCTCCTAAATTAACCCTAAACACCCCATTAACCAGAACTGCCCCTAAATTAACCCTAAACACCCCATTAACCATAATTGCCCCTAAATTAAACCCCACCTCCCCTAACTTTCAGCAGCCCAAATATTAATTTTATACTTACAGTTAGATGAGTGTCACAGCCATGTGGTTCTGGCCTTCTGGGAGAAGGAAGGGGGCGGGGCCAGTTGTCACACTGATTACAGGGAGGGACTGGTAAGTAGGAGTTGCTGCTGTGAGTCAGACTAAACGGATTATATAATGAGGGTATTTTTCAGAGCGTTTGCTCTGAAAAAACCCTCATTTAATAATCGATAAAAATCGATTCAACTAATCAATAATTAAATTAGTTGGCAACGATTTTCATTATCGATTATTATCGATTTTATCGATTAGTTGTTGCAGCCCTACTTTTATGCATACTTCCCAAATTGCCTGTCAAAAGACTAGGGTTCTTTATTCTTTTATTTGGAAATTATAAATATCATATATATCTTATGACAATGTAATTAAAGCAACACCAAAATTTATAAAAATTCTACCCACTTCAAATATCATATATATTATCATATAGTTCAGAGACTTTAGATCTCACTACATAGATTAAATGTAACAAGGACATTTTCTTCTAATCATTATCCTAAATATAAAGGGAGGTAGGCTGATTTATATCGTTGTTTTTGGTCTTGCCCAGACATTGTTATTTTGTGGAGAGATCGCTGCTTATATCTATTAACAGTCTTGCAATCATGGCAATTAATGTAATCCTTAAAGTTGGTATGCCAACCAGCACAAACTATACAATCCATAAAGTGTAAGCAGTAGCATGGAGGACAATCTTACATAAATGGATCTATAATCACCCTCCTACTATGAGACTACATGTCTAGTAGGAGGCCATGTACAAAAAGAAACTCACACAAGGATATTCTTTAGACAGCAACAGCCATTAATTAGACTTTAATCTCAAGACATTCAATAAATGCACAGTAAATACAGTATTTTCTTTTACAATCTTTTTTTTGTATTCTGACAACTATGCTAAATGTTGGGGTTGTGGTATGTTTTATGCTAAATTATGCATTTAATAATGAAATAACCATTATTTTGACAAACAAAACTAACAGTATAACAAGATGTTTCTTTGATTAAAAAATACAGCTAAATTATGTAAAGATGAATATCAATTTGCATTTATATATAATGATACACGTTATGACTATCTCTGGTGGTAAAAACCATATACCAAAAAGCATATCACAACAAAGTTACAGATAGACAACGATTATATTCTGTATAGCATTATATTATTTTATGCTTTATAGAGGATTGGTATACCACATGGCTTCTTTGATGTCCAGTGTCCAAAATGGCTCTTGTTTCCAGGAGGACTTGAAAGGAACTCAGCAGTAGTTACTTTCTAATTTTAGCTACAATACTAGGCATGGAACAAGCCATAGCTTCTGGGCATTTACCTAGCCCAAGGTGGAAGCACCACTTCTTTTTTCTCTTCTCTCTTAACCTCAACAATGTTGCTTTCTTCCCCTCCAAGTCTTGTCTTTCCTCTGCCCTTCCAGCAAGTCCCTGGTATTCCATGGTTACATTGTAGCCCACATGTCTTTTCATGAAGTGGTCAACATTTGTTATAGGGTATAGGGTTGTTGGATTGTATCTGTACACGTTCAATACATACATAATTGCAGTAATACTATTACTTGCATTACTTTAATGCAAGTAATAGTATTACTGAAATTATGTATGTATTGAATGTGTATTGTTATTTGGCAATGCAAATAAAAAGAAGTTTAAAACATAATAGGGTGTTGAAAAACTTGTCATAAAGGTGTTAAAAAGGTAATACCAAAGTACAATCTGATTATTATTATACATAGCTACTATTTATTAAACTTTTTTGCTTTTTCCGTAGAATGTTATATTCATTAAATGGAAAATTGAGATTTTTTGCAAGGAAATTAATGAACTTCAAAACCAGCTTCAGAGAACTGACAGTAAGATGAAGAAAGTCCACAAAATAAGCTTGAACTTGAGGCACTTGTATTCAAATTGCCACCTGCCGGAAGTAAGTGTCAGACAATTAGTAGTTTAGGTGTATTCATTATGTGAAGTACCTTTATTTTCTTCTCTCTGTATTCACTTACCAAAATGTAATACATTATTTCTAATTCTATAATCATGTATTAAATATTAGTGCTTCTGTAAGCTATAAAAACCCATGCCACTGTACACATTAATATATAATATGTTAATATATATCACTTTCTATGAGGTTATCTTTTTAATCACCAGATAAACTGTTAGCATGGTAATATACAGGCCCCCCACTAAGACCATTTGAATCTATATACACATGTTAATGGAACATCAAAGGACATTGAATGGTACATGCAGAACAATTACCGTATTTGCTCGATTATAAGACAAGGTTTTTTTCAGAGCAAATGCTCTGAAAAATACCCCTCGTCTTATAATCGGGGTCGTCTTATAATCAGACCTGGATCCTCCTGTCTTATGCCCCCCAACTTACCGGTGCTTCTGATTCCCCGGTGTGTAGCCGGGGCAGCGTGTAGACGTCTACGCGATTCCGCTGCAGCCGGAAGGAGGTGCGGTTAGCCGCGGGGGTTGTCTGCATCCATCGCGCAGTTCCAGTGCGGGGAATTCTCTCTGACAGTCGGGGAAGGTCTGCGCGATGGACGCAGACAACCCCCGCTGCTAACCGCACCTCCTTCCAGTTGCAGCGGAAGTTGTCTATGCGAATCGCATAGACATCTACACGCTGCCCGGACAACACACCGGGGAATCAGAAGCACCGGTAAGTTTGGGGAGGGGGGAGTTTTAAATGGGGGGCATAAGGCATTTCTGTAGGCATAGTGCTCTATGAGATGCCTTTTAACCCCCTTAATGCCACTCTGCCTCCAGAAATGCCTTTTAACCCTCTATGCCTCCAAAAATGCCTTATACCCCTATATGCCACTCTGGTATTTAGGGGGTTAAAAGGCATATTATGGGGCAGAGTGGCATATAGGGAGGTATAAGGCATTTCAGGAGGCAGAGTGGCACATAGGGGGTCCAAAGGCATATCATGGGGCACAGTGACAAATAGAGGGTTAAAAGGCATATCATGGTTCACAGTGGCATTTAGAGGGTTAAAAGGCATATCATGGGGCACAGTGGCATATAGAGGCTTAAAATTCATATCATGGGACACAGTGGCATTTAGAGGGTTAAAAGGCATATCATGTGGCACAGTGGCATATAGGGGGTATGAGGCATTTCTGGGGCAGATGTGCATAACTGGGGGGGCAGGTTGGAAAATAGAAGGAAATAAAACCAAAATATTTTTCTCAATCATAGCTTTTATTAAAAAAAAATAGTTTACATGAATTAACATTTACTGGTAAAACTTTTTTCCTATAGGGTCGTCTTATATTCAGGCTTTTTTCTTTTTTTCCTAAATTAATATTCAGATTTTGGGGGGTCGTCGTATAATCAGGGTAGTTTTATAATCGAGCAAATACGGTAAATGGGACCACCTAAATTCTATACAAGTACTACATGTGAAGTTTATTTTAGAACAATTAAAAAAAGTTTAATAAAGACTTCCTATTTGTATTTCAGAACTCTCATCAGAAAAATGGCACAACATCTCAAGTGTATATCCATCTCTTTCTGAAAGATTTAGAAGAATTTCTGCGCTACCTTTTCAGAAGAAATGTATGCAGTAAAAATAGGACAGAAGAGTAGAATATTGTCAGCTCTTTAACAATATGTTTGTAATTGTTATTTTTTCCATTGTTAGTCACAGAATTACTAGATTAAATAGATCAAAACTCAACAAATGTAAACCCAAGTGACCTGGAAGGAATTTAGCAAAACAAAATATTATATTTTCTGTTTTAAAAATGATTGTAATCCTAATTTGGAAAAAAATAACCCTATTAGAAGAAGATATTTTGAGAAATGGCATATCCGAATGATACAATGAGAAGAAGTCTCACTATAGTTTCTGGGTTACTATAGGGACAGTGCCACCTTAAAGCAAGGGCATACTGGTCATTTGCCCAGGGGCCCTGCATTCTAGGTACCCCGTGGTGAATCACATTGTTGCCAGAAAGGTGATTCACCACGGAGCCCCTAGAATATTAGCGTATCTATAGGGGGCAAGCGCACAAAGCATGGGGCATGGAAGCATTAGAAAATGAAAAAAATCCCCAAAACCTAATAGATCACCAACTGCACTTCTAAAGTAGAGTTGCATTAAAAAACAGCCTCGTAGTACAATAAGATTGGGATGGTATTATAATGGAGTTACTACCCTTATATATATAAATGGCATTAGATAATTATTATCTATTGTGGCTTCTGGATTGAAATAAAATAATACTATGGCAGAGATTAACCCCTTCAATCCCCTATAGACGTACCGGGACGTCCAAAAAACGCCTAGTAAAAAACCCCTATGGACGTTACGTCCAGCCCTTCTTGCAGCCTCAGGGACACATCCCTGCCACTGCACGGGAGATCAGGCTGTCGTTTGACAGCCTGGACTCCCCACTGACAGCAGAAGCTGGCTTCGCCGGCTTTCTGCTGTCCGATCGGCTGTAGCAGCTTCCGGCATGAAAGCCGGAAAGCTGTTACGTTTCAAACTGCCCGATCGCGCGATCGGGCAGTTTCAAAGGCGCGATCGGGCATTCCCTTCCGGGTTGCGTCACTGAGGCACAGACGCTGCGATCTCTGTGCAGGTCTGTGAGGAAAATCATTAAAATAATAATATAAATAATACTAAAAAAATTATAATGTGAGCTGTGATGTCATTGTGACATCACTGGCATGTTCAGGAGGTCCCTAAGAGGACCTCTAACCATTTTTGTGTAAAAAAAAATAAAATATACAAAAAAAAAAATATAAAAAAAAATATATATAAAAAAATAAAAATTATAAAACCTTACATCCCATTGTCCTAATGCTCCTGCCCCCGTTCACAACCCCCAAACCCATTAAGCCATAGGCATAAAAATTATACAAAAAATGTACAACTTATAGTATGCTCCCTGGTGCTGGGAAAGTATGGAAAATCTATATATATTAGGTATTTCTGAAATCAGGACACCTGAATTGATAAACTTGGAGGGGATTTTCCATCACTTTACCTAATTTTGTGAGGATTCAGAGGGAAAATGTAAAAAAATCAGGGTTTTTTTCCAAATTTTCTCTAGTTTTTACTAAATTTCTCATTCTAAATATTCAGCTAATCATCCAACTATGGTATCAAAAGAAAGCTCTATCTCTCCTTGAAAAAACAATATATAGTTTACATGGGTACCCTATTCACAGGAAAAGAGAATAATCTCTGAACCGACATAGCGCAAAAATGGCAAAATTGCTCTGGGCTTTGAGGTACCAAAAGCCCCTGGGATTGAAGGGGTTAAGTGAGATTCATAGACACATTTTTGTTATTGTAAAGAATTTCTTTCTGCTTTCTCCAAGACCTTTTCTGAAGCTAGAAGTTTTATTGCAACATAATTTCCACTAAAATGTTTTGTCATACCTATGAAGCTACCAAGCTTATGTCACATTTGGAACAGACTCACAAAGTTCAGCATGAAGTTTATTATATGAGTGGCAAAGTAATTTCCCTGGTGGGCATGTTTTTGTGATCAGCCTCAACAAGGGAGCTGTAAGAATAGTTGTCTTAGCATATTTCTGCAGGATTTAACATAAGATATATTCTTATTTGTTTTTGTGGTAAAATTGGATATGAATATTTATTTATAAGATTTGAGATTAAGGGCTACCCAAGGATGATCAGTGTTTTTTTCTATTACTAGAAATAAAACAAGCACAGTATTTTCGGTTCGTTTTTGGCCCATTTCGAGCTACAAATTACATTCCCATTTGGTTCAGCAGAATTCGGGAATTACATTTGTTACCCATTGCTCACATTCATGCTCACACTCACTTACACTATCTCTAATGCTCTCTTAATGTTTCTTTAATTTCTCTGCTGACCATTTTCACTTCTGCTGACCACTTCTGTCGATAGGGTTACTCAGTTGGCCCCTATGACCATACCGCCCAGAAGACATGCTCATGGAAGCTAAGCATAGTTGGGCTTGGCTAGTACTTTGATTGGAGACAGCTGGGGAATACCATATGTTGTAGCTTTTTTCTTAACTGTGTCATACTTAATCAGCTGATATTTAATTAATGGCCTTTCAGTCTCTGCTACCACAGTTACCCACATCTTTACAATTATCCAGCCACGTTCAGGCTATTTAACTGCTAAAGCTCATTTCCTACTAGCTCTTGTGTTTTTTTTCTGGCTACCAAGTGCGTTCCTTAGTATCCTGTATCTGTATGACCTAGCTTTGTCTCACTTCCGTCCTGGCTCCTGTTCCCTGGCATCCGTACCCTGACTTCGCTCTGTGTTCCTGATCCCAGCTTTGGTTATTGACTCCGGCTTGTTTTTTTTGGTTCATGATTTTGTGACCTTGCTTTTGCTTTAATAAAGGTGTCTTCATATTTTACATTTTTTGTCTGTCTGGTCCCTTACAATAGACAAGGGCCATGAATGCAGGCTACCCCCTGGTTCCAAATGTATTTTCTAGGTTGAATCAGGTGGACCAGCTTATGGATCAGTTTGCGTTTGCCCTACAAACACTCCTTATTAGCACTGCACATATGGCTCCACCACCTCAACAGTGTGTGGTGCAGGCCACTCCTGTTGCCGTTGCCATTCCTGCTCCAAATGTCACCTCTGAACCCCCTACTGACTGGGTCCTCCTCGATTCCCCAGCGCTGTGGGGGCAACCCAAACTAGTGCAGAAGGTTTCTCAACCAGGTTGAGATTTACATGGCCTTTCCAACTGACAGAAACAAAGTGGGCTTCATAATATCCTTTCTGTCGGACAAGGCCTTGGCATCAACTAATCCACTTTGGGAAAACAGAAACCGATTGTGCAAAATTACCCTGAAATTGTTTACTCCTTTAAAAGGGTATGGTGATGTCCCCACTCACTCCACCTCTGCTACCAAGCAGCTCATGTCTGTCCAGTAGGGTACACAAACTGTCTCTGATTGTTCCTTTGAATTTCATATTCTTGCAGCAAAGGTTGGTTGGAGCAACGAGGCGCTCGTGGCTGCATTTTCTCATGGACTGTCAGATACCATTAAAGATGAAATTGCTGCCCGAGACCTTCCCGGGGACCTTGAAGTCTTTCTTCAGGCCTCCCATCCAAACTTTTAGTCCACGCCTTCCTCACATGCCTCCTAGTCCTGAAACCTCTGTTTCACCATAAACAGGTCACCTTTTTGGGGTATGTAATTTCTGAGGCCGGATTTTCAATGGAGTCGAGAAACTTTCCGCAATCCTGGAATGGCAACAACCCATGGACCTCCGCTCCATACGTTTTCTTGGGTTTGCCAACAACTACGGTAAATACACTCACTGGCCACTTTATTAGGTACACCTGTTCAATTGCTTGTTAACAAGAATAGCTAATCAGCCAATCACATTGCAGCAACTCAATGCATTTAGGCATGTAGACATGATCAAGTTCAAACCAAGTCTGAGAATGGGAAAGAAAGGGGATTTAAGTGCCTTTGAACGTGTCATGGTTGTTGGTTCTAGACGGGATAGTCTGAGCATTTCAGAAACTGCTGATCTACTGGGATTTTCACACACAACCATCTCTAGGGTTTACAGAGAACGGTCAGAAAAAGAGAAAATATCCAGTGAGCGGCAGTTGTGTGGATGAAAATGCCTTGTTGATGTCAAGAGAATGAGCAGATTGGTTCGAGATGACAGAAAGGCAACAGTAACTCACATAACCACTCGTTACAACCAAGGTATGCAGAATACCATCTCTGGACCCATAGCACATCGAACATTGAAGCACATGGGCTACAGGCAGTGGCGAATCTAGAAACAATATATAGGGGGGTACACAAGATACCACAGTCAAATTGGGGGGCATTTCCACCTTTAAATCATACCACTGAAAACACATTATATATATTTTGCCAAAAGTAATGTGCTATGGAATGATACTTTTGTTATTGGACTAACATAATACTTGATCATTCAACATGGGAAGTGTCACGACTGCTATCACCAGGGCACTCACCGCAGAAGTTCTTCCACCTGGAGTACCGTTCCTAAAGGAGACCCTCGAGAGTAGCAACCAGGACTTAGACGATCCCAACAGTGAGGAGGCCAGTTGTAGCAGATATAGTAGATATGAGTTGAGAATGCAAGGTGTAGAAGTCGGCGTGGAACAGGATACACAGATGACTCAGCAATGCCGGGGTTAACACAATCAGGATGGTCAGGATAGCCAGGTCGGTAAACAAATCAGGTAGTCGTACAAGCCGGGGATCAAAACCAGAGCGGGTAGTCAGACGAGCCAAATCAATAACCGGGTAACACAGGCAGAGGTACAAAATCGCTAAGCAGAAGGGAAGTCAGGCGAGCAAATGGTCAAAATCACAGGAACAAACTCACAGTGATACTGAAGCACGAAGACCACAACAGGGTAACTAGAGAGAGCACTTCCTGGTTTTTAAATCCACTGCCTTACCAAAACTCCACCCCTCCAATGACATCACTGCAGCAAGCCTCCTACCCTGCCTAACCACGCCCCCTCTGATGTCAGCAGGACCAGAGGAAGACCGTGCCCTGGTAAGCATAGGTTTCTGAGACTGGCGGGTGCGAGGAGTAACAGGAAGCCTGAAGCCACAATTCAGTACAACTAATCCTTGAAATAAATATTATAGAGTAAATAACAGAATACCTTAACTTTTCCACTAAATGATTTCAGGGCCTTGAACGTTTTGTCCCCTGAAGTCACTACAACTTCAGGAGGGCATTTTATCTCTGGATAAATATAAATTAAATAATTCCTATTGTAAGTTAAGTGCCAGGAAACAGATGACCAAACACACACACCAACACAGACTCTGTCACACCGACACCCAGACGCACACTCCAGGACAGGCTCTGCCACACGGACACCCAAACACACACACCAGGACAGGCTCTGCCACACCGACACCCAGACACACACACCAGGACAGGCTCTGCCACACCGACACCCAGACACACACACCAGGACAGGCTCTGCCACACCGACACCCAAACACACACACACACAGGACAGACTCTGCCACATGGACACCCAAACACACATCCCAGGACAGGCTCTGCCACACCCACATCCAAACACACACACAGGCTCTGCCACACTGACACCCGAACACACAGACCAGGACAGGCTCTGCCACACCAACACCTATACACACACCCCAGGACAGGCTCTGCTACACTGATAACCAAAAACACACAAACAGCAGGACACAATCTACGTCACAGACACCTACATCATGATGGATTTTTTACACTGCATTGTCTTTTATACCCCCTTAGTGTTTTTGCGCCTTGTACATCGATGCCCCAGCCAGCACCCTTTTAGTATAGATTAATGTGGTGCCCCCACACCCTTGTATGATCGCCTCCAGCCACCACTATTTGTATTAATGCCCCAGCAAGCCCCTCCCTTTATTATTAATTTATGTGATGGCCCCATCGCATATATGCGTTAGACATGCATTTTTAACTACATAATGAGCCGATATATATAAATATTAGATCCTGCTGCTGATATATATATATTAACCACTGCTGCCCATATATATTAATATTAGCCTCAGTTGCCGATATATATTAATATTAGTCCCTGCTGCCGATATATAAATATATATATAAATATTAGACCCTGCTGCCGATAGCAGGTATAGATCAACACATTAAAACACACAGCCGGGGCAGCGTGTAGACGTCTACGCGATTCCGCTGCAGCCGGAAGGAGGTGCGGTTAGCCGCGGGGGTTGTCTGCATCCATCGCGCAGTTCCAGTGCGGGGAATTCTCTCTGACAGTCGGGGAAGGTCTGCGCGATGGACGCAGACAACCCCCGCTGCTAACCGCACCTCCTTCCAGTTGCAGCGGAAGTTGTCTATGCGAATCGCATAGACATCTACACGCTGCCCGGACAACACACCGGGGAATCAGAAGCACCGGTAAGTTTGGGGAGGGGGGAGTTTTAAATGGGGGGCATAAGGCATTTCTGTAGGCATAGTGCTCTATGAGATGCCTTTTAACCCCCTTAATGCCACTCTGCCTCCAGAAATGCCTTTTAACCCTCTATGCCTCCAAAAATGCCTTATACCCCTATATGCCACTCTGGTATTTAGGGGGTTAAAAGGCATATTATGGGGCAGAGTGGCATATAGGGAGGTATAAGGCATTTCAGGAGGCAGAGTGGCACATAGGGGGTCCAAAGGCATATCATGGGGCACAGTGACAAATAGAGGGTTAAAAGGCATATCATGGTTCACAGTGGCATTTAGAGGGTTAAAAGGCATATCATGGGGCACAGTGGCATATAGAGGCTTAAAATTCATATCATGGGACACAGTGGCATTTAGAGGGTTAAAAGGCATATCATGTGGCACAGTGGCATATAGGGGGTATGAGGCATTTCTGGGGCAGATGTGCATAACTGGGGGGGCAGGTTGGAAAATAGAAGGAAATAAAACCAAAATATTTTTCTCAATCATAGCTTTTATTAAAAAAAAATAGTTTACATGAATTAACATTTACTGGTAAAACTTTTTTCCTATAGGGTCGTCTTATATTCAGGCTTTTTTCTTTTTTTCCTAAATTAATATTCAGATTTTGGGGGGTCGTCGTATAATCAGGGTAGTTTTATAATCGAGCAAATACGGTAAATGGGACCACCTAAATTCTATACAAGTACTACATGTGAAGTTTATTTTAGAACAATTAAAAAAAGTTTAATAAAGACTTCCTATTTGTATTTCAGAACTCTCATCAGAAAAATGGCACAACATCTCAAGTGTATATCCATCTCTTTCTGAAAGATTTAGAAGAATTTCTGCGCTACCTTTTCAGAAGAAATGTATGCAGTAAAAATAGGACAGAAGAGTAGAATATTGTCAGCTCTTTAACAATATGTTTGTAATTGTTATTTTTTCCATTGTTAGTCACAGAATTACTAGATTAAATAGATCAAAACTCAACAAATGTAAACCCAAGTGACCTGGAAGGAATTTAGCAAAACAAAATATTATATTTTCTGTTTTAAAAATGATTGTAATCCTAATTTGGAAAAAAATAACCCTATTAGAAGAAGATATTTTGAGAAATGGCATATCCGAATGATACAATGAGAAGAAGTCTCACTATAGTTTCTGGGTTACTATAGGGACAGTGCCACCTTAAAGCAAGGGCATACTGGTCATTTGCCCAGGGGCCCTGCATTCTAGGTACCCCGTGGTGAATCACATTGTTGCCAGAAAGGTGATTCACCACGGAGCCCCTAGAATATTAGCGTATCTATAGGGGGCAAGCGCACAAAGCATGGGGCATGGAAGCATTAGAAAATGAAAAAAATCCCCAAAACCTAATAGATCACCAACTGCACTTCTAAAGTAGAGTTGCATTAAAAAACAGCCTCGTAGTACAATAAGATTGGGATGGTATTATAATGGAGTTACTACCCTTATATATATAAATGGCATTAGATAATTATTATCTATTGTGGCTTCTGGATTGAAATAAAATAATACTATGGCAGAGATTAACCCCTTCAATCCCCTATAGACGTACCGGGACGTCCAAAAAACGCCTAGTAAAAAACCCCTATGGACGTTACGTCCAGCCCTTCTTGCAGCCTCAGGGACACATCCCTGCCACTGCACGGGAGATCAGGCTGTCGTTTGACAGCCTGGACTCCCCACTGACAGCAGAAGCTGGCTTCGCCGGCTTTCTGCTGTCCGATCGGCTGTAGCAGCTTCCGGCATGAAAGCCGGAAAGCTGTTACGTTTCAAACTGCCCGATCGCGCGATCGGGCAGTTTCAAAGGCGCGATCGGGCATTCCCTTCCGGGTTGCGTCACTGAGGCACAGACGCTGCGATCTCTGTGCAGGTCTGTGAGGAAAATCATTAAAATAATAATATAAATAATACTAAAAAAATTATAATGTGAGCTGTGATGTCATTGTGACATCACTGGCATGTTCAGGAGGTCCCTAAGAGGACCTCTAACCATTTTTGTGTAAAAAAAAATAAAATATACAAAAAAAAATATATAAAAAAAAATATATATAAAAAAATAAAAATTATAAAACCTTACATCCCATTGTCCTAATGCTCCTGCCCCCGTTCACAACCCCCAAACCCATTAAGCCATAGGCATAAAAATTATACAAAAAATGTACAACTTATAGTATGCTCCCTGGTGCTGGGAAAGTATGGAAAATCTATATATATTAGGTATTTCTGAAATCAGGACACCTGAATTGATAAACTTGGAGGGGATTTTCCATCACTTTACCTAATTTTGTGAGGATTCAGAGGGAAAATGTAAAAAAATCAGGGTTTTTTTCCAAATTTTCTCTAGTTTTTACTAAATTTCTCATTCTAAATATTCAGCTAATCATCCAACTATGGTATCAAAAGAAAGCTCTATCTCTCCTTGAAAAAACAATATATAGTTTACATGGGTACCCTATTCACAGGAAAAGAGAATAATCTCTGAACCGACGTAGCGCAAAAATGGCAAAATTGCTCTGGGCTTTGAGGTACCAAAAGCCCCTGGGATTGAAGGGGTTAAGTGAGATTCATAGACACATTTTTGTTATTGTAAAGAATTTCTTTCTGCTTTCTCCAAGACCTTTTCTGAAGCTAGAAGTTTTATTGCAACATAATTTCCACTAAAATGTTTTGTCATACCTATGAAGCTACCAAGCTTATGTCACATTTGGAACAGACTCACAAAGTTCAGCATGAAGTTTATTATATGAGTGGCAAAGTAATTTCCCTGGTGGGCATGTTTCTGTGATCAGCCTCAACAAGGGAGCTGTAAGAATAGTTGTCTTAGCATATTTCTGCAGGATTTAACATAAGATATATTCTTATTTGTTTTTGTGGTAAAATTGGATATGAATATTTATTTATAAGATTTGAGATTAAGGGCTACCCAAGGATGATCAGTGTTTTTTTCTATTACTAGAAATAAAACAAGCACAGTATTTTCGGTTCGTTTTTGGCCCATTTCGAGCTACAAATTACATTCCCATTTGGTTCAGCAGAATTCGGGAATTACATTTGTTACCCATTGCTCACATTCATGCTCACACTCACTTACACTATCTCTAATGCTCTCTTAATGTTTCTTTAATTTCTCTGCTGACCATTTTCACTTCTGCTGACCACTTCTGTCGATAGGGTTACTCAGTTGGCCCCTATGACCATACCGCCCAGAAGACATGCTCATGGAAGCTAAGCATAGTTGGGCTTGGCTAGTACTTTGATTGGAGACAGCTGGGGAATACCATATGTTGTAGCTTTTTTCTTAACTGTGTCATACTTAATCAGCTGATATTTAATTAATGGCCTTTCAGTCTCTGCTACCACAGTTACCCACATCTTTACAATTATCCAGCCACGTTCAGGCTATTTAACTGCTAAAGCTCATTTCCTACTAGCTCTTGTGTTTTTTTTCTGGCTACCAAGTGCGTTCCTTAGTATCCTGTATCTGTATGACCTAGCTTTGTCTCACTTCCGTCCTGGCTCCTGTTCCCTGGCATCCGTACCCTGACTTCGCTCTGTGTTCCTGATCCCAGCTTTGGTTATTGACTCCGGCTTGTTTTTTTTGGTTCATGATTTTGTGACCCTGCTTTTGCTTTAATAAAGGTGTCTTCATATTTTACATTTTTTGTCTGTCTGGTCCCTTACAATAGACAAGGGCCATGAATGCAGGCTACCCCCTGGTTCCAAATGTATTTTCTAGGTTGAATCAGGTGGACCAGCTTATGGATCAGTTTGCGTTTGCCCTACAAACACTCCTTATTAGCACTGCACATATGGCTCCACCACCTCAACAGTGTGTGGTGCAGGCCACTCCTGTTGCCGTTGCCATTCCTGCTCCAAATGTCACCTCTGAACCCCCTACTGACTGGGTCCTCCTCGATTCCCCAGCGCTGTGGGGGCAACCCAAACTAGTGCAGAAGGTTTCTCAACCAGGTTGAGATTTACATGGCCTTTCCAACTGACAGAAACAAAGTGGGCTTCATAATATCCTTTCTGTCGGACAAGGCCTTGGCATCAACTAATCCACTTTGGGAAAACAGAAACCGATTGTGCAAAATTACCCTGAAATTGTTTACTCCTTTAAAAGGGTATGGTGATGTCCCCACTCACTCCACCTCTGCTACCAAGCAGCTCATGTCTGTCCAGTAGGGTACACAAACTGTCTCTGATTGTTCCTTTGAATTTCATATTCTTGCAGCAAAGGTTGGTTGGAGCAACGAGGCGCTCGTGGCTGCATTTTCTCATGGACTGTCAGATACCATTAAAGATGAAATTGCTGCCCGAGACCTTCCCGGGGACCTTGAAGTCTTTCTTCAGGCCTCCCATCCAAACTTTTAGTCCACGCCTTCCTCACATGCCTCCTAGTCCTGAAACCTCTGTTTCACCATAAACAGGTCACCTTTTTGGGGTATGTAATTTCTGAGGCCGGATTTTCAATGGAGTCGAGAAACTTTCCGCAATCCTGGAATGGCAACAACCCATGGACCTCCGCTCCATACGTTTTCTTGGGTTTGCCAACAACTACGGTAAATACACTCACTGGCCACTTTATTAGGTACACCTGTTCAATTGCTTGTTAACAAGAATAGCTAATCAGCCAATCACATTGCAGCAACTCAATGCATTTAGGCATGTAGACATGATCAAGTTCAAACCAAGTCTGAGAATGGGAAAGAAAGGGGATTTAAGTGACTTTGAACGTGTCATGGTTGTTGGTTCTAGACGGGATAGTCTGAGCATTTCAGAAACTGCTGATCTACTGGGATTTTCACACACAACCATCTCTAGGGTTTACAGAGAACGGTCAGAAAAAGAGAAAATATCCAGTGAGCGGCAGTTGTGTGGATGAAAATGCCTTGTTGATGTCAAGAGAATGAGCAGATTGGTTCGAGATGACAGAAAGGCAACAGTAACTCACATAACCACTCGTTACAACCAAGGTATGCAGAATACCATCTCTGGACCCATAGCACATCGAACATTGAAGCACATGGGCTACAGGCAGTGGCGAATCTAGAAACAATATATAGGGGGGTACACAAGATACCACAGTCAAATTGGGGGGCATTTCCACCTTTAAATCATACCACTGAAAACACATTATATATATTTTGCCAAAAGTAATGTGCTATGGAATGATACTTTTGTTATTGGACTAACATAATACTTGATCATTCAACATGGGAAGTGTCACGACTGCTATCACCAGGGCACTCACCGCAGAAGTTCTTCCACCTGGAGTACCGTTCCTAAAGGAGACCCTCGAGAGTAGCAACCAGGACTTAGACGATCCCAACAGTGAGGAGGCCAGTTGTAGCAGATATAGTAGATATGAGTTGAGAATGCAAGGTGTAGAAGTCGGCGTGGAACAGGATACACAGATGACTCAGCAATGCCGGGGTTAACACAATCAGGATGGTCAGGATAGCCAGGTCGGTAAACAAATCATGTAGTCGTACAAGCCGGGGATCAAAACCAGAGCGGGTAGTCAGACGAGCCAAATCAATAACCGGGTAACACAGGCAGAGGTACAAAATCGCTAAGCAGAAGGGAAGTCAGGCGAGCAAATGGTCAAAATCACAGGAACAAACTCACAGTGATACTGAAGCACGAAGACCACAACAGGGTAACTAGAGAGAGCACTTCCTGGTTTTTAAATCCACTGCCTTACCAAAACTCCACCCCTCCAATGACATCACTGCAGCAAGCCTCCTACCCTGCCTAACCACGCCCCCTCTGATGTCAGCAGGACCAGAGGAAGACCGTGCCCTGGTAAGCATAGGTTTCTGAGACTGGCGGGTGCGAGGAGTAACAGGAAGCCTGAAGCCACAATTCAGTACAACTAATCCTTGAAATAAATATTATAGAGTAAATAACAGAATACCTTAACTTTTCCACTAAATGATTTCAGGGCCTTGAACGTTTTGTCCCCTGAAGTCACTACAACTTCAGGAGGGCATTTTATCTCTGGATAAATATAAATTAAATAATTCCTATTGTAAGTTAAGTGCCAGGAAACAGATGACCAAACACACACACCAACACAGACTCTGTCACACCGACACCCAGACGCACACTCCAGGACAGGCTCTGCCACACGGACACCCAAACACACACACCAGGACAGGCTCTGCCACACCGACACCCAGACACACACACCAGGACAGGCTCTGCCACACCGACACCCAGACACACACACCAGGACAGGCTCTGCCACACCGACACCCAAACACACACACACACAGGACAGACTCTGCCACATGGACACCCAAACACACATCCCAGGACAGGCTCTGCCACACCCACATCCAAACACACACACAGGCTCTGCCACACTGACACCCGAACACACAGACCAGGACAGGCTCTGCCACACCAACACCTATACACACACCCCAGGACAGGCTCTGCTACACTGATAACCAAAAACACACAAACAGCAGGACACAATCTACGTCACAGACACCTACATCATGATGGATTTTTTACACTGCATTGTCTTTTATACCCCCTTAGTGTTTTTGCGCCTTGTACATCGATGCCCCAGCCAGCACCCTTTTAGTATAGATTAATGTGGTGCCCCCACACCCTTGTATGATCGCCTCCAGCCACCACTATTTGTATTAATGCCCCAGCAAGCCCCTCCCTTTATTATTAATTTATGTGATGGCCCCATCGCATATATGCGTTAGACATGCATTTTTAACTACATAATGAGCCGATATATATAAATATTAGATCCTGCTGCTGATATATATATATTAACCACTGCTGCCCATATATATTAATATTAGCCTCAGTTGCCGATATATATTAATATTAGTCCCTGCTGCCGATATATAAATATATATATAAATATTAGACCCTGCTGCCGATAGCAGGTATAGATCAACACATTAACACACAAACCCAGCTCTGCATGTATAGATCAATTGAAATTCACATGTGATCTCAGCACTGAAGGTATATATCAATTAAACAGAATCAGACATACAAATCCTGTATTTGCAGGTATACAATAATAATATATGAAACGTAGCATTGCAGGTATAGATCAAATAAATACATGGAAACAGCATTGCAGGTATGAATCAACTGAACAAGACATACAAGGCCTGTATTTGCAGGTATACATAAATAATGTATGGAAACATAGCATAGCAGATATGGATCTACAGAATAACACACAAACCCAGCTATGCAGGTACAGATCAATTGGAATTCACATAAAAACACGGCATTAAAGGTATATTTAAAACCCCCTAAATTACAGGCATAGATCACATGTTGCACACCCCAAAGTCAGCCCTGGCATCCACACTGCCCACATAGAACCTGGCCAGCACCCAGATAACACATATAAGATTTGCCATCTTTGTCCCCAAATAGCCCTATAGGAATAACCTAGGGCCCCCTCTTTGCCCCCCTGTAGCGACGCCACTGGCCACAGCAGCAGAAAACCACACTGGTGCCACTCTTGTCAGCTAAGAACAGGAAACAGGGGCTACAATTCGCACAGGCACATCAAAATTGGACAATGAAAGACATTGCCTGGTCTGTTGAGTCTGGATTTCAGCTGTGACATTCAGATGGCAAGGTCAGACTTTGGCATAAACAACATGAAAGCATGGACCCATCCTGCCTTGTATCAACTGTTCTGGCTGGTGGTGGTTTAATGGTGTGGGGGATATTTTCTTGGCACACTTTGGGCCCCTTAGCTTAGTATTTTTGATGACCATGTCCATCCCTTTATGACTACAGTATACCCATCTTCTGATGGCTACTTCCAGCAGGATAATGCACCACATCTCAAAGCACACGCCATCTCAAACTGGTTTTGTGAACATTACAATAAATTCACTGTACTCCAATGGCCTCCACAGTCACCAGATCTCAATCCAATAGAGCACCTTTGGGATGTGGTAGAACGGGAGATTTGCATCATGGATGTGCACCCGACAAATCTGCAGAGACTGCGTGATACCATATGGACCAAAATCTCTGAGGAATGTTTCCAGCACCTTGTAGAAAGTATTCCACAAAGAATGGAGGCAGTTCTAAAGGCAAAAGGGGGTCGAACCCGCTACTAGCATGGTGTTCCTAATAAAGTGGGCAGTGAGTGTATTTGCAAATTACCTCACCAATATCACTAAAAAAGGCAGTAACCCCATGGAAACAAGAAATAAATAAGTTCAATGGAGAACTTTAAACCAATGAATGGTCAAAATTAGCTTAGAGTTCTAGGGTTAAGGTTAAAGATAGTAGTGGAATGGTTAAATGATCTTAATTAAAACAATCAATTACATTAATTCATGATCAAACTTAATTAAATCAAAACTTTAAAGAGTCTTAGATACTGTGAGAAACGGCAAGCTGATACTCACCAAGTCTCACACAGAAGAATCTCACTCTGTAAAATGCTCAGACGCAGAACAGCCATTTCACATAAAGCAGTTACAGTGAAATGAACGGATCCCTTCTCTGCTCTTAGATAGTCTCTCTCCATTACTAGTCTGTTTTTTTTCCTTTGTAAACCTTCAGCATGATGTGACAATGTCCTGTCTCTTAGTCTAGGCAAAATGGCGAGATTCTCCTCTTTTTAGTGTAGTAGAATGGCCACTACGTAACGAATAAAGATTTTAGACCAAGACACCTCAACACCTTCCAGTGGGCCTTCTCCAGCTCATGAATTTCCATGGACTTTATTGTGGACCTCCGAACCTCCACTGGCAATAAGGTGATCCTCATGGGTGTTGGTATTCTAAGATGACTCATTGTGTCCCTATCAAAAAACTTCCTTTTGCTAAGGAACTGGCTACATTTTTTGTCCAGGCTACATTTACCCAAAGTTATAACCTTCTGTTGTGGAAATCAAACGTTGTGCTGACCACCAGACTTCTTTGAATGTATAAAAGTTTATTCCGGATACAAGCAGCTGCAGGGAGATCTGCACAAAAGCAGGCAAATCTAACAGCTTTACATTTTCACACACTATATATACATTGAAAACAAAAGAAATAAGTAAACTCCTACAAAAGGGCTGGCACACTTGTAATATCTCTGGGTTTACCATAAAAGGCAAAAGCCTAACCTACATATCATTAATATGTATGATATGGGTGGGGTTTCAGTTAATTAAAGCAGACATCCTGTGCCCGGAAGTTGACCCTGAGCCTACACTTATGGTCCAGTTTCTCACCAGCTGTGTAATTTGACCTATGCCCTCAACCATAAATATCCTGTTCCTAAACAGAACAATACTACCTCCCAGTGCATCAGACTCTTATCACCAAATAGCAGAAACAGTTAACCTCTTCCTACCCACTCTCCACATCCTAAGATTCCACAGTCCCCCCTTTCATGCTTTAAAGATTCCATGAAGCATGACTCTTAGGCATTCACCCATTGTGTTTAATACATTTGTGGGCAGCCAAATCTTGGTCACCGTCATACACAGATAATAAACATGTTTTGTAATTTCTTGAGTATTCTTGGTTTTGATATTAGAATCTCCATTAGCACTAGGGGGACATTCATGAATGGTCTTACCAATTAGAACAGGATAATGGGCAATAGACGAGGTAGCAGAATTCCAACATTTAAGGAGTAAAAGTTTCAACACTGTTATGGAGGCAAATATGGTTGTGAGGAACAAAGCCCCTATAATCAAACCATACGCCCCAAACCAACTACTTATTCCCCAATCCCCAGAAGAAATTTTCAGGGAACTTTGCATTTCAAGTACTTCTTTCCTAATCTCACTAACCGCTGGAGTAACATTTTTAGAGACGACTGGAACATAAGTGCAACATTCAGAGCCCACTAGTGAGCATAATAGCTAAAATGAAATGAAGAGCTATATGATTCTGTATGGCACCCAATCGTAGTGCTAGCATTTCTGCTGTAATACTTGTGAGAGCATTTTCTGTTTAATTGGCCACCATTTCTAACATGATGGTTAAAGCTCTGATTCTTCCCCAATTATCTTAGACCCTAGTGGAAGGAATTCTCAGCTACCCAAAATTTCTGAAAACGTGGGTTCGTCTTTATGGTGCCTTTTAGTTCTATGAATCCCAAATACAACTATTGCTCTTTCTTTAGTATGTCTTATTGTAGGGAATATGTAGGTCACATAACATGATCCTTGACAATTCTCAGGTAATCTAGTAAATGCATAATTTCCACACCTAATAAAACCCATTTAATGTCACATAAATATGTGCTTTACCCAACATCTTCTTCCCATGCAATATTAACAAGATGTACAATGACACCTGATTCCTGCAATTACTTGTGACACTTACTAGTTCCTACAAAAATACCTCCCTCAATATTTGTACGTTCTAAACACAAATCCCCAATGGTCTGAACTACTGTTATTCTTCCTCATTTCTCTTTGAAGAATTATAACACTGACCATACTCAATTTATGACATCAGAAAGGGAGGATAAAGAGTTTTAGGGAGACCTGGGAGTAAAACTTGAGTCTTATTTCTAAATCCTACCATTTCATCAATACAATACAATGCAATATAATGGGTCGGGTATAAAAAGGAACAACCCTGTCTGAACTATGAGGCATATGAATATAATCAGAACACAGAGAATCTTGTACATTCTCAACGTAACTATTGGCAAGAACAATATAAGAGTTCCGTTCACAACACTGAAATAGAATAACAAAGGATAGAAAAACAAATATTTGTAAAATTAGACTTTTTTTTTTTTTTTTTTTAAACTTCCTGCTTTCTCTGTGTTAAAATACATGTTAATTATGCAATCTACTTGAGCAACATAAAATAAAACAAAACAAGTATCTGAAATATAAAATTACTAGGAGAATTTCAGTCTTTTAAATCTTTTGGGGGAGGAGCAAGCTTGCAATGGGAGATATGGATCCAAGAAACAAACAAATCTGTGTTGTACATAATACTTGATAAGCTCCTTTCCAGTGCGGTTCCTTTGGAAACTGTTAATAAGGACCAAGTCTCTAGATTGGATATGGTGCACATTTTTCTTCATATATTGTTGGCTGTACAGCTTTGACCTGTAGATGTCGAGACTCCAATGCTTAAATTAGTGGCATATCCACATTTATAAATTGTCCTCTTGTATGATTTTGATAGCAAATAAGAACCTTTCGGCCCATCCACTGTCCATTTTCCCAATATAAGGCTCATATCCCAATCAGCCCACGGTCCCGTCCTAGACTCAAGAGCCACATGCCCATGTCCTGTATTTTACATTTCCTTACTGTACCAGCATTTACCACTTCCACTGGTAGGCGGCTCCATACATCTACCACATAACTCCGTAAAGAAAAACCTCCTTACATTACATCTAAATACACATTGCATTGACATACTTATTACATAGACTGAAAGTACAAATATACTTAGAGAATACAAGCACAAGATTTTTGTAATTATTTTCATTTAAGTGTGAAAAAGAAAGTACTTAGAAATTTTAATTCCATGGGATAGAATCTAGAAAGATGTGAACCTGTGTCTATGGATTTAGAAGCCACAAAGATTTCCTTATAAATTTATAACCTAAATGAATCCCCTAGGTATTAGTCAAGTCATGACTTTATGTGAACATTCTTGTTACAAAGTAACCAGTCACCAGGCGTTCAACTTTCTTTCTGATCTGAGTTCTGGTGGCTTGAGAACCCTGTTGAGATATAACTCAAATCATAATGGTTAGTTTATCAATATTCTAATACAATCTGACATTGCACGTACATAAATATACTTGACATATGGATGTCGTTGTGTCCTAAACTGATATTTCCTAATGAACACAATTATAATCTCACATAAATTTAATACTAAAAATATTCCTGATAGAAATACAGTTAGGGAACTATTCCAATGAAGGGATATGGGTGTATTCTATTATATATTTTCCAAATCCAATCTGCTTAATCCATTTTACACGCATTATAACAATATCCATGTTCCTATCCCACATTCATTCACACTTCATTCGTATCACACACACACTGGTAAAGCAGATTGGAGTAGAAACAACTTTCACGATAGCAGTTATCTTATGCGCATTGTATTCACTAGTGTTAGTACTACCATACAACTTTGCTTACTGCAAACTCTTAAGTCGAATTATTATTATGTTTTTTTGTTTTTTTGTTTTTTTTTTATAGTTTACCTCAGTTTTCCCAGCTGGCCAGGCTAAGGCAACTGTCAGGCATGCTGTACATACTTAAAAACATTACTCCAGGGAATTTTCAAAACGTAATCCCCAAAATACAAAAAGAAAAACTAATATCAAGTTACAATTATATTATTTTGCCTATTTTGTTTAAATATGCATTTCCTGTACATCACTTTAATAATAATCAAATAATTAGGCTGTTATTTGCTAGTATAATTGTGCATGGGCGTTATGGTGGAGCAAAGCTACAGTCTCTTTCAATGTTCCTTTATGCACAGAATAGGCAAGTTTGACACTTACATAAACCACATTTACAATAACTACAAATTTCTTATCCACTTCCTAGAATGTTCAAATTAATATCTGACAATTCTAGAACAATCAAACAATTCTATTTCTTTACCCAATGATAACATCATACCAGTTACAAATCATTCATAGAACCACCACCAATAGCAGCCCATCCCATTACATCCTTTTACTTTCATAACAGTACAACTTACAAACACTCGTAATAGTTTTGTGCACATCTTAGAAAGGAAAATATATACATACATACACTCTTTACTTCTATTGCATTCTTATTCACACACATACAATATACATTAATCAAAAGTACCTTCTCAGGGAATTGCCCAATTTTCTCCAATAAATAATTTTATATACCTCACGTGAATTCCTGGTAATTAAATACCAAACCGGGGTTCCCTTTTCTTGGGACCACCACTTCCTTGGAACTAATTTTGCACAATCATACACCAAGAACTTATTTTCCCTGGACCAGATACAATTAGACACAATTATCTACTTGCGCTTGCTCTGAGTCCACTACATCAACGTCACCACGGCCAGTCTCCTCCCTTAAAGGTATTTATATTAATACCCGGGACCTTCTATCAATTACAACCTGACCGTCCTTCAACCGTCCTCAGGGGTCTCATGTGTACCACTTCATTCAGCCCTCAATTTAACACGCAACTGGGTTTTCCTCAGACCACCCTTGCAATCAAGATACCCTGGTCAACACCCGAAAGGCTAGCAGGGGTCTTGGGGCGGCTGCAGTCTGATTATTACCCAGTCCCGACCCACCTGGGTCTCAGTCACACAGCACTCACACAAGTTCCAATATCCCTGACCTAGGTCACCTTATACAATCTTAATATTAACGTTTATACATTCAAAGTAAAAAGATCCCGTCACCAGGAATATCTTACCCTCCAAGGGAACAATACCACTCGCAGGAGACACAAACAATAGACATTTCAAAAGGTGTCTTACCTCTTAATAGCGCGCTGGGTTTGTGTGTCCTGGAGAGAGTCCCAAGGAAAGGTTCGATCAGGTTTCCTGGATGTTGGGATCCTGCCGACTACGCCAAAAACTGTTGTGGAAATCAAACGTTGTGCTGACCACCAGACTTCTTTGAATGTATAAAAGTTTATTCCGGATACAAGCAGCTGCAGGGAGATCTGCACAAAAGCAGGCAAATCTAACAGCTTTACATTTTCACACACTATATATACATTGAAAACAAAAGAAATAAGTAAACTCCTACAAAAGGGCTGGCACACTTGTAATATCTCTGGGTTTACCATAAAAAGCAAAAGCCTAACCTACATATCATTAATATGTATGATATGGGTGGGGTTTCAGTTAATTAAAGCAGACATCCTGTGCCCGGAAGTTGACCCTGAGCCTACACTTATGGTCCAGATTCTCACCAGCTGTGTAATTTGACCTATGCCCTCAACCATAAATATCCTGTTCCTAAACAGAACAATACTACCTCCCAGTGCATCAGACTCTTATCACCAAATAGCAGAAACAGTTAACCTCTTCCTACCCACTCTCCACATCCTAAGATTCCACACTTCCATCTACCCTGGGCGAAGTTTGCTCATAATAGTGTTCCTGGCGAACTACAGGTATCAACTGTCCATGATGCAAGGGATTCTGGCATTGGATAACCATCTCCAGCAAATCTGCTCCACTAGGATGCAGGTCTAGGAAGCTTTACAACGCCATCAATGCCTAGGTGCACCCCCTTACCAGGTCGGGGAGAGGGTCTGGTTATCTTCACACAATTTTCACCTCCGTGTGCCATCTAAAAAACTTGGTCCTGGATAAGTGTCCCCCTTCTGTATCATCTGCCTGATTAACTCTGTAGCTTATCCTCTGGACCTCGCTCCGAACATGAGAATCCACAATGTATTTCATATTTTCCTGTTGAAATTCCTGGTGTGCAACAGATTTACCACTACCACTTCTTGTCCTCATTCTGTCCCTGTCAACAACAATGACGAATATGAGGTTTGCTCCATCATTGATTCTTGGGGATTCCGTGGCCAACTCCAGTATCTGGTCCACTGGAAGGATTACAGTCCAGAAGAATGCTCCTGGATACTTGGATGGAAGACCGCCTGGAAATACCAGGTGATGTAGCCCTTTTCTTAACTGTGTCAGACTTACTCAGCTGCTCTTTAATTAATGGCCTTTCCATCTCTGTTACCATGGTTACCCACTTGTCTAGTAACAGCCAGCCTCTTTTAGGCTATTTAACAGCTAAGGCTCATTACTCCTTGCTTAGTATCCTGTATAACCTGGCTTTGTCTGACTTCTTTCCTGCCTCCTGTTCCCTGACATTTGTACCCTGACTTTGCTGATTCCCATAGTCCCGACCCTGTCTCGTCTGATTACCCACTTTGGTTACTGGCTTGTTTTTCTTGGATTACGCTTTTTGGGTCATGATTTTGCCATAATAAAGGTATCTTAATATTTTACATTAATATGTCTGTGTCTGTTTGGTTCCTGGTCCCTTTCTTCCGCTTCCACATATTCTTGTTCTTCATTTTCTTTCTTCCCTCTTTCACCCTCTATCTTCGGCCGCATCTTCACAAACATAACCTGGCACTAACTTCCATGGAGGCACTTCCGGTGACATCCTCTCACCTGTTTCACTCTTCGAAAGCACTGCAATTTGGGTGGAAGTTCACCTTATGGCAAAATTGCAGGGCTTTCGGTGATGACATCTCACCCGATTGAAGGATCGGACATTACCTGGTGCAACGTCATTGTAGGTGCTGCCATTTTAACCTAAGGTGAACTTACATCAAAATGGCAGCACTTTCTGTGACACCTGTGGATCGGGTGAGAGGACGTCAACAGAAGTGCTGCCATTTTGGGGTAAGTTCAGACAAGGTCCGTGGTGATAGAAAAGGAGAAGATAGAAGATGAAGAACAAGAAGACGCGGAAGTGGTAGTGCGTGAGGGAGAGTGGGAGTGAAAGGGTCTGTGACGGGACACCCAGTACCCAGACTGTTGCTTCCTCTTGCCGGGACACTGACCATTAACCCCTTCAGTGCCAGACAGCGTTGTAGACAGAAGGGGGGACACCACTGCTCCGGAGCTGCGCTGGCACTGTGGTTAGCCGAAGCTTAGCTATACAGTGTGGCTTCTGTCCTAAAAAGGTCAATACAGTATCATAGCAGCCCACCCCAAGAATCAGACAGCACTCATGTTGAGCTGAAAACACAGGGGTATTTAAACAGTGCAAGGGGATAATTTACATACAATAGACACAACAAACCACACAAAGTTCTTTATCAGGTCCTCCTGTGCACATGGCTCAGTATTTGCACTAAGTCCAGTAGGGGGTCGCTATCGTAGTCCGTGGGGAGGATGGTAAACATGGGCATTTAGAAACATAGAAAGTGACGGAAGATAAAAACCAGTAAGCCCATCCTCTCAGTACTTTCCTTTAGTACCTGCCCTTATCCTATATCTAGGCCTTATGCCTATCCCATGCTTGCTTAAATACCTTTACTGTATTAACATCTACCACTTCTGCTGGAAGGTTATTCCATGCGTCCCCTACCCTTTCTGTAAAGTAATATTTTCTGATGTTACTTTTAAACCTTTGCCCTTCTAGCTTAAGACATCTAAATAAACTCTTTTCCTTTATCTTGTTGATTCCTTTTAAGTATTTAAATGTCTCTATCATATCCCCCCTGTCACATCTTTCTTCCAGGCTATATAGGTTAAGATCCTTTAACCTGTCCTGGTAAGGTTTAAACCTGTCCTGGTAAGGTTTCCCTGACTTCTGGCCGAAACCTGCTGAATATCAGATCCAGGTGCAAATACTGGCCATAGAGGTATCTGTCCTGCAAGTCCTGACCCGATGGAGAGTAACACCACATATAAACCCCTCCCAAAATGCAGTAACCCCAAATCTGTGTCCAAGCTTCACATTCTTTAGAGTCTCTGGTACTTGTGGAAATGTGGCACTCTGTACCAGGGGAAAGAAGTAGTCCTAATGAACCCTCCTGTACCCACCCCCCAAAAAACAGAACCCCTTCCAAGGCCAGGGTCCATAGTCTGTAGGGAGGAGTCTGGCCCTCAGGACTCAGGGTCTGCAAACTTTGGATGAAAATTTTGCTGCATTTTTGTTGGCTTCATACAAATCACCAGATTTGCAATTCATATACATCTGAATCATTAAGAATAATTAATTTATAGGTGTAAAATAACGAAGCATGTTATTAAGTTGTCATCATACCTTATTATCAATTACTTCTCAGAATGTGTAACTGAAACTGCATCTGTGTTGCTATTCATTTAAACTTTGTAAAATGTTTAAATATGTACTGTGACATACTGAAGCAGAGCATGATCCCCTCCCTTCGGAGACTGGGTTGCAGGGCAGTATTCCAACATAACGACCCAAACACACCTCAAAGACGACCACTGCCTTGCCAAAGACGATGAGGGTAAAGGTGTCTCCAGACCTAAACCCTAATGAGCATCCTCAAATGGAAGGTGGGTGAGCGCAACTTCTCTAACATCCACCAGCTCTGTGATGTTGTCACGTAGGAGTGGAAAAGGACTCCAGTGGCAACCTGTGAAGGGCTGGAGAACTCCATGCCCAAGAGGGCTAAGGCAGTGCAGTGCACTTTGGGTCCAATTTGGACATTTCCACTTAGGGGTGTACTCACTTTTGTTGCCAAGGTTTAGACATTAATGGCTGTGTGTTGCGTTATTTTGAGGGGACAGCAAATTTACAAGTTATACAGGCTGTACACTCACTACTTATGGATATTAGATTAATAGGGACAGAACGTTGATCCAGGGATTTATTCTGATTGCCATATTTGGAGTCGGGAATAAATTTTCCCCCTGGTATGGGGCAATTGGCATCTGCTTCATAAGGGTTTTTTTGTCTTCCTCTGGATCAACACAGTAGGGACACAATATGTATATAGGTTGAACTTGATGGACTTTGGTCTTTTTTCAACCTTATGAACTATGTTACTATGTTACTATGTTACTTTACATTGTAGCAGAGTGTCATTTCTTCAGTGTTGTCACATGAATGTCACTTTTGTGAGATACTGTACTTAGTTTTTAATGTGTTTGCATCATTGTTCATTTGCTATCTAAATATTTTTCACTCTAATAGGTTAAACATCATATTGAGCCAAGTGTCCTGAAGTTGATTAATTGGTCTGCTTTATAGGTTGCTAGCTGAACCATCCAATTTAAGCCTCCGATTAAGTGCAGGAAACGCATAAGGCTATTCAATTTTAGTTATTCTTTCTGCATTTATTTTCAATAAAGTTGGATCTTGGATTGTTGGGATTTTACTCTGCATTCCTTTTTTTTGAGCTGAGGTTGCTCAGCATTTGATGTGATGAGATAATAACTGAGGTAGTCCCACAAGCATGTTTGCTGATTCAAAATTCTGGTTGTTAAGATGTATCCAGTATTGAAATTTAGAGGTTGGACCCGTTTCGAATAAAAGTTTGGTGATACATCAGTAAACTTATGGCATGGTGGACAAATTTTTATTTGGAATTGGGTCCAGCCTCGTAAATGGTTTCTACATTTTAAAACTGGATTTGTACTGATAAGCATAATCATAACCATAATTGTCAGTCTTTTTGCTTAGTGCTTGAATTTTTGCAGGAGTGGGATACCAGCTGCTTGAATGGTGAGTGGTGAGTGTCCACTTTATTCTGAAATCCTACACTGTCTCCCAGGAAGTTGCATATTAATTTATTTTACTGCCAAACTGTGGGCAGAAAAGAAAAGAAAATAGATCACCAATTGCACTCCTACAGGAAAGTTGCACTAGAAAACACCACCATAGCACAATAAATTGTGAGGGGATTATGATGGAGCTACTACCCCTATATATCTAAATTGTATTGGATAATTATTATTTCCATTGTGGCTTCTGAATTAGGACATAATTCCAAAAATAGTTTATTGACTTTTGTTAATAAGAAAGTACCTGAGTGGCCCTGTATCCAAAGCCCAGGGTTCTGCAATTTTTTGTAATAAATGTTCGCTATACTTGTTAGAATATATTATTTGTTTGATTTTAATGTTATTATGTTTCACTCTCCCCCTATTATAATAGTGCTTTGGAATCTGCTAGTGCTTTCTAAACAAAATGTAGTATAATATAAAATAATACTATGGTAGAGATCATGTGAGAGTCATAGTAGTTGTAAATAAGCACTTTCTTCTTTCTCCAAGACGTTTTTTGTCTTGGACCTAGAACATTTCTTTGCAACATAAGAATTTCCACGAAAATGCTTTGTCATACCTATGAAGCTGCCAAGCTTATTTCACATTTGGAACAGACTCACAAAGTTCAGCCTGTATGAAGTTTATATTCGTGGCAAAGTAATTTCCCTGGAGGGCATGTTTTTGTGATCCGTTTGAACAAGCTGTAAGAGTTGTCTTAGGTTCATAGCATGTTTCAGCAGGATTTAACATAAGCTATTCTTATTTGTTTTAAAAGACAAATAAATAACAGTGGTAAAAATTGATATGGATATTTATTTATAACATTCGAGATTAAGGGCTACCGAAGGACGATCAGGTTTTACTATTTCTATTACTAAAAATAAAACGAGTATATTATTAAAATAAATATGCAGATAGCTAGAGCCAACACCGATTCAATTAGCAATTAATCTAAATTCAAAATATAAAATTAAGGAATTACTTCCTCAGTATTTGAAATAGACATGGGACTATGAACCAAATCTTACCTTTAACCATTTTTATGTTTGCATTTTACACGTTGGTTGATATTACCTCCTGTTTCTGTAAATCAGAAAGTACTTGTTATGCCCTGTTTATCCAGAGTACAGCGCTAAAAAATATGATAGCGCTATATAAAACAATAAAAAAATGATAATGGAGTGGTTGCATGGAGCATTGCACGTAAGACCTAAACATGGCACGTTCTCTACTGTAGAATGCGGCCGTTATGCACAAAACCTCTTCAACTAACCCCTTTACTATAGTAACCCCCGATATGCTAGTTGAAGAGGTTTTGTCAAGTACTACACAACTTTACAGCAGATTAGAGGATAGGGTCCCTGGTCGGCAACATCTAATCATCTTTCCTTAAACCACACACCCCTTCAAAAACATCTGGAACACAACAAAAAGAGACACGTCTTAAAGTGGACTATATTAACGACGTGAGCCTGAGCACGACCCGCAGGAGGAGCAGTTTTGTCCGGATAAGACGTCAAGATATGGGCAGTGCTGTCTGGATGGGAGGGACAATCATATCCCAGCCACAGACCCCTTTATAGTGGCTGCCATATCTTTGAATCGGCAACACGCAGACGAACATCTCCGGAGCTCGCTACTAGTGTTTAGGATACCAGGGTGCTGCTGTTGATTGGCCAGCTGGTCCATATTTTATCCGCACACAACAAATAGACCGCAAGGTAAGTGGTCACGATGGATCTGGGAATGAAATGTTGTACAAACTTCCTTAGACTTTCTAATGCGTTTGCACAAGACAGTACACGTAATTTAAGGGGGTATACCCCCTTCATAAACATAAACTTGGTATGAATCTTTTCACCCACGTGAAAGGTGTATAATAGAACACTACAATAAACGGCCAGTCCAACTTTCTCCTGCCAGAGAACAAGTTCCTGGCACGGACAGTGTATTTGAAACTTGAGTTACTCTTAGCTGTCAAATGTATGCGTGGAAAATGTTTAGCATGAAGCTGCATACGTGTACTATATGGAATTGATATTCAAAATAATATCCACACACTCGAGGTCCATAGAAATAGAAAACCAATATGAATGATACAAACATTACAGACGTTATACCAGCTTGAAATGAGTATTATTGTTATTCCGATAGGTGAATAGAGGTAAATGGCTACAGACTGGTGTACATTTTTAAACATGTTTTCTCAGTAAATGTTTGGGATGCAAAATATGGATATGTATAAAGTGTGTGAGTGTGTGCAGGTAGTCCTGCATTCTTACTTTTCTTCTTGTTTGTGTAAGATGTTTCTTTCCTGTTTCTTGCCCAGAGCGTTTAAATGTTTAAACATTTTGCTCATTCCAGAAGGATTGAAAAATTTGTTCCTGTTAAAATACATAGGCTTACTACCGTGACAGGCACAGATATATTTCGCTGTGGACATTTTCAAAACCAACTGGAACAGTGAAGGACACCATAATTTGTTTTAAAATGTAAAACAATCCTTTTCTATTGGTTGAGCGTGTACAATATTAATTAACTAATTAAGGTTATTCCTACAGTCCAAGGGGACCTGGATCCTCCTCTTTGGAGGACAACCCCCGTTGCTGCCGGCACTTCTGCCTGGGCTTCTTTGAAGGAGCGCCAGCGTTACTTGACCTTCCGGCTCTCCACCATAGAAGCCCCAGCAGAAGTACCGGGCAGCAGCACCGGAGGTTGTTTGAGCACATATGTTCACCGGCTGCCAAAGATGAGGATCCCTGCAGTGCTGCTGGAGACCTGTATCCTCCTCTCTGGCAGCCGAAGAATGTCTTCCACGGGCTGTCCCCGCTAAACACCAGGGAGTCTGGGGATGCATTGGTAAGTTGGTGGGGCACAGTGGAACATCTGGGGTAGAGTGGCACATCTATAAGTAAGGTGCAGTATGAATTAAGGGGGGGGGACCTTAACACCTTCCGTACCGGGACGTACGGTCTCCACATGAGTTTTTAAAAACTTACAAGAGAATCAACACGATAAAGGAAGAGAGTTTATTTAGAAGTCTTAAGCTAGAGGGGCAAAGGTTTAAAAGTAACATCAGGAAATATTACTTTACTGAAAGGGTAGTAGATGCATGGAATAGCCTTCCAGCAGAAGTGGTAGATTTTAATACAGTGAAGACATTTAAGCTAGCATGGGATATACATAAGGCTAAGCTAGATATAGGATAAGGCCAGGGACTAAGGAAAGTATTCAGAAGTTGGGCAGACTGGATAGGCGGAACGGTTCTTACCTATGTTTTATGTTTCTATTTTAGAGTAGATCACTTTGTACACCACTTGACATGCCAGGGACGTCAATTGTCTTTAACTGACTGTTTTTTCGTGATGTGCCTGGTATGTAAATTGTCGTCAATGGGATAAATTAACACTGAACTGATTTTTATTTGCATATGAATTTACGTGATTTACCAGTACTTTAATGTATTAATTTATCAGTTTATTCAATGGATTAATGATTTTACTGATTAAATGGATTATCATAAATATATTATTTGCCAAAAAATGTTATATACATATCAGTAGTTAATTAATTTTCATATATTTTGTGAAATATCTTTAACTTTATAATGGGACATTTTTCTTAATTGTGATGAGAGCTGTCACAAGATTTTGGCTTTTGCAAGATGGCGGCATCCTTTAAAAAAATGTCAGCATCAGTGGAACCATCCAATTTCAACAAAATAGAAAAAGTCCAAATGCATAGAAAATTCCCTCTCACCCCTAAGGTTGGCATGTGTCTTTCTCAACCTCAGGTCCTCTAACAGAGGCCTTACAGTTTGAGGGTTCTGCGCAGTATCTTAGCTGTTCCTTGCACTGCACTCTTCTGGACAAAGTGTTCTGATGTTGTTCCTTGGAGCTACTCTCCCAGTTTAGGAGTCATAGCCCTGAAGACTCCTATGACCACTGGGACTACTTTGGTCTTCACTCTCTGCATCTCCTCTAGTTCTTCTTTCAGGTCCTGGTACTTCTCATACTCATGCTTCCTAATGTTGCTTTCATTTGGCACCGCTATCTCTATCACCACCGCTGTCAGGTTGATTGGCCAATACCTGTTTGTCCCACAGGATCTTAGTCCTGCCATTCTCCACAATTATCTGTGGAATCTCCCATTTGGTCTTGATAGGTTTTAGATCATACTTTGTGCAGAAGTTCCTGTACACAATGCCAGCTACTTGGCTGTGATATGTAGTGTACGCTGTTCCTGTGAGCACCTTACACACTGTCACCAAGAGTTGGACCGTCTCAAAAGACACTCAACTGTTGACGCCTGCCTTTATGGATCTGGTGCTTAGTGCCTGCTCTTGTGCTGCCATTATCAGTGCCTCAATGCTGTCTTTAAAACTAGCCATTGGTAGCATTTCCCACTGTCAGCCACGTTAGCTATTTGTCGATGGTACATCTCATGCAGGGTCCTGGCTTGCCATGGTACTTCCTCTACTTTATCTTCCTTTCATGTATGTTGCTGGTTCAGGCATTCTCTCAGCAGCTCATCTTTGAGTGCCGCCTTACCAATGTACTCCTAGATGATCTTGGTTTCATTTATGACAGGGGCTTTCACACTTAGTAGACCCTGTCCACCTACTTCCCGGCTGGTGTACAGTCTCTGGGTGTTGGACTTGGGGTGGAAACCTGTATATTGTGAGGAGTTTTGGGTCTTCATGTCGGCAGCCTCCATATCCTCTTTTGGCCAGCTCACTATGCCGGCAGGGTATCAGATGATGGGTAGTGCATATGTGTTGATGGAGCAGATGTTGTTCTTCTCATTGAGCTGGCTCTTCAGGATCTGCTTCATTCTTTGGTGGTACTTGGATGTTGCTGCCTTCCTTGTCTCCTCATCATGGTTGCCATGTGACTTCTCAAGTCCGGATGACATCCAATGTCTTCACTGTAAATCCGTGTCAGGTGGATCAGCGAGTCGATGTCTTGTTCGCTCTTGGCATACAGCTTTATGTCATCCATGTAGAGGAGGTAACTGATGGTAGTGCCATTCGTGAAGTTATACCTGCATCCAGACCTTGTGACAGACTAGCAAGCCTATACAGAACAGCAGCAGGGAAATATTTTCTAATTTATTTTAAAGAAAGATTGACTGTGTGACAACAACTGTAGTAAACAAAGCTTCAAGGTAGCTGTAGTACTAGTAAGAAACAAAATAAATTAGCACATTTTTGAAGATTTAGCAGAAATAGTACAACTATATCTGTCTGCTTCTGCATCTAATTTAAAGTTAAAGTTGTTTAACCCCATAACATAATAATTCATTATAATTTATAATTAAATTAATAATATTAACCCCTTGACTGCTAACGACGACATGGTGCCATCGCTAGCAGTCCCAGTCAGGTGCTAACGACGGCACCATGCCGTCGCTAGCACTACCCTACCTTCATGGAGGTCTGTGGACCTCCATCACCACATAACCCCTCCGGCGATCTGCCCCTCAAACTGAAGGGCATCACTGGGGCCGCCCGGTGACGTCTCACGCAATGACACGATTACGTCACCGCGCAACTTTATTAACAACTGACAATTGTCAGTTAAAGAGGTATGGGGGCATGCTGCTTAGATGCCTGTATCTCATCTAAGCAGCTACAGACCCCCAACATATACCATTGGAAAGGTAATCGCCTCACCTCAACGGTATATAGCTTGTAAAAAAAGAATACAAAATATTAAGTTAAAAAAATAAAAATGTAAAAGAAAGTAAAAAAAAATTAATTATTTAAACATAAAGTAGTTTAACTTTAAAAAAAAAAAAAAGTTTAAGTATTCTAGCTAAATGATCATTGTGGTAGCCAATGTTACCACAGTGATCATATAGCTGTAAAAAGTCACATTCCCTTTTTAAAAATGGCCGATACTAATTTTTAATCCCATGATCCCTTTGATCATGGGGTTAAATTTAGCCAATGGTAGAGGGAGGCAATTTTTGAAATCCTGATGAACTGCAAATATTATTAAAATCAGCCATTAAGCCTGTGTGGTAGGTGAGTAACCATCTCATTCCTGGAGGGCCTTGCATTTTTACTGCAAAACTTATTTTTGCTGTAAAAATGATTTTTTTTTCTCCCTTTACCATCATTTCTTTGGGATTGTAAGGGGAAAGAATGGTGTGTGCTTCTGAGTGAATGTATGGAAAGTATGGTGTGTGCTTCTGCGAGTGAATGGAGATATGAAAGGCGTGTGAATGGTCAGTAATTAGGGTTGAAGCCTTGACGTGGCATTACTGCTCACATAGGAAGTTAAATTATGGCACAAAAAGTACACATTTGCAAAAACTACACCCCTTGGCGCATCAAATGAGGGGCTGCATGTGTTTCTGGTACAAGACACAAATGAACATGTCCCTATGGTTAGAAAAAACATATTTTCTAGCCAAACGGACATATTCCATCATTATTTGTGCATTCAACTTTTGTCCTAGAAATACATGTAGCCCCTCATTTGAAGCTCCAAGGGGTGTAGTTTCTTAAAATGTGTACTTTATGTACCCTAATTTAACTTCCCAGATGTCTAGACCACTTTAACTTCAGATATGGCAGATTTGAAAATCTTGTTAAAAAATATATTTTTTTAAAATATTTTGGGTGATGCCTGCAATTAGACAGCTCTAGACAGCTGGGAAGTTAAATTATGGTACATAAAGTATACATTTGCAGAAACTACACTTTTTTTTTCCATTTTTGGCTTTATTTTGTAAACCTAATGAGACATACACATATAAAAATTGTATATTTGGAATCTGCTGGGTGTACTGAAAAAAACAATATATGGTTTGTATAGTTTATTCCCAATAAATTTACTTCTGAATGCGTTTAAACGTGAGATGCACCAAAATGCCGAAAACCAGCTGGGAAATTTCCAGGTGGGAAATGGCTTAGCAGCCAAGGGGTTAATTAATAAATAATATAATATACTGATATAACCTCACTTTAGCTTAGTGGGCTTGAGAGCGTCTGCCCTTGCCTAGAGGTAGACTTAGAATAGGAAGGAAATATAGCTTTAGCATAGTAGTAGGCACTTAGGCCCGTGTAAATTTAAAACAAAAATAAAACAGTGCTAGCAGTTTTACTAGTTACTGTATTATATTTAAACTTGAGTTAATAACACCATTTAGTGGCTTTAGTTAACCAATTTTTGAATAACTTGAGCACTTTGGCAGACTGCACACAACAGCACAGTGCAGTTGTGCATAGTTTTTCATCAGTAGCACTGAAGAGAAACTTCCTCAATTTTTTTGAAATGGATCCTTCTTTATGGGACTAAGAAGGGAGGGACAGGCTCCATCTACTACCACCACCAACACCACCAGCAGTTCTTCTACGATGCAGCCTTTGCATCAGTCTAGTCGGAAAAAGGCCATTTTGTACAAGTGGCATCTTCCCAAGAAGGAGAGGTTAAATTTGGACCAGGTTTTGAAAGAATCCTCCATTTGACGCAACAGAGGAGAAAAGTTTAGTTTATAAAGGTGTGCCAAATTTGTAGGGATAATGAGACCCAAATATTTCAAAGAGAGAAGTTGGGACCAAATGAAGGGGAACGTCCCTCCCCAGCCACGTTTAGCCTGAGGAAAAATGGGAAGCGCCTCTGTTTTGAGCTTATTTATGAGAAATCCTGAGGCTTTATGAAAACAAATAGATTAAGAAGGAATGGCATTGCCACTTTAGGGTTGGAAAGATATAATAGAAGATCGTCAGCAAAGGCTGCGATTTTGAGCTCAACATCACCTATTCGGATTCCCTCAAGCTCGACGGAACGCTCAACAACACGTATGAGGGGCTCGAGTGCTAGGTTAAAAAGAAGAGGGGACAGAGGACAGCCCTGACGAGTACCCCTGCCTAGAGAGAACCAGCGGGAATTCACATTATTCACTGTAACTTGAGCCATAGGCAAATGGTACAGTGCTCGAAACATCTGTATGAAGGGTAAACCAAAATGATGGAATTTAAAGAAACTAACAAGATAAGGCCAAGAAATTCTGTCAAAAGCCTTATCAGCGTCACAACTAATTACGATATAGGCGACCCTTAACAAAACCCGTTTGAGAGGGGGAGGTAAGCTTCATTAAAACAGGTTGTAGTCAAGAAGCCATGATCTTGGCATATATTTTAAGATCCTGGTTCAGCAGGGAGATGGGGCGATAAGAGGATAGCAGAGCAGGGTCCCTGTTGGGTTTCGGGATAACTATAATGCGGGAAGCCGTAAATTCCTTCGGGGGTATCTTTCCTTGTAGAAATCCATTAAAAACATCAGTAAGATGTGTCGGTAAGTAAGTAGAGAGTAATTTATAATATTCGGCTCCCAGACCATCTGGTCCCAGGGATTTACCGTTAGGGAGGGATTTTATGGCAGCAGCAATTTCGGAGGGGGTAAACATAACCCCTCCGGCGATCTGCCCCTCAAACTGAAGGGCATCACTGGGGCCGCCCGGTGACGTCTCACGCAATGACACGATTACGTCACCGCGCAACTTTATTAACAACTGACAATTGTCAGTTAAAGAGGTATGGGGGCATGCTGCTTAGATGCCTGTATCTCATCTAAGCAGCTACAGACCCCCAACATATACCATTGGAAAGGTAATCGCCTCACCTCAACGGTATATAGCTTGTAAAAAAAGAATACAAAATATTAAGTTAAAAAAATAAAAATGTAAAAGAAAGTAAAAAAAAATTAATTATTTAAACATAAAGTAGTTTAACTTTAAAAAAAAAAAAAAGTTTAAGTATTCTAGCTAAATGATCATTGTGGTAGCCAATGTTACCACAGTGATCATATAGCTGTAAAAAGTCACATTCCCTTTTTAAAAATGGCCGATACTAATTTTTAATCCCATGATCCCTTTGATCATGGGGTTAAATTTAGCCAATGGTAGAGGGAGGCAATTTTTGAAATCCTGATGAACTGCAAATATTATTAAAATCAGCCATTAAGCCTGTGTGGTAGGTGAGTAACCATCTCATTCCTGGAGGGCCTTGCATTTTTACTGCAAAACTTATTTTTGCTGTAAAAATGATTTTTTTTTCTCCCTTTACCATCATTTCTTTGGGATTGTAAGGGGAAAGAATGGTGTGTGCTTCTGAGTGAATGTATGGAAAGTATGGTGTGTGCTTCTGCGAGTGAATGGAGATATGAAAGGCGTGTGAATGGTCAGTAATTAGGGTTGAAGCCTTGACGTGGCATTACTGCTCACATAGGAAGTTAAATTATGGCACAAAAAGTACACATTTGCAAAAACTACACCCCTTGGCGCATCAAATGAGGGGCTGCATGTGTTTCTGGTACAAGACACAAATGAACATGTCCCTATGGTTAGAAAAAACATATTTTCTAGCCAAACGGACATATTCCATCATTATTTGTGCATTCAACTTTTGTCCTAGAAATACATGTAGCCCCTCATTTGAAGCTCCAAGGGGTGTAGTTTCTTAAAATGTGTACTTTATGTACCCTAATTTAACTTCCCAGATGTCTAGACCACTTTAACTTCAGATATGGCAGATTTGAAAATCTTGTTAAAAAATATATTTTTTTAAAATATTTTGGGTGATGCCTGCAATTAGACAGCTCTAGACAGCTGGGAAGTTAAATTATGGTACATAAAGTATACATTTGCAGAAACTACACTTTTTTTTTCCATTTTTGGCTTTATTTTGTAAACCTAATGAGACATACACATATAAAAATTGTATATTTGGAATCTGCTGGGTGTACTGAAAAAAACAATATATGGTTTGTATAGTTTATTCCCAATAAATTTACTTCTGAATGCGTTTAAACGTGAGATGCACCAAAATGCCGAAAACCAGCTGGGAAATTTCCAGGTGGGAAATGGCTTAGCAGCCAAGGGGTTAATTAATAAATAATATAATATACTGATATAACCTCACTTTAGCTTAGTGGGCTTGAGAGCGTCTGCCCTTGCCTAGAGGTAGACTTAGAATAGGAAGGAAATATAGCTTTAGCATAGTAGTAGGCACTTAGGCCCGTGTAAATTTAAAACAAAAATAAAACAGTGCTAGCAGTTTTACTAGTTACTGTATTATATTTAAACTTGAGTTAATAACACCATTTAGTGGCTTTAGTTAACCAATTTTTGAATAACTTGAGCACTTTGGCAGACTGCACACAACAGCACAGTGCAGTTGTGCATAGTTTTTCATCAGTAGCACTGAAGAGAAACTTCCTCAATTTTTTTGAAATGGATCCTTCTTTATGGGACTAAGAAGGGAGGGACAGGCTCCATCTACTACCACCACCAACACCACCAGCAGTTCTTCTACGATGCAGCCTTTGCATCAGTCTAGTCGGAAAAAGGCCATTTTGTACAAGTGGCATCTTCCCAAGAAGGAGAGGTTAAATTTGGACCAGGTTTTGAAAGAATCCTCCATTTGACGCAACAGAGGAGAAAAGTTTAGTTTATAAAGGTGTGCCAAATTTGTAGGGATAATGAGACCCAAATATTTCAAAGAGAGAAGTTGGGACCAAATGAAGGGGAACGTCCCTCCCCAGCCACGTTTAGCCTGAGGAAAAATGGGAAGCGCCTCTGTTTTGAGCTTATTTATGAGAAATCCTGAGGCTTTATGAAAACAATCAAATAGATTAAGAAGGAATGGCATTGCCACTTTAGGGTTGGAAAGATATAATAGAAGATCGTCAGCAAAGGCTGCGATTTTGAGCTCAACATCACCTATTCGGATTCCCTCAAGCTCGACGGAACGCTCAACAACACGTATGAGGGGCTCGAGTGCTAGGTTAAAAAGAAGAGGGGACAGAGGACAGCCCTGACGAGTACCCCTGCCTAGAGAGAACCAGCGGGAATTCACATTATTCACTGTAACTTGAGCCATAGGCAAATGGTACAGTGCTCGAAACATCTGTATGAAGGGTAAACCAAAATGATGGAATTTAAAGAAACTAACAAGATAAGGCCAAGAAATTCTGTCAAAAGCCTTATCAGCGTCACAACTAATTACGATATAGGCGACCCTTAACAAAACCCGTTTGAGAGGGGGAGGTAAGCTTCATTAAAACAGGTTGTAGTCAAGAAGCCATGATCTTGGCATATATTTTAAGATCCTGGTTCAGCAGGGAGATGGGGCGATAAGAGGATAGCAGAGCAGGGTCCCTGTTGGGTTTCGGGATAACTATAATGCGGGAAGCCGTAAATTCCTTCGGGGGTATCTTTCCTTGTAGAAATCCATTAAAAACATCAGTAAGATGTGTCGGTAAGTAAGTAGAGAGTAATTTATAATATTCGGCTCCCAGACCATCTGGTCCCAGGGATTTACCGTTAGGGAGGGATTTTATGGCAGCAGCAATTTCGGAGGGGGTAAACGGTTTAACCAAACGTTCACGGTCGTCAGGCGCCAATTTAGGAATATCAGCCTGCCGAAACAGGTGAAGCATCATATCAGGATCATTAGATTCTGAGGAATAGAAATCCTCAAAATAGTCAGCAAAGAGCTGTGTGATTTTATCGGGTTCAGTCACAACCGCCTGAGAACCGTCACAAAGCTGAGTTACACTATGATATTTGGATTTAGAGTGGCGGATAAGGTTGCCCAAAAGCTTACCGGGCCAATTGCCCCAGCGAAAAAAGGCGTTGCGCGTGTAATTATAGGAAAGCTGTGCCTTCTCAGTAACCCAGGCATCACAGAGAGATTTAACCTCCTTATATGTTTTAAGGGTAGCAGGACTAGGATGAGTTTCATGAGCAACATACGCCTTAGAGAGATCCTCCGTAAGTCGGATAAGTTTAGCATCGGCCTCTCTCCTGCGTCCCACCACATATGCAATGATGTAGCCCCGTAGAACTGGTTTGGAAGCACCCCAGAATAAGTCAGGGTCGTCCAGATGGACATGGTTATCATCAGCATAGTCATTCCATTTGGCAATCAGGAATTGCTTAAACGCTTCCGAAGTATATAGGTAGCTAGGAAACCTCCAATTACGGGACATCTGATATGGGGAATTTAAAGAGACCTCTATCCAAATGGGAGCATGGTCAGAAATCACTATTTGGCCTATGTGGACATCCCTTAACCTATGAAGAAATAATTCAGGAAGGAACAGGTAGTCCAGCCTGGAAAACGAGTTATGGGGATGAGAGTAAAACGTGTATTGTTTATCCGTTGGATTAAGAAACCTCCAAGCATCCCGCAAACGGAGGTGATCCAGCATGGGTAGAGAGGAGAGTCCAAGAGGGTGGGAGGAAGGACCAGAGACATCCAAAGAAACATTAGCCACTAAGTTAAAATCACCCCCCAAAATAACGTTAGGGGCCAAAATCTCCAGCAATAACGAATAGACTGGACAAAAAAGCGGACTGGCCAGAATTTGGAGCGTATAAATTGACAAAAGTAAAAGGCTCATTAAACAATTTGACTGTAAGAACAATGTATCGCCCTTCCGGGTCAGCAATCTCTGATTCGACAATGAAAGGCAACTTTTTGGAAAGTAAGATAGTGGCACCTCTAGATTTCTTGGTGTACATAGCGGAGTAACAAGCGCGCAGCCACGACGCCTTTAGCGTGTTTTTAACAGGGTCACACCAATGGGTTTCCTGGAGATAAATAACATCCGGGCACAAACGTTTGAGATGGGTGAGAACTTTTTTACGCTTAACAGGGGTGTTTAAACCTTCTACATTCCACGATACAATACGCAAGGAAGATGGCGCATTACACCTAGTATCGGGTGGCATCATAGCTATTATGGCAACGGAGCCAGGTTTTCACCCGATGCCCAGCGGAGGAAGAGATAAAACATAGAATAAGCCGGAACAGGTCGGTCTAGGGAGGTCCCAGCCAGCCCCCCAAAACACCCTACAGACGAGACATAAAATGGAATCATACATCACCATTTGAAAAGAGCTATGCTTCTCCCATTTTTTATTTTTTTTTGCATAAACCAGAACTCGGCACATGTAATTTTGTGCCTAGAAACACAACAGAATAACCAAAAACAATAACAGTAAACAAGAGCCAATAAAACAGAGCATGACCGAAAATGATGGCTCGAAAGATACAGAGCCAGGCACCAACTGTTGTCTGAGATCTCAAGCCTTAGGGGAGACGGACGAAGAGGAGTTAGGCAAAGAAACAGGGCGAGAGCGAGAAGAAGGAGGGGGGGAGGCCTCGGGCGCCGTGGAACCATCAGAGGGAGAAGACCTGGACCCAGCACAAAGAAATTCCTTGGCTGCAGTAGGGGTGTCAAAAAAGTAGGTACGCCCCTCATGGGTAATCCTGAGCTTAGCCGGGTAGAGGAGAGCAAATTTCACTCGTTTATTGTAAAGTTCCGAACAAATCTCAGAGAACTGACGACGCTTGACTGATACGGCTGCAGAAAAATCTTGAAAGAGTAACAGTTTATGAGTGTGATAAAAGAGAGACGTAACCTTCCTGTAAGCGTCCAGAACCTTGACCTTGTCGGTATAGTTTAGGACACGAAAAATCACCGCCCTGGGACGAGATGTAGTGGAGGCAGGAAGCTGACCAATTCGATGCACTCGTTCAATGACCAATTCACCCTGAGGAAACACCAGGCCCAAGGACTGGGGAAGCCAGGTCGTAACTAGGTCGTGTAACGCTGTGCCCTTAACCTCCTCAGGCAGGCCAACTAGGTGCAGGTTGTTGCGTCTGCTACGATTTTCAAGATCATCAATACGTTCCTGCAGTGATGAGATTGGTAGATCTTGCGAACGGAGGGATGCAGCCATGGAGACGTTCTCATCTTCCACATCAGAGACCCTGGATTCTAGAGTAGTAATCCTCTGGCCCTGTGAGACCAATTCAGCAAGAACGCCATTGATAGAATCAGACAATTTGTCAAGCTTGACGTCCAAGAGCGGGGATATAACTCCAACAAGGTCTTGAGCCGTCAGCGGATGTTTTAAGGAAGCGTTTGACCCAAGGGAAGGTGGAGGCCTAAGGATCGCCGTGGATTTATCTCGGGTCTTACTTTGTCGGGTGGATGTTTTAGGCGGCGGATCCATATATTTTTCCATGTGTAGACAAGAAGCCGGGAGGAACTCCCCCCCAAGAGTAGAAGAGAAGAGGGTAACAAAAGAAGGAAAAGTAACACAGGGGTAGACACAGAGCGTATAGCCGGGTCACAAATCTCTTAATAATAGAAAACAGCAGAGCATATATGAACACAGATCAATATAGTATGGAAACAGTGAGCTCTGCAACCCCAAATCAAAGGAAGGATAACACAACCCCCAGAAACCCCTACCCCGCCACCCCACCTAACTAGAGCTCAACCTATCCCCGGTCTAAATGAGAAAAATGTCAGTAAGACAAAGCAGGAGCAGTCACAACGGTATGCAGCCTCTTGCACTTGAGGATTGGTGAAAGTCGATGCTCCTGGATATGCACTCCCCCCAAACCCTGCCCAAACCTCCCAACCTAACTAGAACCCACCCTGAACCCCCACCTAACTAATGATGAATCACAATAATGCGAAGAGCCAAGTAGAAAGTATAAAAAAAAAAAAAAATTATATATATACACCTGAAAAAACTACAACCCTCCCATACCCTTCACTAACTAGTTGCCAAGAAAATAACTAAAACAGCGTAAGGAGAAAAAAAAAAAAAGAAAATAACAAAATAAATCCAGCCCTGCAGGAGCACCGCCGGGCCTACCTGACCGATCTCAAAGGTCAGCCCCTGGAACAGGTGTAATGGCGCAGAGCCGTGGAGGAGTCGTAGGCACGTACCACAGCTCCCTGATGCAGGTAAGTTCACGGGCCCAGTCCCGGCTATCACGTCGTCCACCGGCCAGGAAAGTGGAGCGGCAGAAGGCAGGAGAAACACGCGGCTCCAACAGAGCGAGCAAAACCAAACGGCAGAGCGGAGGCAAGGCCCCACTCCAGGCCCGACACGTGCGGTCCGCACACAGCTCCCGGGGAGTAAATTACTGAGTGCTGCGGATCAAATAAACCGCGATCCAGCGCCAGATAGAATGCCCACAGCAGTGGAGGTGAGCTAGATGTAATAAGACGCTTGGAAAGCGCGGATGGAAGCAGATTTCGAGTAGCACTCAGAGAGCTCAGCTAAAAAGCGGCCATCTCAAGAGCCCGCCTCCCGGAAGTCCTACTTTTCAATTTTTTGATCATCTACTTTTTCTTTGCAAATCTGCTTTTTTCTTCTGATTCACAACCAACCAAACATAACACGCACATATACACAATTCACAAGGATCTTTCATGTTATTTGCCCTGGCCTTTACTTCTACACTCTATACACGCTATAACTTACACTTAACCCTATAACTCTAAGATAACATTTGGAGTTTTTTGGCCCTCTTTCGTCTAACAAATTCCTTCCAACGGTTCCAAATTGTCATGGACCGGGTTATCAGGTCTGATAGGAGCCCAGGTGCAGGGGATACGAGGGGCTCTGTCTGTACCCCACGATGCATGATGGCTTGGGGTTGGTACAGACAGGCACAGGAATAAATCACAGACAGAAGATGCTGATAATAGTTGTATTGCAGATGATGGTACAACATATAAACAAGGAAAGTCTCTTGGCTGGAAGCCCTCTGGATGGGCACACACGGCAGGAAGCCCTCTGGATGGGGCACACACGGCAGGAAGCCCTCTGGATGGGGCACATATGACTAGAAGCCCTCTGGATTGGGCACACACGACAGGTAAGCCCACTTGCAGGACACACGGCAGATATCCTACTTGTGGGTCGCTGGCCGTAACTCAGGAGCAGATCAGGAACCAAACAGGCAGTCCTAAAACGCCAATATCAAGGCCCAGACTAAAGGGCTGGGCAGGTTTATAAAGGCTGGCTAAATCAGGTAATAAGGTGCAGCTGGACCTTATGATAATCAGTCTGGTTCAGCGTGACAAGGGTGGCCACTAGTGGTTGGAAACGGAAATGAGCACCACAAAGTTTGAACAAGTCCAGCCAGTGAAGGGTGAAACGTTACACAAATTTACCTACAGTTGCATCCTGTCAACGTTGGTAAGTATGCAAATGTAGGTAAAAAATAAATATAATAAAACAACTTTTATAATATAATAAAATAAATAGGAGAAATGTTCCCATTATTTTTAATAACACTATTACATTACATTTAAAATTAGATATTATTATATTAGATCTTTAACCAAACCTTAACGCTATCAGTCTTAAGTTATTTTGAGTTTTGGTCCCACATACTTCCATCCGCATACCTGCCAACAGCCCCTACTTTTCCAGGACAGTCCTGTTTTTTTTCAGTCCTGTCCACCAAATTTGGATTGTTGTAAAATATTATTTTAGAAAAGTTGCAAACGTTAGCCAAGTATGTAAAATTGGCCTAAAATCAACAGGGAAGCAAGATGGACGCTTGAGCACATAGCTCCGCAGACCCCTGAGCTTAATCCAACCTCATCTACCATTTAAACGCCAAAATGGGCAAACTCTCTAAAGGTACCCACACTCCCAAGCCCCAGGGCGGTAAGGATCGCGAAAAATCGGGCATGTCTTCCGTGAAATCTTACTTTCAAGGCACTGCGGATCCAGAACCGCGTGACCCACTGGCTAGGCCGCAACTCTCACCATTCAGCCAGTGCAGTGAGTTCTCAGAGGACCCAGTCGACGCTGATCACGCTTCGCAAGCCAAGGAATACACCTCCTGGCAAGAAGCCTTTCGTCACCTACCTACCAAGGCTGATTTGCGGGCAGAGCTGTCGGTGGTCGTGGAGGGAGCCACAAGAGGTATACATGACATCCTGACCGACATCCAGTCTGACCTACGGCAGGTGGGCGATCGTGTCAGCCTCTTGGAAACCGATCACTCTAAGGTATGCAAGACTGTAGATGACCTATCCTCACAACTGCGGGTCCAGGCCTCTCACATCGTATCACTCACCCGTAAACTGGACGACGTGGATAATAGGGGCAGGCGGAACAATTTACGCGTACGAGGGGTCCCAGAGACGGTGGCCCAGGAGGACATTATCCCCACTCTGCAGGCCATTTTTAATACAGTCCTGCAACGTCCGTCCGACACGAAAATACTGTTTGATAGGGCCCACAGGGCTCTACGCCCGCGCTCAGCCACCTCTCAACCACCTCGAGACATTATTTGTCGTATTCACGAATTTCCACTCAAAGAGACCATTCTCAGGAAGTACCGACCCGCCAACGAGGTCCTCTGGGAAGGGCATACCATTCTCATATTCCCGGACCTTTCTCCTTTGACCCTGCAATACAGGCGAGCTCTCAGGCCGATAACGGAGGCGTTGCGCCGGGCTGGCATACCGTACCAATGGGGCTTCCCCTTTGGCCTGATAGCTCGCAAGGACTCGGACACCTTTGCCATCCGCCAACACGGGGACGTACCTCCCTTTCTAACATCGCTGGGTTTACCTGCGGTAGAAATACCAGACTGGGAGCCTCCTGTTTTTCAGCCACAGAGACTCTCCGACCCTTCCGGTGAATGGGCGCCCAGACCGCAACGGCAGAAGCGTTCCCGCGCCGTGGACAAGTAACGCCGACCGACTGAACGTTACCATGCACCGCACCGTCTGGAGGATGAATCCTGCCGCCTTCATTACGTCTATCTACGGGCTCCCATCGACCGACCTTCGGACCTCCGAAGACGTCTCTACATGACCGGACGAGATGGTGACTCTTACCCTTTCCTCCCTAACTTTTTTATTTTACCTGGCTGCAATTTGCCCACCCGTTGCCGGTTGGTTCGTGCTCGCTCGCTCCTGCTCTGACCGTCGGCTACTAGTTGGCACCCAGGTTTTATTTTATTATTTTTAAATTTTTTTTTTTATTTCCTTAAGTTTCATTGGTTCATGTTTTATGGCTATGTCGTACAAGTTTTGGGTCTCCAGATATATGCGCCATTATGTTGTACCTCCCGATCCAACTCCCACTTGTGTGCTTCAAGTGGACCCTTTTCCACTCACAACTAGGCACGCACGCATACACGCACACATTCAATCTCGCGCACCCTTTTGTCCTTTGCTTACACGTTGGGGGTTAACTTCCGGTGTTCGATATATCACTGAGTTTTCTATGCCAAATATGTCCACCGTTCATATTACAATTTTGTTACCTCCAAACACTTGCACACACGCTGCCATCTACTTGGCCCCTTCGCCCGTGGGCTTTACCATCCACTTACGCTCCCGAAGGCCTCTACGGGGCTTGTGAGCCCTTTTGCTCCTTTTACACACTTTCATCCATCCACTCTCTATTCTATTTTCCTTTTTTTTATTTGGTCAGCTTTCACTCTTGTACGGTGACTCCTGGGGCATGCCGTTCTCCCACTCTTTTTCCACTGGAGCCCCTTTCAAGAATCACATACGCATATGCTCATAAGCTCGCACACACACACACACCCCTTTGACACCTCCACGGTGCGGTTGCAATATTCCATTGAGGTTCTTGTTCCCTTTATATATTTTGAGGTTGTTTATGTTCTTTTATTTCTTTAATGTTTTTAGCACTATCATGGCTCAGGGGTCTGCGCACACCCCCAAGTCATGTGCTTCCCCTGGTCATTTAGGTGTCTACACCTTTGTTCCACCCTACCAGAGCCGACCTCCCCTGACCATTCGTGGTCTGGGCTGGCGGTTTCGGGTCGCAACTGCGACCAATTGGCTCACTTTTCGATGCCTCGGCATCTGGCTTTATTACAGCCATTGTTCTTCCCCTTTTCATGTTTAGTCCCCTTTTACCCTGTTCGAGCTGTTCTTCTGGCGGGCGGCATACGCGGCAAGATGTCTCGGGTTCATTTCAGATCTCCTCCATGGCTGCGGTAGGTACCAAATTCACGTCCATTAATATTCGGGGACTCAATAAACCACAACAAAGGTCCAAACTTCTGTATATGCTGCGGACCTTCCATACAAAAATTGTGTTTATTCAGGAAACACATTTCCTACAATCTAAGTATCCTTCCCTGTCTAATAAATACTTCCAATCGGCCTTTTTTGCCAACTCCCCGAATTCCAAAACGAAGGGGGTAGCCATTCTGATTCATAAGGATGTTCCCTTGCAGCCGTTGGAGGTCTGGAGGGATCCGGAGGGCCGATATATTTTCTTGAAATGTTACATAGGTACCCAAAAATTCACTCTGGCCAATGTCTATGCCCCAAATAAATCCCAAATTACCTTCTTTAAGCATGTTTTGAATCATTTGGCAGATTTTCAGGAAGGTGCGATGTTGTTAGGGGGCGACTTTAATATGGCCTTTAACCCGCTCCTTGACTGCTCAGCACGGGTCTCTCACATTCCTTATTCCAATATCAATTCAATCAAAAGGCGCCTTTTATTAAATCAACTGACAGATACATGGCGGGCCCAGCACCCTTTGGACTTAGACTACACGTACTACTCACCAGTGCATGACAGACATACCAGAATTTATTATTTTTTCTTATCTCACCATCATTTAGGTTCCCTTCTTTCTTCCGAAATCGGCACGGCAACTATAAGTGATCACGCTCCTATACACGTCTCCCTGGATATTATGGCCTTACCCCCTAGGACCTGGTCCTGGAGACTATATGAAAACCTAATTGACAATCCCCACAACGTCTCCTCCCTCACTGAACACCTACGACACTATTTTAACGACAATATCTCTCCCGAGGTCGATTTCCCGACCACCTGGGAAGCACACAAATCTGTCATCCGGGGCCACCTTATCAGAATGGGAGCTGAACGGAAGAGATTAGAACGGGCTAAAATACTCTCGCTTTCCCAACAACTGGCTCGATTAGACGCACAACACAAGGCTACTCGGGCTCCTGATAACCTTTTACAAATACAGTCACTTCGCATCTCTCTGGCCTCCCTGTTAAATGATAAAGTTAGGAGACAATTTTTACTGACCAAAAGCTATTTTTATGAATTAGGTAATAAGCCTGGGAAGTTGTTGGCCAGGGCGCTGAGGGCTAAGTGATCTTCCACTTTTATCCCCAAAATCCGGGACACTTCGGGTACTCTCCACCATCGCACTGATAAAATAACTGAGACATTTTATCACTATTATCACTCCCTTTACAACCTCTCTCCACCAGGTGGGCCTCCTTCGTCAGTGTCTCAGTCTATAGATTCTTATCTAATGAAGCATCTCCACAAGCGTATTTCAGCTGCTGATAGGTCCGCTTTGGACGCCCCCATTCAATTGGCGGATATCGCCACGGCTCTCAAGGCGCTACCGTCCGGGAAATGTCCTGGACCTGATGGTTTTACCCCGCTATATTATAAGAAGTTGCTGCCGGTCCTCGGCCCGCAACTGGTCACTCTGTTCAAGTCCCTTGCAGCGGGCACTTCGCTCCACCCTCATAGCAACTCTGATCACATCACGGTCATTCCGAAACCTGACAAAGATAGCGACCACTGCGGTAATTATCGGCCGATTTCACTCATCAACACGGATCTCAAGATCCTTGCGAAAATTTTAGCTACCAGATTACAACTGCTTATCCCAGGCCTGATTCATTTCGATCAAGTTGGGTTTGTCCCAGGGAGAGAGGCCAGGGACAATACTATAAGGGCCCTGGATCTCCTCACCCTTATCCGATGTCGGGGGGGCCCCTCTTTGTTGGTCTCCGTGGACGCGGAGAAGGCTTTTGACAGGGTAGCCTGGCCCTTCTTATTCGGTGTCCTCAGGAAATTGGGTGTAGGCCCCCTTTTTTACAACTTAGTCTCTTCCTTATACACCCATCCTACTGCAAGGATCAGAGTAAACGGAACCCTGTCTGCACCGGTGATAATTTCTAATGGTACCAGGCAGGGTTGTCCCCTTTCTCCCCTGCTCTTCATTCTATCCTTAGAGCCGTTGGCCAACGCCATCCATGCTGACGCCTCTATTAGAGGTATTGAGGTCTCTCATAAGATCTCCGTCTATGCGGACGATATTTTATTTACCTTATCTGACCCTTTGCTTTCCCTGGATCACGTGGTTGCCGCTTTCAAACTCTTTCACGAGGTCTCCAATTTCAAAATCAATCTGCAAAAGTCGGAGATACTTGGTCTTAACATCCCATCTCCCATGCAAATTCAGCTTAGAAGTAAATTCCCCTTTCGCTGGCAATTGACATCCATCAAGTATCTTGGTATTTATCTCTCCAAGGATGTCGGTGAACTAGCCTCCCTTAACTATTATGCCTTGTTGTCCGCTGTCCGTGGGGACCTCTGAAGATGGGCCTTCCCCCATGTATCTTGGTTCGGGCGTATGGGTATAATAAAAATGAACATCTTGCCGCGGTTCCTATACCTTTTTCAATCGCTCCCGATTTTTCTCCCCAAGTCATTTTTCGCAACGTGTCGTAGAATGTTTACCAAATTTATATGGGATAAGAAACCGGTACGTCTGTCGTATCACCATCTCTCCAGGCCTCGTCTTCAAGGGGGCATGGGTTTACCTGACCTGGAAAAGTATTGGGTTTCCTCTCACCTCCGCAGGATGGTGGAGTGGACCCTACACTCCAATAAGCCGTGGATTCAGATCGAGAACTCACTCTTCTCGGTCGATGTCGCAGCTATCCCGGGGATTCGGAAGCAATTCCGGACCCCTTGCATACCCCACCACCCTACCTTCTCCTCGACCCTTCGGGTGGTCTCCCGGCTCCATTCTCAAGGATCCGTGTTAACTTTCCCTAGCCCTCTGTTCCCGATCACGTATAATCCAGAATTCCGTCCTGGCTTGCGTAATCCTACCGTTAAACCACTATTGCCAGCTGGGTCTGGGGTTCTTCGGATGTCTCATGTGATCACTGACGGACGCCTCCGTCCACTGCCTGCCCTTGCTCGCTCGCCAACCCCCCCGCCCCTCCTGACCTTCTTTTATTGTCAATTGCGCCACTTTCTATCCACACTACTCACTGACGCATCCTTTCATAGGCCACTTACACCACTAGAGTCGCTCTGTGAGGCTGCTGCTGAACCCGCTCATCTTTTATCCAGGCTATACGCTATCTTGGTCACGTCGCGCCTTCCTGATAAGCCATATTACTTCCAATTGTGGGAACATGATTTAAACCAAGTCTTCTCTCTGGAAGACTGGGATTCCATGGTCCTTCTGACGCAGAGGGGCTCTATTTCCAGTAAGACGCAGGAAACAGCTTTCAAATTATTATCCAGGTGGTACAAGCTGCCTGTGGATTTGCACCGTTTCTTTCCACAAGTCTCACCCATGTGCTGGAGGTGTGACCTGGCCCGGGGCACATACCTTCACATATGGTGGGAATGTTCGCTGATCCGGCCTTTCTGGGACAGGGTGGAGGAAGTCATCAGGGAAGTGTGCGATCCTGACATTAGACTCACTCCTGCGCTGGTTCTGCTTCAACACACTACACAATCTTTTGGTTCATACAAACGTTCGCTCTCCTTTCATCTTATTAATGCGGCCAGAACCGTTGTTCCCAGATTTTGGCGCTCGGTTCACCCACCTCCTATAGAGGCTTGGGTTCGACAAGTTGTGTATATCTGCAACATGGAGGATCTGGTGTCCACAGCCAGGGGCCGAGGTTACAAAAATGATTTAAAGTGGCTCCTCTGGAACCAATTTCTCTTGTCCCCCCGTTTCACTGCTATTTTACGTTGCCAGCCCCCATCTCTTCCCTGATCTGGGTTCCAGGAGCCGTACATTCGCTCCAGACCTTTTGCTCTCCATGGTCCTCTCCGTCCAATTTCTCAACTCATACCTGTGCTGGTACTCTTGTTCTATTTGCCCTACCATGACTTACCTTGTTGTCATTTTCTTCGTATCGCCGAGCCGCCAGCCGGGGGGGAAGGCTCTTCGCCATGATACCTAAATGTTTATTTTTTCTCCTGTACCGCCTTCCCTCTTCTCCTTCCCCCTCCTTTTGTTACTCTGGTTCTCATGCCCCCGCTACCGGGAACTTACCTTGGTTTACATTGTGAGGTCACCTTCCCTCGCTCACCGTTCAATCCTGTATGATTTATGCAGTTGTCTGAGGGACCTCACTCCACCTCGAACGGTTTCTAGCCTGGGGGTATTGTTCTATTAACCGTGATGTTCTGTTATTATTTGTTCATTTCTCATTTCGACTCTCTGGTCCGCTACAATGGCTGATATCCGCTTACTGTATTATTATGTATCCTTTTCTCAACAATGTACTGCACTTACTTTGCCACCTTTGTGGCTCATATGCTGTGTACCGAGGTCCTTATGTGCGTTTTCATTGTTCCTTTGTCTGATATCTTGCTGTATCATTGCGATTATATGTCATTGTACTATTATAAATAAATGAGACTTGAAAAAGAAAACAAACAAAAAAAAAATTTTTATTAAACTTTTATTGATGTTATATGATAAATAAAAAATAATCCCCGTTTCTCCCAGGCCAAGTTGCTCAGACACAACTGCTTTTTTTGGGCAAGGTACACTTCGGACTCAGAGCACCTTGGATCACGCCAGGATTTAAAGGTCCATGTGTGCGACTCTATTGGTTGCCGGCAGGGGGCTCGTCTGGCATCAACGAATGAAAGGCAGATACTTCCCAGGGGAAGGAGGAATGGCGCAGTCATGTCGCTTGAGATAAATTCACGTGACTCTGCTGGGTTCCTGCTTACTCTGAGCAGTACAAGAGACTCTGCACGCAGGGCCCTCCTCACTTGTTGTCTCTGTAAATCAGTTTGTTATGTTACACACTACTTGTTATGTCCCTTCTACCCATTGTACAGCGCTATGGAATTTGATGGCGCTATATAAAACAATAAATAATAATAATAAGCAGCAGGGCCCCTGCGGGCGATTATTTTGGGCTGGTTTTTTTTCCGGCATTTTGCATGCTACTAGCACATGGTTCATCTGTGTTGCCAGTCATTGATGTTCTTCAGTCAGTAGGTATGGACATTATCGATTTCATGTTATTGATTTGCTGTTGAATGTCTTCTACTGTGATGGTTCCTGTTCTTAGAGATTGCTCTCAGGTCCTGCAGCAACTTTGAATTGGTGTTATGTGGTTTTTTTTTTCTGTTTCTCCCATATGTCCTTCCAGTACCACTCAGTTTCTGCTGCTGGTGGTTCTGCTGTTGGGGGTACATCTTGGATGATTCTTTGGAGAACAGAGCATTTATTGTTTTGGCCTCTGCTTTCTAGTGCAGGGCTTGACAAATTTGTTGTGAATCTAGGCGCCAGGTAAAAAAGTTAGGAGCCAGGATTTTTTTAAACTAACAGTTGGTCAGGAGTGATCTGATCATCATCAGTCCACTTACTAAACTCACAGCGTTTGACCTGGAAGCACCCTGGACTTTCAGGTCAGTGCTGGGGGGGGGGGTTATAAATTTATTTATTTTTTAACACTTTCAATGCTGATGTTCCATTGGAGCACAGCATTGACTGATATTTAGTCCCCACAAGCTTGTGGGGACAAATGTTAACCCCTGCAATGCCACGAATGTGTCATACACAATTGTGGCATTGAAGGGGTTAACGCTGCACTGTCGCTCTCAGGGAGCGATCAGGCAGCAGGGGAGGGTTGGGGCTGCTCTCCACACTCATGTGGAGACCAAAGAACCCTCTCCCCTGTCCCTGAAGCTGCCTCTGGCAGCTGGGACACAATTACTGGTCTATAAACCAGCCATTGCAGGGGGGAGTCTCTGATGACTGCTGTAGGCTTCCATGCTGTAGGCTACAGGAATCATCACAGGGCTTGTGGGGGCTCGTTTTAGCTGTTGCTGGCTTGCCTGGGCTTCCAGGCAGACCACCAGCAGCAGAGCCCCGTACAAAACGGGAATTAACCCCTAAATGCCGCAAACGCGGCATTGAAGGGGTTAACGCTGCACTGTCGCTCTCATGGAGCGATCAGGCAGCTGGGGGTGTTGTGTAGGGACCCAATAAACACACAACCCCCTTCCCTGAAGCTGCCTGTGGCAGCTAAAAACACGGTTGCTGGTTTTGCAGCAACCGCGTTTTCAGCCTACAGAATCACTCTGTGGGAGGGATCTCAGGCTCGGGGGCGGGCTCGGAGTAGCTGTGCTGTCTGCCCAGACTCCTGGGCAGACAGCAGCAGCAGCGCCTACGTGTGGTGACTCAGCCTCTTACATCCACAATTTTTTCTGGATGTAAGAGGCTGACAAAACCTAGACGCCAGGACAAAATTCTCTGTCGCCATGGCGACCTGGCGCCTGGGATTTGTCGAGCCCTGTTCTAGTGTATCTCCTTACTCTGGTAGCCAGTGCTGTGAGCCTTTGTTTAGCAGTCTCTTTTCTTGATATGCGAATATATATATATATATATATATATATATATATATATATATATATATATATATATATATGTGTGTGTGTGTTTTCACATATGCAGTTAACAGTTTTTCTGCAATACTACAGCACGTATTGGGTTACCAGAATGACACACCCCTTCCCTCTACACCCCACCGCTCTGTGCTGAAGCAATAGCTTTCGATACAGCTCTATGAATTGTGTTTGTTACTTTTCTCTGATACATCTTGGTAAGATTGAGCTGTGATTCCACTTCTGCTATCAGTTCTTCCGAATACTGCTCTGCAGCTCCCTCTTTTGCCAAAGTACCATTCTGACTTAATTACCTTTACTCATCTGTTGCAGCAATAGCCAGCTTCCATGTGTCTCCTGAAAGCTCCAACCTACAAGGAGAAAAGTAAGCCTTATCATTTACGTTCACAAAGAGACTCTCGTGTTGGTTTGATGGGGTAAATCGAATTGGCCAGGTTCAAAGATATTCCAAATAGGACATGGTGGCAGAATTTTCAACGTATCAAAATTCCAAGATGAAAAAATGTATCTGTAGGTCAATTGCTTGTCATTTTGTACTTGTCATTATCTGTAAAATATTTACCTTGTACAGCGCTGCGGAATCTGTTGGCACTTTATAAATAAAGTATAATAATAAAATAGTCATATGCTATAACATTGCATATAAAGCTGTATCCTCCCTAGTCCAATGATCCTTGCCACTTATTGGCTGCTTGTAGGGCATTATCGATTAGTTGAATTTTATAATCCGTTTGTGACTCACAGCCGTTATTACTTACAGTCCATCCCTGCAGTCACTGCCGATTGACTGTAAGAAGGGACAGGGAGAAAGAAAGGGGCAGGGCCAATAGGCAGTGACTGCAGGGAGGTACAGGGAGAAAGAAAGGGGTGGGGCCAAACTGCCGATTGACCCTGCCCATTTCCTATAGCGTCCACATGGCTCAGAAACTCATCTAACTATAAAATTAATATTTGGGCTGCTGAAAGTTAGGGGAGGTGGGGGTTAATTTAGGGGCAGTTATAGTTAATGGGGTGTTTAGGGTTAATTTAGGGACAGTTATGGTTAATGGGGTGCTTAGGGTTAATTTAGGGGCAGTTGTGGTTGATGGGGTGTTTAGGGTTAATTTAGGGGCAGTTGTGGTTGATTGGGTCTTCAGGGTTAATTTAGGGGCAGTTGCGGTTGATGGGGTGTGTAGGATTATTTAGGGGCAGTTGTGGTTGATGGGGTCTTCAGGGTTAATTTAGGGGCAGTTGTGGTTGATGGTGTCTTCAGGGTTAATTTAGGGGCAGTTGTGGTTGATGGGGTCTTCAGGGTTAATTTAGGGGCAGTTGTGGTTGATGGGTTGTGTAGGATTATTTAGGGGCAGTTGTGGTTAATGGGGTCTTCAGGGTTAATTTCGGGGCAGTTGTGGTTGATGGGGTCTTCAGGGTTAATTTAGGGGCATTACAGCAACAGAGTTTGGGTGCAGAAAGTGAACATAGATCTCTTTCTGCACACGTTTGAAGTCATGATGGTCCTGGCACGTCAATTGTGGTCTTGGCCACAGTGCTTCTGTGGACAGGTGTCTTTTATAAATAGTTACATAGTTCATAAGGTTGAAAAAAGACCTAAGTCCATCAAGTTCAACCCTTCTACCTAACCTTCATATTCTTGATCCAAAAGAAGGCAAAAAAACCCTAATTAAGCTACTTCGAATTCCTTCTTGACTCCAAGAGGCAATCAGATTTCTCCTTGGATCAAGGAGCTCTAAAATATTAATGTTATTCTATTTATATCCCTGTATGTCATGCCTTTCTAAGAAAATATCGAGGCCCCTTTCGAAGGTATCTAATGTATTGGATAACACCACCTCCCTTGGAAGTGAATTCCATGCCTTTATTGTCCCTTCCTTTGTCTATGAAACCTGCGCTCTTCCAGTCTCAGAGGGTGACCTCTTGTTCTTTGTGTATTTCTGTTAATGAACAGGTCACTGAAGAGCTCTTTATATTGGCCCTGCATATATTTATATAATGTTATCATTAGGGCTGCAACTAACGATTATTTTCATAATCGATTAGTTGGCCGATTATTTTTTCGATTAATCGATTAATCGGATAAAAAAATGAATGTACATTTTTCATTTATTTAAAATAATTTAATAAACAAATGATGTTAAATACAAACGCAGAATAAAAAAAAAACTGATTAAATGCATTTCTTGTCTATTTCCCAACCAGCCCCCCCAATTTATGCACATTTGAGCTCAGGCTTGCCACGCTGCCTCCCACATATGCCACTCCACACTGCCTCCCACATATACCACTCCACACTGCCTCCCACTTATACCACTCCACGCTGCCTCCCACATATACCACTCCACGCTGCCTCCCACATATACCACTCCACGCTGCCTCCCACATATTCCACTTCACCCTGCCTCCCACATATTCCACTCCACCCTGGCTCCCACATATGCCACGCTGCCTCCCACATATGCCACGCTGCCTCCCACATGCACATTTGAGCCCAGGCTTGCCACGCTGCCTCCCAGACATGCCACTCCATGCTGCCTCCCACATATGCCACGCTGCCTCCCACATATACCACTCCACGCTGCCTCCCACATATGCCACTCCACGCTGCCTCCCACATATACCACTCCACGCTGCCTCCCACATATACCACTCCACGCTGCCTCCCACATATTCCACTCCACGCTGCCTCCCACATATACCACTCCACGCTGCCTCCCACATATTCCACTCCACCCTGCCTCCCACATATTCCACTCCACCCTGCCTCCCACATATGCCACACTGCCTCCCACATATTCCACTCCACGCTGCCTCCCACATATGCCACGCTGCCTCCCACATGCACATTTGAGCCCAGGCTTGCCACGCTGCCTCCCAGACATGCCACTCCACGCTGCCTCCCACATATGCCACACTGCCTCCCACATATACCACTCCACGCTGCCTCCCACATATTCCACTCCATGCTGCCTCCCACATATGCCAAGCTGCCTCCCACATATACCACTCCACGCTGCCTCCCACATATACCACGCTGCCTCCCACATATGCCACGCTGCCTCCCACATATGCCACTCCACGCTGCCTCCCACATATGCCACTCCACTCTACCCCCACATATGCCACTGTGCATGATACGCCCTTTACCCCCTGATACACCACTCCATCCTCCCCAGACATGCCACACTGCCTCCCAGACATGCCACGCTGCCCTCCCCACATATGCCTTATATATCGTATATGCCTTATACCCCCAGATATCTCATAGTCCCCTCAGAGTCACGGACCCGTTCGCATCACACTGACACCATACTTTTATAAATAAGTACTGGGTTAATCTTCACTGCCCCCAGGATTTAGATTCCCCTTAGTCTGCCCCCCTTTACCTCTAACTGCTCCTTAAGTTAACTTTATTAAATTAACCCTCAGTCCTCATCATTAAATTAACACTAAACACCCCATTAACCATAACTACCCCTAAATTAACTCTAAATACCCCATCAAACACAACTACCCTAAATTAACCCTAAACACCCACATCAACCACAACAGCCCCTTGTCATGATTAACTCATATAACGTAGTGGATGCATGGAAGGGTAACCCAGCAGAGGTGGTTAGTTTCTTTGTTTAAGCATTCAATGAGTTAATCTGAGGTTAATTTAATGTGTTTCTTTGTGAATGCCCTCTGTATCTGTTCTGGCTAGAGGTGTCATCTTCCCAAAGGACCCCTGTGGTGATTCATGGCCTAACAGATAAGGACCCTGAGTTATAGGAATTCCATTCCTATCTTAAGTGGGGGGTTTCCATCACCTTTACCCCACCATAACTTATTGGCACATCAAAGATGGGACCCGATTCTTGGGGATGGTGTCATATAATCAGTCATGTGGTCAGAGGGGCGTTTGCTTGCAAAAGTCTAATTTAGGGACAAAGCAGCGACCTCAAAGCAGAACTCCATGATATACTCTGATCGGAACAACATCACAAGAAACCATCTGGACTTAAGGAGTTCCCACAGGCCTGTTTATTGGAGAAACTCGTGAGTGAGGGTCCTGTGTTTAAGTCCCTTTGTTTTTAAGAACTGTTTGCCGTTTTATTTTTATTTTGTATGTCTTGTTTTTTGTAATTCTGGCACTGTGTAATCTTTGTCTTTTTGTTATTAAAATATTCATAATCCAAGTCTGTCTTTGGGCTCTAGTATCGATATCCACAAACCCTAAGAGAGCATAACACGTTACCATATTGTTATTAAGTTCTACAGGATATATATATATATATATATGTTGTTTGCCCGGGGTGGGTTGATATATATATAGAGATAAATGTTCTAATTCGGATTTCTCACGAATCCGGTATCAAAATCGTGAGTGGTGGCAGACTACCTGGGGGGATACAGGCAGGATTTGGGGGTTAAGGGGTCAAGTTAGTAAATCCAGAGGCCTGGTGCTATTAACCCCTTCATGCCCACGCCCTCCACACAGTCACGGCTTGGCAAGTAGTCCTGACCGTGACACCCCTAAATTAACCTTAAACACCCCATTAACCACAACTGCCTCAAATTAACCCCAAACACCCCATTAATCACAGCTGCTCCTATATTAACCCTAAACACCCCATTAACCATAACTGCCCCTAAATTAACCCTAAACACCCCATTAACCATAGCTGCCCCTAAACACCCCATTAACCATAACTTCCCCTAAATTAACCCTAAACACCCCATTAACCATAACTGCCCCTAAATTAAACCCCACCTCCCCTAACTTTCAGCAGCCCAAATATTAATTTTATACTTAGTTAGATGAGTGTCACAGCCATGTGGTTCTGGCCTTCTGGGAGAAGGAAGGGGGCGGGGCCAGTTGTCACAGTGATTACAGGGAGGGGCTGGTAAGTAGGAACTGCTGCTGTCAGTCACTGAAACGGTTTATATAATGAGGGGTATTTTTCAGAGCGTTTGCTTTGAAAAAACCCTCATTTTATAATCGATAAAAATCGATTAAACTAATCGATAATGAAATTCTTTGGCAACGATTTTCATTACCGATTATCGATTAGTTGTTGCAGCCCTAGTTATCATATCCCCTCTGAGACGCCGTTTTTTAGCGTATATAATTTTAACTTTTTTAGTCTCTCTTCATAACTAGTATCTCCCAATCCCCTTATTAATTTCGTAGCCCTCCTTTGCACTTTTTCTAATTCCATAATGTCCTTTTTAAGGACCAGTGCCCAGAATTGTACCGCATATTTAAGGTGAGGTCTTATCAATGACCTGTAAAGAGGCAAGATAATATCCTCCTCCCTTGAATCGATACTTCTTTTTATGCATGCCAAAACCTTATTGGTCCTCTCAGCTGCTTGCTGGCATTGTGCACTGTTGTCAAATCTGTTGTCAACCGTTATTCCTAAATCCTTCTCATTGGTAGTTTCCCCTAAGGATATTCCATTTAAGCCTTTCAATCCCAGGGTTTTTTGGTACCTCAAAGCCTGGAGCAATTTTGCCATTTTTGCGCTATGTCGGTTCAGAGATTATTCTCTTTTCCTGTGAATAGTGTACCCATGTAAACTATATATTGTTTTTTCAAGGAGAGATAGAGCTTTCTTTTGATACCATAGTTGAATGATTAGCTGAAAATTTAGGATTAGAAATTTAGTAAAAACTAGCAAAAATTCGAAAAAAAAACACCTAATTTTTTTACAAATTTTCCCTCTGAATCCTCACAAAATTAGGTAAAGCGACAGAAAATTCCATCCAAATTTCCACACTTGTGGCTGAGGCTGCCTGTGGCAGCTGAAAACGCGATTACAGGTTTTCCTGCAATCGAGGTTTCAGCCTACAGAATCACTCTGTGGGAGTGATCACAGGCTCGGGGGCGGGCTCTGAGTGGCTGTGCTGGCTCCTGGGCAGACAGCAGCAGCGCCCCCGCGATCAACACAATAGTGGTGATGTGGGGGTGTTTTTTTCCTCTCAAAATAACTAAACACACAGCCATTAATGTCTAACACCTTGGCAACAAAAGCGAGTACACCCCTAAGTGAAAATGTCCAAATTGGGCCCAAAGTGTCAATATTTTGCGTGGCCACCATTACTTTCCAGCACTGCCTTAACCCTCTTGAGCATGGAGTTCACCAGAATTTCACAGGTTGCCACTGGAGTCCTCTTCCACTCTTCGATGACGACATCACAGAGCTGGTGAATTACACCTTGCGTTCCCCCACCTTCCGTTTGAGGATGCCCCACAGATGCTCAATAGGGTTTAGGTCTGGAGACATGCTTAACCATTTTTTTGGCCAAGTGCATCCTGAATTTTCGGTTTCGGTCCAGAATTTTTATTTCGGTTCATCCCTAATACAAATTCTACATTTGCAGGTATACAATAATAATGTATGGAAGTATAGCATTGCAGGTATAGTCCAACAGAATAACACACAAATACAGCTTTGAAGGTATAGATCACCTGGGAATCGCATGTAAACTCAGCATTAAAAGGTATAAACCCCCGTAAATAACAGGCATAATCACAGGTTTCACACCCCAAAGTGTGTCCACGGTGTCCACATAGAACTTGACCAGCACCCAGATTACACACGGATTAGAGCCCAGCCTGACCCATCTTTGTCCCCAGACAGCCCAGCGTGAGCTATCTTTGTTCCCAAACAGCCCGCCCTGTGCCATCTTTGTCCCATAAACACCCTGCCAGTGCCATTTTGCCCCCCAAAGCTCAAACACCCTGCTTGTGCCATTATTACCTTCCCCAAATTACCTATACATCTATCATACACACAGAACACATTTTCATTCATTCACTCTCTCATTCACACAATTATTCATTCTCTCAATCATTCACACAAATCATTTATGCATATTCATTAATGCATTCTCAAAATCCATTCACACATTATTTATTTTAATATTCTTACTATCCCCTTTTTCTCACGATCTCTTCCCACTTCTCACCAACCTACCCCCTCTCCTTCCCTTCTTACAATCTACCCCCTCCTCTTCTCACTATCTACCCCCCTTTCTCTGTACCACCAGCAATGTCTGGCTCAGAATATGGTGATTGGGGTTACATTGTACCATATCTATTAATTAAATATTATTTATTTAAACATATTTAATTTGGTCTGAATTCTAGTTTCTTTTACAGTTTACAACTTTTTGAAATAAGTATTCTTACCAACATAATTTTTTATGGTGTTTGGGGGAGGTGCCACATACAGGTTCTGCCCCAGGTGTCAAATACGCCCCTACCTCCCTGCTACCTTTTTGTAAAGTAGTACTACAATTGGCAACTTCCAGTCTTCTGGAACTACTGGATATCTGCACGTTTCGCTCAAAAACCGAACTTCTTATATTTCCTCCCTCCAGTGCCAATGTTCCTTCTATGTCAATAGTGCAATTTTTTTCATCCCCATATGTTCTCTGCTTTGGTGTCATCCTTGACTCTGACCTCTCGTTCACCCACCTCATTCAGCATGTCTCAAAAAACTGCCGCCTTAATCTTAGAAACATTGCCCACATCCCTCCCTTGTTAATACAAGAGGCCACTATTATTGCCCAGGCCTCATTATGTCCTGTCTCAATTATTGTAACTCTCTCTTAGCTGGTCTCCCTCGTACCCCCCTTGCCTCTACAATCCACCATGAATGCTGCGGCCAGACTTATCCATCTCTCCCATTGCTTTACTAACACACCTCCCCTCTATCAGTCTCTTCACTGGCTGCTTGTGCACTTCAGGATTCCTTTCAAAATCTTGACTCTTACTTTCAAAGCTCATGGTTTCCCTTACATGTCCTCGCTCATTTCTAAATTCAACCCTAAGCAGTCTCTCCGCGCATCCAATGATCTCTGTCCTCTCTCCTGATTTCTAGCTCTCATGCACACTTACAAGACTTTTCAAAACCCTATCCTCTGGAAAGCTTGACTTCCGTCCTTCAGAAAAGGACACCTGCAGTCTTATGCCTTAACATCTTCCTCCCGCAAGCCTTTAGCTCACCTTTCCTAGTCCCTTTTATACAATACTTATGCTAGTGTGGCTGGCCCTGCCCTAACTATAGAACTTTTACCTCGTGTGTAACTCCCTCCAGATTGTAAGCTCATTTGAGCAAGCCCCTCCTCACCTGTTGTTTCTGTATGTTGTTATATCCTGCCTACCTTCTGTACAGCACTGTGGAATCTGATGGCACTATATAAAACAATAAATAACTACTCCTCCCTTTAGTGACTGGTTAAATAAGTCTGCTGGTGGTTTTCATAGGACCCTCTGAAGCTCTTTTAAAAACGTGGGGTGTGTCCCTTTAAGGTGTCATGGATTTGTCTTTTTTTTTTTTAACCTGGAGAGTTATTGTTTTAATATAGTACCATCTTATTCTGCAGTGCTGTACAATGAGTAAACAGGACATGACAAGTAGTATATAAAATAACAATTAGACTTACATGTGAGGAGGGCCCTGCTCAAACAAGCTTGCAATCTTCTTCCTCTGTAAACACACTTGTTTTGCATGTCACTTTTTCTCTTTGCTAACTTGGGTCCCTCAACTTAACCTTCCTGTGTAAAAATAGAACACAAGTATTTATTTTAGGTAGTGAGCTAGATCTTCACATGCATCAATGTAAAGGTATATAGCCTCGAACTATAATAACAATTCACTTCTGGATAAAGAACCAAACTTTTATTGAAAATGAAGCATTAACACACAGAGGCTATCGAGGCTAACAAGTTTTATATAATGAAATCATTGAACAAGAATCAATATAATCATCAGCATTGAAGTTAGAAAGAGAAATGATTACCGTCTATTCCGGCGTATAAGAGGACTGGGCGTATAAGACGACCCCCAACTTTTCCAGTTAAAATATAGAGTTTGGGCTATACTCGCCATATAAGACAATTGGCATCTGCTAAACAGGCAACACGAAAATTTAAAAGGAACATGCAGGTATCATATGCATTAAAGTGCATATGATGGCTGGAGTGTCCCTTTAAAGTAGATATAGATACTCCCTTCTCTTCTATGTAGGGATTTGTTTCTGAAGCCTAGTTTGAAGAGCTAGTTAATAAAATGCATTTGAAAAGCTGTTTAAAATTAGGGACATTCCTGCTGGCAAGGTCTCAAAGAAAATTTAAAGAGGTTGTTTGAGGGAGTGGGAAGTTGGCAGACACAAGCAAGAGTGCCTCCTCATACAATTACACTACAAAGGCACAGCATCTTGGTAATCTGGTGTAACATTACCAGGTCCTATAAATGAGTTTTTCCAGTTGCTGTATGCCCATTATTGTATTAGTTGCTGTATACTGTCACTTTTATATTATTGTAGTTCTGCTTGCCTCCCTCACTTGTATCCTGTTAGAATATTCTTTATCTTGAATATCTAAGCTTCTCCAGTGATCAAACAGCAATCAAGACCACAGCTTCTATGTCTTATTAATAAGGTTTATTCGATAACAAATTATCAATTCATACAATACCAATGCTGGAACAAATGTTGATAAAAGGTACTGTAGGCTAAGTATCTTGGTGAGATGAAGATGAGAGCGTGGAAAGAGCGTGGAAAGAGACTTTGTCTTTGTAGTCATGCCAATTTATACCCCTTTACATTTGGTTAGGGCATACGTAAAGGAATCCTATTGGAACAGTCATATGATACACCGGCATTCAACAGAAGACCCTCTAAACTACGTCACTTAATTGATACCATATGTTCCTAGCACTCAAGTTGCATTCAGGCCTAGAATGTGCAGAACAAAATAAAAGTATAAAAATGATTTCTTACATATCCACTGGCACAACTGCAAGTGGTCACAGCTGCGATGGGGCCTGAGCCTCTAGGGTGCCCGGTGCAACCTCTTGTTCCTGTCCCCTCGTACCAGTTCAAAATTGTTTAGAAAGGGCCCTTTTCACTTGTACCACCAGTTCCAGGTTGAAAATGCCCTTTTTAAACTATTTTAAACTGGTGCAGGTAGTAGCTGGGTCACATCACATGGTAAAACAGTTACTACTCACACAGTGTGCGATTAGCCGTAGAGAAAGCTGGAGGATTGTTGAGAGTTAAGCAGAGGCTGGCGGGATTGATGTATGTATGTGTGTGTTGTGAGTTGGGATCATATAGCCACACAGTCTTATTGTGGCTGTATTGCTTTAGAAATTAGGTTGTATTGCTTTAGAAATTATAGTTATTTTTATTAAAAGGTCTGGCAAACAAAACATAAATGTAAAACAAACAAATGAAAAGCCTTGCTCTCTGAGCACTAACAGTTGAAGCTTACTACCCACTGCCACCTAAACAAAAATGTAGCACGGACCTTTTTCTTCTCAAGAAATATTCTTGTAGACTCTTGCGGAGAGAGAAATGCAGTCTGACTCACTGCTTGTATCCTCTCCACTGAATCCCTCACAGGGAACTTTGTAGCTGCCTCCTGCTGCTCATTGCCAACAGGTGATGACCCACCTGGGAGATTTAGAACACCCGGACTGGACCCCCCACCTGCTGCAAGTAAACTGTGGAGTGGAGCACTGGCCCTCCCTTCTCTCCAAAATACTAAATTCCAGGGACCCAAACTAAAACACAGAATGTCCTCTATTCTGCCTGCCACATAAAATTCTCCCTGGGGTTATCAAACACACCGCACTGCAATATATACCATGAAACATAGACTCCAGCATGCCCCTCTCCCTGTCAGTCTGTGTAGATCAGACATGTCCAAAGTCCGGCCTGATGGCCAATTGCGGCCCGCGTTCCGGACTGATAAGGCCCCACAGATAAGTTGCCCAAATAAAGATCTGTTTTTTTTATATTAAAGGCAGAGTGATTTAACACCTGTTTAGATTTGTCATCCAAGTCACAAAATGAAAAGTATGCCGTTTTCAATTAACTTTGCATAAAACAGTAAAATTGCATTTAATTTTAATGGTTCAAAGAATGTCAGGCAAAATGGTCGGCCCTCGCACATGTTCACTTCATCAAATCTGGCACTCTTCGAGTTTGGACATGCCTGGTGTAGATGTATGTGTGTGTATGTGAGAAAATGGATGAATAAATATGTTAGTGAGTATGCCAGAGTGTATGTTGGAACGGGAAAGGGGGTCAAGGGGCCAAGACGGCACAAACAAGTTTGTGGGCATTGATGGCACAGACAAGTTGGGGGCAATGATGGCACTATAGTCTGCCTATAGTCATCCCCATACTTCAGTGAGTCTCCATGTGCCCAAGTTTGCACATACACATTCCCCCATTCAAAATGTAGACACCTTTCTGGGTGACCCTGTGTCTCATCTTCTCCAGGTTCAAATCTATTGGCTACATTGAAGAGACTCTCACATTTGACGCCCCATTGGCCATAATGACCAAATGCTGTTTTTAACACTGGGCTGCATTCGGGTTATTGGGAAACCGATTTATGTCCCTGTGGTTTTTCACCCCGATAAACAGTTTCTGATTCTTTTACATCATGGCTGGTGTATAGACCCACAGAGGGTGTTTCCAGGTGCGCACAAAGATAGATAGGTTTGTAACAGAGGGACATATAAAGCTTTATGTCTAAATAACTGTCAATTTATCTTATCCAAAGCAAAATTAAAAACATTTCTATGACGGACTAGCATTATCTTCTTACAGTGTCAACAGAATAAATACAGGCAGTTGTAACTTTTTTTGTTTACACTCACTTATATTTTGTTGAGGCAAAAAAAACATGCAAGCAGTGTGTGATGCCTGAATTTGTTGTGTTAACATAATTAAAATAGTAATTTAGTTTAATATATATATTTCAACTTTATTTTTTTTTGTCTTTCTTCACAGATTGAAACTGTTCTACTACAAAGGGAGAAGATGAAGCCCTGGGGCATTTTTTTGCTTTTAATTGATCTGTGCTACGTATTGCATGTCGAGGCAGAGTTCTTTACATCAATTGGTATGATCATTTATTTATCCTTATTTATACCTCTGGAATTCAGCAGGGGCAGCTAGCTTCTGAAATGCCAGCTGTTTTGGGGTAAAGTTATTGAATGCTTTTGCTAGCTAATAACCTGGGAGACTTGCTGAGCATCTCAAACGTTGTCCAAATCAGCAGTTTAATTGGAGGTTGTCGGTTCTGTTGGATAAATAATGCACTGCTCATCTCTTGCATGCTCATAGGTACAGTTCCAGGGCTTTTTACTTTACAGAATCAGTTATTTTCAGTTTTTACCATGTCTCTGTTCAATCTTATTGTAACGGGTTCACCAAGAGAGCTGTAGTAACTCCCAGAGATCACCTAGATGCATCCTCCTGTTGTCCCCAAAATCACTTCCAGCACCAGTCAGCATGCACACCTTGGAACCCTGCTATGTGTACCCAATAAGTAGACACAGCTACCTTGAATTGAGTACAGCAAGAATGAACAGTTTATTGTTATAAAACATAGGCTCATATATATATATATAGAACTGCATTAACATAAATTAACAGATACATGTAATCAACCCAACCTTTAATTCCCCTGGCAGCAATCCTATTGATGGGAATAGTTACACAATGGAGTTCCTACCTGTGTTATCTTTGTTTGACAGCCAGGCTGGAGCAATTTCTGAGTACCTTGGGGCCCTGTATGGTGATTCTGTCACACTTATTTTTTCCCTTTCTCAATTATATTGTGTTTTTCTGCACAAGCAGGACTTTTTGTGGAAACCATATTCATAAATGTAAGACATTATTTTTATGAATATAACAGATCTATATATTAGAACATCATAAAACTATATATTGCTAATGAGATGACAACACTGTTTTTTTAAACTGAACCATTTTGATTTTGTTATTTTTTGTTGTGTTTTCTACACATACATTGCATGTTCCTTTTTAGAGTAGTGCAAAAGGTATCTGGACCCTTTCGGTCTTGCTTCTCTGCTATTTCTGCATGGATGTCACAATGCTACCTAAAACTGAACTCATTATCTTCCCTATTTCCATCTCTACTCCACTACCTGAATTCTCTATCACCATTAACAACATGGCTATCTCTCCTACTAACCAGGCCCAATGCCTTGGGGTCATCCTTGACTCAAACCTCTCCATCCCTCACATTCAGTTCTGCCGCTTGCACCTAAAAAACATCTCTCTCATCCGCCCATTCCTTACCCAAGAATCCACAAAAACTCTGGTTCATTCACTTATCATTTCCCTTCTTGACTACTGCAACACTCTTCTGGTTGGCATTCCACTGTCTTGACTCTCTCCTCTGTAGTATGTTCTAAATGCTGATGCTAGGCTTATCTTCCTTGCACACCGCTCCTTTTTTGCTTCCCCATTCTGTGAAACCCTCCACTGGTTCCCTATTACCTTAAGAATTACATTTAAAATCATGGTACTAACATATAAGGCCCTCCATAAGCCTGCTCCTCCATACATTTCTGCCCTCATAAGCAAATACTCTCCTACTTGATCCTTACGTTCTTCCCATGGGCTAAGGCTCTCCTCCTCACTTATCACCTCTTCCTTTTCCCATCTACAAGATTTTACTCAAGCTGCCCATATCTCTGGAATTTACTTCCACCAAACCTTCAGCATTCACCTTCCCTCCCAACATTCAAGAAACATCTCAAACCTCACTTCTTCAGAGAAACATACCATCTTAGCTGCTAGAACTTCCTTGTCACTGATACAACCACCACACTACCTCTCATTCTTTCTCTGTTAGTTATGTTTGTCACCCCATTCCCTCAAGAATGTAAGCGTGCGAGCAGGGCTCTCTCTGTCACAAACTGGGTCCATACAGATAACTGTTATGACCCAGGAGTTATTGCGCAGTAGCGGAGTTGGACAGGGCCTGGTGCAGGGCGACTGCACTCTCCAGGTTGTTGAGCGCCTAGGGTTGAGCTGCCACATACCAGGGCCCTGACATAGCAGCTGATGTAGTCCAGAACAAAGCAAAACTTGGTGATATCCTGCAGGCACCCTGGAGCAGGCATGAGACATAGCTCTCCAGACGAATGTGCAGGATGCTACAGGTTGGGAGTTGGGAAGCTAAGAGTACAGGAGAAACATAGCAAGCAAGAGGGAGGGAGCAAGGAACAGGTAGACCGAGCAAGGAACATAGCCAGACAAGACATACATGGTACGGGACACAACAAAGGACAGGGAACAAGGCAAGGAACCCAAGGGATGGAGTGAGGAGCCGAGATCCTCAGACCCTTTTAAATATTGAACCTAAACACAAAACCAAGAAGGACATACCTTTAGACTGAGACAAACATAACAAACGGGTGGGACACACCTTATAAAGAAAACAGAGCTGAAGCTAAGAGCAAAACCGGAATCAAGGAATCAGACGCACAGAACAGAGCATATGGAAATCCAGGAATGGATTACAGCAAAGGGGGGACTCAGAGATATGCAGCTCTGCAGCCTGGATGGACCCCGACACTCTCTACCTAATGTATCGGTTTGTCTTACTCAATTTTGGTCTTGTCATACTCCTTGAATATATGTATTGTATTAAGCTCAATAATAATAATAATAATTATGGCACAAGGGAATCCTGTGATGTCACTGGTGACACACCTGTTAGAGTTCCCCCGCACAGCAATCATTGGATTCCCCTGCACTGCAATCAAGTATTTCTATAGGGAGCACTCTTGTAATTTGTTACAAGGGAGTATAGGTGTGAAAGGTTTAAATGCCAGCCAGACTTGTCACTTTCCCTGCAGGGCACAAAGCAACCACCATGAACCCCAAAACTCCTAGCGTAAAACAAGCTGCTACCGCCAACTTTAAAACCGGCCATCTTTGGTTACCCAAAAACAATAGGGCTGCAAAATACAAACAATCCTCTTAGTTACTATCTATATAGTTAACCTCTTAGTAACGTCATATACCGTATTTGCTCGATTATAAGATGACCCCCAAAATTTTAATATTAATTTAGAAAAAAAGAGTCTGAATATAAGACTACCCTATAAGAAAAAAGTTGTATTAGTAAATATTAATTTACATGTAAACTATTTTTTTCATATTTAATAAAAACTATGAATGAGAAAAATGCATTTTTTGTTTTTATTTCCTTTTATTTGCTAACCTGCGCCCCAGTTATGCACATCTGCCCCATGGCTTGCTACTCTGTCCCCAGATATGCCTTATACCCCCTATTTGCCAATCTGCCCCCTGATATGCCTTATACCCCCCTAGATGCCTCTCCCCTGACTTACTGGTGGACGTCTGCACGATGGGTGCAGACAACCTCTCCTGCTATCCGGGACTTCCGCCGGGGCTTCTATGACTGAGCACCGGAAGGTAGCGGAGGTTGTCTGCGCGCATTGTGCAGGTGTCCACTGGCTGCCAGAGAGAAGGATCCAGGTGCTTTGCAGCTCTGCAGGGGATCTGGATCCTAGTCTTGTAGTCAGACATCTATTTGAGGACTGATTATAAGACAACCTCTATTATAAGATGGGTAAAAAAAACCTTGTCTTATAATTGAGCAAATACGTATAAAAAGGCTATCTCTAGGCTGATTTCGATTAGAGAACAAAAAACAGTACTGATTAAAAATATTTAAAGTAAGTCACAGTGCTGTTCTACAAAAATACATATCAAAAGAGACATAGAAATAGATAGAAGTACATAAACAATTTAAAATAAAAAAGGATAAAACCATATCATGCCATATTTGTGATCTTTGGACCCGTGATGTTTTGTCTCTTTAAAGGTGAAACAGGCTCCCTCAGTACCAAATGTCCACCTAAGACTGCCCTCAAAACTGCCCTCTTCAAGTCCACTGAGCAAGAGCATGGATGTAGGGGGTTCAGCAGATTATGATGTCCTGAAGGCAGAGTTACTTGGGATCACAAAATATGCAATATGACCTCACCCGACCTTGGCTCTCTTTGAAGTAAAGACTGTGATTGAACAGCTGAACTGGCAGTTAGTTTTCATTATTTAGATCCTGCTGCCGATGTATATTAATATTAGCCCCTGCTGACAATATATATATACACCGTATTTGCTCGATTATAAGACGAGGTTTTTTCCTGAAAAATACCCCTCGTCTTATAATCGGGGGCATCTTATAATCAGACCTCAAATAGGTCTGACTATGAGACTAAGATCCAGATCCCCTGTAGCGATGCAGGGGACCTGGATCCTCCTGTGTATGCCCCCCCCAACTTACCGGTGCTTCTGAGTCCTCGGTGCTTAGTCCGGGCAGCGTGTAGAGCTCGATTCGCGTAGAGCGGAAGTTGTCTACGCAAATCGCGTAGAGCTCTACACGCTGCCCGGACTAAGCACCGGGGGACTCAGGAGCACCAGTAAGTTTGGAGGAGGGAGGGGGAGGGAGTGTTAAATGGGGGGCATAAGGCATTTCTGGAGGCAGAGTGCTCTATGAAATGCCTTTTAACCCCATGAATGCCACTCTGCCACCAGAAATGCCTGTTAACCCTCTATACGACACTGCCTCCTGAAATGCCCTATACCTCCCTATATGCCACTGTGCCCCATAATATGCCTTTTAACCCCCTAAATGCCAGAGTGGCATATAGGGGTATAAGGATTTCTGGAGGCAGAGTGGCACATAGGGGGTCAAAAGGCATATCATGGGGCACAGTGGCATATAGAGGGTTAAAAGGTGTATCATGGGGGCACAGTGGCATTTAGAGGGTTAAAAAAGGCATATCATGGGGCACAGTGGCATATATGGGGTATAAGGCATTTCTGGGGCAAGCCTGGGGGCAGATGTGCATAACTAGGGGGGGCAGGTTGAAAAAAAAGGAAATGAAAACAAAATATTTTTCTCAATCGTAGCTTTTATTAACAAACAATTGTTCACATAGTTTACATGAATTAACATTTACTGGTAAAACTTTTTTCCTATAGGGTCGTCTTATATTCAGGCTTTTTCTTTTTTTCATAAATTAATATTCAGATTTTGGGGGGTCGTCTTATAATCGAGAAAATACGGTAAATATTAGCCCTGCTTACAATTTTATATTTAAAATAATTGGACCCTATGCAAGCATTTCTTTGGGCCCCACTCCACACTAGCATGCAATAATTCCCTCCACTACCACACCATAAATTTTTTTTGCCACACTCACTACAGATTAGGAGAAGACTGTGAGAGTCAGTGTAGTCTTCCCTCCTTCTAACCCTACCATGACATCGAGAGGTCCTCTCCCCTGTAATCATCCTCGGAGTCCCTTTGTCCCCTCATTCACTAAACCACACCTCTCTTTTACTTACTCCCTGTAGTTCAGGTATAGATCAGCACTTGCATGTATAGATCAACTGAATGAGACATACAAACCCTATATTTGCAGGTATACATAAATAATGTATTAAAACATCGCATAGCAGGTATAGATCAACAGAACACACAAACCCAGCATTGCAGTAGAGTGAGGGGTGTCGATCGGTTGCTGAAAATGTATTTGTGAGCAAATGCTCTCCTCCACGTTAGAGAAAAAAAAACGGTGTTTCATTTGGGGAGGCCACAGATTCTGGAACAATGCATTTTCCCGGATTGAGGCTGCCCGGGACTTAAAGTCCCATTGTAGGTCATGTCATCACCCTACCTTCCGCAGGTAACATCTTCCTGTCAAAGGTGACAATACCCAGTGTGGGTAATGCAGTTTTATATTGGACTCTGGGAAAGGTGTGAACAAATGTGAAATCACTTAACCCTTTCTGTGCCTAGCCGAAGTTAACTCATGCAGTGGCATGACAATGCTAAATGTGTATCTTGTATCGTATTGTCATTTCAGGTCAAATGACAGATCTAATATACAAGGAGAAAGACCTTGTCCACTCTTTAAAAGAATACATTCGGGAAGAAGAAGAGCGACTTTCTAAAATAAAAAGGTGATTTAAATATTATCTGCAAAAAATACAATTATCAGTTATTTACAGCTATCAAAGTGTAATTTACTCAGAAATTGGTAGTACCATACAAAAAACACATTGGATAGTGGTTGCGCTTTTAATGGTGCCTGGTCAGATGTATATGTTAAATAGAATGTTGATAAATTACACACATTATGTGTGTGGTTGTGTATATTAAAATGTTTGCCATCTTTTGTCAATTTCGATACATTTGTTTGAAAATGCATATATTTTTCATAGATTATGGTTATATTCTTACCTTAGTAATTTTTTTATGATTGTATTGTTTTTGTGTAGGTATTTAAAATATTATTTATGCAAGTAGGCCATAATGTATGTGCCGGCATTCCCCCCCCCTTTCCTTCCAGTTGGGCATCTCAAGTAGAGCATCTCACCAGCAAGTCAACGGCTGATCCAGAAGGTTATCTTGCCCACCCAGTGAATGCGTACAAGCTTGTAAAGAGATTTAATACTGATTGGGCATTGCTTGAACACCTGGTGCTTCAGGATTCTGCCAAAGGTAAGAAGAACACAGTTTTGCTTGATTTTAAAATCTGAGTGCTTGAGACATAGTCAGTCCCTGTTTTCTTCATCTGTTGAACTTTATCTAATGTAATCCTCGGGATAATTATGTATTATAGTCTCTAAATGTTTTTTTTTTTTTTTTTTAAAGTTTGGCTTTTATTTAACATATTCATCTAAAACATAGATATGATGGAAGATTATTATAAAAAGCACTAATGTAGGGTGTAGACTTTCTGTATACAGTTTTACATCACAGGGAAGTGTAATGATATTTGGTGAGTGTGGTGATAAATTAGTTACAGTTAGTACAAGTTGAGTATCCCTTATCTGAAATTCTTGGGAAGTATTTAAGGATTATTTTGGATAATGGATCGGCCTCCTCACTTCTGTCTGCTCCGTTTAAACTTCTGTAAATGTGATGAGGACCCCAGTAAAACTAAATATTTAAATGCTGAATGTGTACCTATAGTGAAAAAAACTGTGCTAAACCACAAAAAAATCCCAAATATAGGATAGTGATAAAATAGAAAAAATATATATACTTCCCTTTTCAATCTTACAGCTGCCACCCAACAACAACACTCCGTCAATAATAAAAAGCATTCATTGCACTCACAATAAAAATGTGATTTTCAGGCTTATTGTCAATATCTTTGTGAATCCAGATGGACTGAAATCAAAGGAAAAAGAGCCACAATGGTGTAGTATATTCTAACAATGTACAATAAATAAAAATGGATGCACTCATACCGTTAGTTGTACACCAGAAAGTGTACCAAATGCGCTTGAGTAAGGGGTCCAGTGTTTCTCTTGTCGGTCTGTCCATTCCTTCCACCGGGGATCCAGTAGAACTTGGTGCCACGAACAGATGAAGGTGAATGGTTCCAGGGGTATATATCCCCACCAGGTATGCCCTTGTTCCCTTTATAAGGGACAGCCTTCAATAAAACGCTGATACTAAAGTAACATAGAATTTTATTAAGGGACTTGTCCTAAGAATCTTTTTTATAAAATTTTAAAAAGTCAATATAAAAATAATGTACAAATCCTCTACGCGTTTCACCGTATATGGGTCCCTCAGGAGGTATTGTAAAAAAGTATATTTGCTTGAAGGACTTATGTGTGGCTTCATCTCATGATCCGCTTGTCTCACTTCCGTGCTCTACGTGGTGACATCAGGTGCAGCAAGGATGTCCCGTTCCGTGTTATTGCGTGATTTCGTCAAACTTAATTTTCGTGTGTTATGTACTTCGGGGCTTCCGTCCCTGGAAGGCCACTCCTCCCCAGCCGTTTTCATTGCATCGAGGGCGTGTCTTTAGGAGAAAACTGATACGTAGCGAAGAAGGAAAAAAACTAACGAAAAAGACGTCCTGCGGAACACCAAAGGAGGAAGGTGGAGAAAAATTTAGTAAAAAAGACAGGGAGAAGAGCAACTAAAAAGGACAGACGAACAGCATACCCAAGTGAATATAATGACTTTTGATACAAAGGACACCCAGCCGTTATATGTAAAAAACATGTACATAATGTGCATAATGTGCCATATAGGTGTTGAAGGGGGAGGAAAGTGTGGTTGTATAATTAGTGCATGGAAAGGGTTAAAAATACCAGCATTTGAAATACCCTGGGGTGTCTAGTTTTTGAAATATATGGTTTGATGGAGATAAATTGAGTAAACCAGCTTCAAAGATGTTCCAAAGAGGAGATGGAGGCAGAATGACCAGATTTGGAAAAAAAGGTTTGGAAATCATAAAATGCTACTTGTACTTATTGCCCTATAACTTACAAAAAACAGCAAAAAAACATAAAACATTGGGTATTTCTAAACTCAGGACAAATAGAATCTATTTCGCTAGTATTTTTACTTCCTTTTGTAGGTGAGTAAAAGATTTTTCAAATAAAAGTCATAAAAATGTCACCATGTTTTATTATTATTTTTTTATAGTAAATAAGACGATATGATCAAAATAACCTGAAGAAAGCCCATCTTGTCCAGAAAAAAACAATATATATAACGTGTGGGGACACTAAATGAGTGAGGAGAAAATTACAGCTGAACACAAGCACCGCAAAAGTGTTAAAATAGCCACGGTCCCAAAGGGTACAAAAAGAAAAAATAAGCCCGGTCCTTAAGGGGTTAATAAAATTATATGTTACTTTAGTATCGGCGTTTTATTGAAGGCTGTCCCTTATAAAGGGAACAAGGGCATTCCTGGTGGGGATATATACCCCTGGAACCATTCACCTTAATCTGTTCCTGGCACCAAGTTCTACTGGATCCCTGGAGGAAGGAATGGACAGACAGACAAGAGAAACACTGGTCCTCATACTCAAGCGCATTTGGTACACTTTCTGGTGTACAACTAACGGTGTGAGTGCATCCATTTTTATTTATTGTACATTGTTAGAATATGCTACACCATTGTGGCTTTTTTTTCCTTTGATTTCAGTCCATCTGGATTCACAAAGATATTGACAATAAGCCTGAAAACCACGTTTTTATTGTGAGTGCAATGAATGCTTTTTATTATTGATGAATACACTATCACTATTTTTTATTTTGATCTTATATGAATGCCCCCAAGTGGAAGTATTCTCGCTGCTGACCCAAAGCACTTCTGGTCCGTGGTTCAGGCTTCCCCACAGCACCTTCCGTCAATAAAAGGGAGTCGAAGTGCTCGAATAACCATCACTCAGATCCTTACGCTTGCCCATTTTTCTTGCTTCTAACACTAATCAACTTTGAGGGTGAAATTTTCACTTGCTGCTTAATATGTCCCACCCACTGACAGATGCCATGTTAACAAGATTATCAGTGGTATTGTCAGGGCTTGGGTAAGCAGACCAGGAAGGAGCAGGGGATATCAGAGGCTCAGTTTGTACCCCACGATGCCCAAAAGGTCGATACAGGCAAAAATTATATACAACATGCTGGTTGGAGAAGTTGGGAAGACAGGCTGTTTACAGCCAAACAGGCAACAGACATAAAGGCAGATGTACAGCAATATAGCCCCATAGTTAGGCACAAGAAAGTACTAGAATGCTGTAGCTGGACTAGCAGGGCTCGCTCTCTGGAACACGGCAGAAAGCCCACAGACAGGAAACACGGCTGAAAGGCCCCGAGGCAGGATACACGCGGCAGAAGCCCACAGGCAGGGCACACGACTTGAAAGCCCACAGGCAGGGCACACGGCTTGAATACACACAGAGTCCAGGCTAACAGGGTGGAATCCTGACAGTCATTCACTTCACCTGTCAGTGGTCATAATGTTATGGCTGATCAATGTAGATGTCTCTTTAATCAGCAGTTCATGTTGGGGTTGCATGTTTCTTACATTACTTTTTTTATATAGTGCCAGCAGATTCCGTTGCACAGTTACAACAAAGTCAGTAAAATGAATAAAAATCACAAACAATAATAAAATAGTAAAAAAGGATAAGAGATTGCAACCTTACCATCTAGTCGGTGCTTGAGGGGAGGTAAATCTATAGTAGAGAACTGCTTGGAAAGGGATGAGTTGGCTTGATTAAAATGCTGGCTGAGAGTGTTAGGAAGAAAAGCTTCTCGAAAAAATTGGGTTTTCAGGGAGCTTTTGAAAGTATTATGCAAAGTCTGATAGAACAGGGAAGGATATTCCAGAGCAGGGGTACAGCAGTGGTGTAGGATGTGTGACTTGAATGCAGGAGTGGGAAGACTGTAGAAAAAAGACTGTAATGACTGTAGAAGAAAGATGCAGAGGGCAGATAGGAGTGTATTTGGATAGGAGTTTAGATATATCAGGGGGTGCAGAGTTGTTAAGGGCTCTGTGGGTCCGGTCTTAAGGAGTCTGTAGGACGATGAGTAAGATTTCAATCAAATAAACAATACATTACATTGATCGATCAGATTTATAGATACCGTAGTGTGACGGAACCCTCCATCACTGGGGCCACTGGAGAGGCCTGAGAGCCAGCCTCCTCCCTATTGACTATGGGCCCTGGCTTTGTAAAGACTTCTGTATCTGTCCCCAGAAGTATATCATCCCATCACTTGCTGAGGGGATTATCTCTGGCAGACAGCCAGGATCTGCAACCAGGGAGTAACCGCCGTTGTTTCAGTTTAATGTCAGACCCCCCCACCCCATGGTGCATTAATGTTTTGTATAAGTCAGTGCCCCCCAGTTCCATCACTTCAGACATATACCCCGGCCAAACCTTGGAACTCATTTCGGACAGTAATAGGTAGAGGAGATTGAGACCCTATTGTATTGTTAATCCCTTTAATGACGCTGTTGTCTCTGCGAGGCAGCTTGTATTCCACTATCTTGTTTTATGTTAATGTGTGCTTTCCTGGCTATATCCAGCCAGGTGTGTGAAAAATAAAGTACTCTTTGTTTTGGTTATACCCTACACTGAGTCTCGGCTAGAGACTGGGAAAGAGTGTGTTGGCCCAGGCTAAGGGAACACAAGTCAGCGGTGGTAGTCAGTCGGACTATCCAGCTCCGTGACACCTAGAATATATACATTTTCATTAACAAATTGCCAGAGTCTGCATACTTGACAAATTAAAACCTTAGGTTTCTGTAATGTATACAGTAGATATTCTTATATTTCATATTCTAAATGTGTCATATGGACATTTTTGGTTATATAGTGTATGTGGGCATCCGTCCTAATTGAGTTTAGGTGTTGCTCACTGGTGTGGAAGAACTCAAATGGCCTGCACTGAGCCCTGACTTTAATCCATTGAAAACCTTTGGGATGAATTGGAGCACTGACTACATGTCTGACATGAGTGCCTATCTGCTCAAATGCTGTTTTAGGTGAATGGATGAATGCTCTGAAAAATTCCCCTCGTTTTATAATCCAAACTATCACTTACAGCATGTAAGGACTTACCTGCCTCTGCGGTCCCGCACCGTGGCCAGTCCCGCGACGCTTCCTCCTCGGCCAGCTTCTCGGGCAGCGAGTTCCATGGCTACCCGGTCGGCGTCTTCACCGCGTGGCCGACCATGTGGCAAACAGGTAGCAAAACATAAAATTACACGTTATATCTGTAACGTGTTCTTATAACCTCGGGTGACCTCCTTAATGCAGGACACACCTCCACCTGTCCCTATTTAAACCTGGACTTCCTCTTCTGGGTCACCCTTGGTTGGTGTATTCTGTGGTTTTCCTGTGCGAGTTGCTGTGACTATTTCTTTGTTTGACCCGGCTTGCTGACTTTGCTCCTGTTTTCTGAGTTGGCTCCCGTTCTCTGATTGTTGGTATTGACTCGGCTTGTTTGACTACTCTTCTGGATTTGATTTGGCTTCCTGCTGTACTGGTTACCAGACCTTATTCTCGGTTCCAGCTCTCCTGGCTACTCCTGGTTCCTGTTTGCCTGGGTCATTCCGCCATCCGGGGTCCTCCTCATCCAATCGTTACACAGCAGTTACTACCTCCCAATCCCTCCATGCAGTCACACTGATGATTGGCCCCGCCCCTTTCCTGCATCCACACTGCTCAGCAACGTATGTAACGGTTAAGTATAAAATTAATATTTGGGCTGCTGAAAGTTAAGGGAGGTGGGGGTTCATTTAGGGGCAGTTATGGTTCATGGGGTGTTTAGGGTTAGTTTAGGGGCAGTTCTGGTTAATGGGGTGTTTAGGGTTAATTTAGGGGCGGTTATGGTTAATGGGGTGTTTAGGGTTAATTTAAGGGCAGTTATGGTTAATGCGGGTCTTAGGGTTAATTTAGAGGCAGTTATGGTTGATGTGGTACTTAGGGTTAATTTAGGGGCAGTTATGGTTGATGGGGTGTTTAGGGTTAATTTAGTGACAGTTATGGTTAATGGGGTCTTTAGGGTTAATTTAGGGACAGTTATGGTTAATGGGGTCTTTAGGGTTAATTTAATGCTGAAGACTGAGAGTTAATTTAGTTAACTTAAGGTGCAGTTAGAGGTAAAGGGGTGCAAACTAAGAATCTAAATCCTGGGGGCAGTGAAGATTAATACTGTATTTATTTGTGTCAGTGTGCTGTGAACGAGTCTGTGAATCTATGAGTGCACTATGGCATATCTAGGGGGCAGCGTTCCCGCTAAGCTGTGCACTTGTGCGCGCGCACATAGCTTTTAGAAAGAGCGCACAAGTCCGAAAATTGTGCACACAACCAGTAGCGTACCTGGGGGGGGGGGCGGGGGGCTGGGTTACCGCTCCGGGTGCCGCTCATCAGAGGAGTGCCACCACGGCACTACCCCTCCAGAGACGCACAGTAATGTCCGCCTCTAGAGGAGCAGGCTCAGTCGGGGAGATCAAGGATCTCCCTCCAACCCGCTTGAAGACAATCAGGGGAGGTCTATTAATGCAGACCTCCGATCCTGCTGATGCTGTGCGTCGGGATTTTATGTCATATCCCGGCGCACAACACTGAAGTTGCACCCACCGCCTTCCACACTCACTGCACCGGAAGGACAGGATACAGAAGAAGAGCCGAGAGGAAGAATGAAGAGGAGGAGGAAAAGTGACAGTGACAGAGGAAAGGTAGGAAAACATTCAGTGACAGTGGATTAGTAAGTGTGTAAGAGTGATGGGTGTTCATGCTGAATGTTTGTGAATGAGTGTGTGTGTGTGTGTGTGTGATAGCATGGATGTGTAAGTGGGAGGGGGTATAGCATGGCATAGGTAGGCTGTAATATGATCCTATCATGCCAGGTTCCAGCATGTACTGGCTGCCTGGGTGATCATGGGCTGTACTCCATGATAGGAGTGTGATTGCTGTTAGCAATTATATATATATATATATATATATATTGTTATTGATTTTGTTTGTCTACTTTCGGTGTGGGGGTCATTTTCGATTTCATTCAAGTGAATGCTGAATTTTTTGGTTTCGGTCCAGAAGTTTCATTTCGGTGCTTCCCTACTATACTAAGCTAGACTCTGAAGTGGTATGCCTACACCACATCAATGTTTGGCTTAGTATATAGTGATAGGGATTATGCTGCATTATTGTCAATGTCTGGCTCAATGTATAGTGATAGGTGTTATGCTGTACCACCGTCAATGTGTGTCTCAGTATATAGTGATAGTTATGCTATACCACCGTCAATGTTTGCCTCAGTATATAATGATAACAGTTATGCTGCACCACTGTCAATGTTTGCCTCAGTATTTAATGATAGCAGTAATGCTGTAACACCGTCAATGTCTGCCTCAGTGTATAGTGATAGGTGTTATGCTGTACCCCAGTCAATGTGTGTCTCAGTATATAGTATATAGTGGATATCCTTTATGCGGCCCGGAGCCAGATTCGCTCATAATTTACTTATGCAGTAAGAATTTTACCTTTAAAATAGAGCATGGAAGTGGAGTCAAAAGGGGTGGGAGTATATAGCTCCACCCCCTTGCAATGTGAATTTTTTCAGCTCCACCAACTTCGCATTATATGGACTGTATGACAGAGCAAAATGGTCATTAGGAGAGAGGCTTGTCTGTCAGACAGGCTGACATTACAATAAGTAATACTGTTGTAACTATTACTATATTATCACACTATAATGTAGTGTTATTAACCATGAGCGAGCTGTACCAAAAATATAGAATACATTTAAATTTTACATTTGCAGAAGCATATTGTGCGCACCAAAAATGTTTGCACAAGAGAAACTTTCTGCGCACACCACCTAAGAAAACTTAGAGGGAACATTGCTGGGGGGTATAAGGCATACTGGGGTATAAGGCATATCATGCGAGAATCTGTTAAGGCCCCCCCCCTTTTCACTATTCTACTCTCCCTACCCCCCTTTGTAGGTCGCTTACCGTGCAGTCCTGTGGTGGGGGCGCGAGGCCTCTATCTCGCTGCTCTGCTGTGGTGCACACGGCTTCACTGCTGAGCGCGGGCATATGACATCATATGCCGGCGCTCAGCGTGAAGCTTCGGCACCTGAGACAAAAGCCTCACGCTCCCACCACTGCAGTCGGGGCAGCGTTGAGGCTGGCGGCGGCAGAGGAGACAGAGGACGCTTTTCAGCAACCGCTCGGCACCCCTTGGGCCCCCCTGACTGGCAAAACTCCAGGACCCGGTCGCAGTCGTGACCCCTGCAACTGTCTGGGAGGCAGTGAGGCAACCCTGGGCTCAAATTAGCATAACTGGGGGGGAAGGTTGGGAAATAAAAACAAGAAATGCATTTTTATCAAAGTTTTTTTATTCTTCTGTTTGTTTATTAAATTATTTTAAATAAACAAAAAATTTACATTTATTTTTTTATCCGATTAATCAAAAAAAATTATCGGCCAACTGATTAGTTGGCTGATTATGAAAATAATTGTTAGTTGCAGCCCTAATAAAGACTGCTTATAGCATAGACTGATGATATTCCCTTACGAAAAATTACTGCAGTTTTTTCTGAAGTAATACTGCAGTTTTTTGGACATGAAAAAACTGCAATACTGCACTTTTACTGCAAATTTACTGCAGTTTTACTGCATTTGTACTTCACTGTACTGCAGTTTTACTGCAGTTATTTTTGTAAGGAAGTACAAATGCAATAAAGCTGCAGTACATTGAAGTACAACTGTAGGTTTGCAATATTATGACGTAAAAGTGCAGTAAACGTGCAGTATTGCAGTTTTTTCATGTCCAAAAAACTGCAGTTTTATACAAAAAACTGCAGTAATTTTTCTGCAGGGAAATTTTGCAAGCGTGCATGAGAACTAAAAATTACCTGGTTGCGCTTGTTTGCGGTGTGGCAATGTCTGCTACTTCTGCCGGTGTAGCCAACTTACACTAGGGCCTAGTGTCTGAGCTCTGGAAGTCCACTCTCAAACGTCCAGGACTGACAGTATTTGAATGCTTTGCCCTGGTGTGAAACAGGTGAGTGGGTTGTCAATTGCCCACTCATTCACCTTTTCCGTTTCCAATGCTGCTTCCGATGGTGGTGGTGCCAGCATCTTGTGCCCTGGCTGCATTTGTTTGCGGTGTTGGCAACGCCTGCTACCTCTGCCGGAGTAGCCAGCTTACACTAGGGCCTAGTGTCTGAGCTCTGGAAGTCCGCTGCCAAACGTCCTGGACTGACAGGGTTTCGTTGCTTTGCTCTGGGGTGAAACAGGTGAGTGGGTTGCCAATTGCCCACTCATTTACCTTTTCCATTTTTCCAACATCTACTTTTTCTCAGCAAATCATGCTTTTTCATTCCTTTCATTTCATTTTTTTCCGTGATTCACAACCACACAAACACAATTCACAAGGACCTTTCCTGTTATTTGCCCTGGCCTTTACTTCTACACTCACTAGCCTGCAATTAATGCTATAACTCACACTTCACCCTATAATCCTAAAATGATATTTGGAGTGTTTTGGCCCTCTTTCTTCTAACAAATACCTTGCAACAGTTCCAAATTTCCCTACAGTCCCGTTGTTTGCATCCCGTCAACTTTGGAAAGTAAAATAAAACAACTTTTATAATATGATAAAATAAGTATAAGAAATGTACCTCTTATTTTTAATAACTCCCATTAAATTTAAAATTAGATTATTATTTAGAAATAATACATCTTTAACCAACCCAGTGCACTACTACTACTATTTTTTAGTTCTTGTCCCACATTTTTTCATCCGCATACCTGCCAAGAGACCCTACCTTTTTGGGACAGTCCTGTTTTTTTCCAGTCCTGTCCCTTCAAATTTGGGTAAAGTAGGTATGTAAATGTAGGTAGCTAGGTAGGTAGAAAAAAATAAATAAATATAATAAAGTAAATAACTAATATAATTAAATTAACCCCCTTATTTTTAACACCCATTAAATTTAAAATTAGATTATTACCGTATTTGCTCGATTATAAGACGACCCTGATAATAAGACGACCCCCAAAATCTGAATATTAACTTAGGAAAAAAAAGAAAAAGTCTGATTATAAGACGACCCTATAGGAAAAAAGTTTTACTAGTAAATAATAATTCATGTCTATTTTTTTTTTGTTTTTAATTTCCTTTTATTTACCAACCTGCCCCCAGTTATGCTCATCTGCCGCCAGTTATGCACATCTGCCCCCAGGCATGCCTTATACCCTCCTATATGCCACTCTGCCCCATGTTATGCCTTTTAACCCCCTATATGCCACTCTGGCATATAGGGGGTTAAAAGTAGACTTGGGCACCAGGGGGCTCTTCGTGTTCGTCTTTGTGCTCGTCTTCGTCAAAAAAAAAATCTTCGTATTCCGCGAATATTCGCCCTTTCCTGTCTTCTCTTCGGGCGAATATTCGTTTTTTCTTCGTTTTTTCCGGTTAAGGGGTTAATACAGGGTTAACGCGTACTGCAGCAGCTCTGCTGCAACTCTATTGGTCGCCAGCAGGGGGCCTCCTGCTGGGGACCAATGAGCTCACTACCATATATAGCTAATATATTCTCGGGCAGAATATTATGCTACTCAGAGTAAAACCAACAGAGGGCAGCATTCTGTCCGAAGATATATTAGCCATATGTGGCAGTGTGTTCATTTTCATCTATTAATTATTTAAATAAAATATATCCCCATGATCCGCTGGTCTCACCGCTGCAACAGTTAAATGTCCGCACTCGCAGACATTAATTCTGTCGAACTTGCAAACTCTTTTTTTCTATTTATTTTGGGGTTTTTTTTGTATTAAACCATTACACGAAAGGATCATGGGAATATATTTTATTTGAATAAATGCAAATGAGCACACTGCCACATATGGCTAATATATGTTCGGACAGAATACTGCCCTCTGTTGGTTTTACATTAAGTAGCATAATAACTGGATTTCTTTCAAGCATATGGAACAATGCTACTTAATGTAAAACCAACAGAGGGCAGCATTCTGTCCGAACATAAATTAGCCATATGTCTTCGGACAGAATGCTGCCCTCTGTTGGTTTTACATTAAGTAGCATAATAAATAACTGGATTTCAAGCATATGGAACAATGCTACTTAATGTAAAACCAACAGAGGGCAGCATTCTGTCCGAACATATATTAGCCATATGTCTTCGGACAGAATGCTGCCCTCTGTTGGTTTTACATTAAGTAGCATAATAAATAACTGGATTTCAAGCATATGGAACAATGCTACTTAATGTAAAACCAACAGAGGGCAGCATTCTGTCCGAACATATATGGCTAATATATGTTCGGACAGAATGCTGCCCTCTGTTGGTTTTACATTAAGTAGCATTGTTCCATATGCTTGACAGAAATCCAAAGTTATTATGCAACTTAATGTAAAACCAACAGAGGGCAACATTCTGTCCGAACATATATTAGCCATCTGTGGCAGTGAGCTCATTTGCATTTATTCAAATAAAATACATTCCCATGATGCTTTCGTCTAACAGTTTAATACAAAAAAACCCCAAAATAAATAGAAAAAAAGAGTTTTCAAGTTCGACAGAATTTATGTCCGCGAGTGCGGACATTTAACTGTTGCAGCGGGGAGACCAGCGGATCATGGGGATATATTTTATTTAAATAATTAATAAATGAAAATGAACACACTGCCACATATGGCTAATATATCTTCGGACAGAATGCTGCCCTCTGTTGGTTTTACACTGAGTAGCATAATAACTTTGGATTTCAAGCATATGCTACTTAATATAAAACCAACAGAGGGCAGCATTGTGTCCGAAGTTATAGTAAGTTATTTATGCTAAGTTAAATGTCCGTACCGGCGACTTTGTTGGTCGCTGGCACTGACATTTAACTGACACAGCGGGGAGACCACTGGTGTCCCTGCTGTGTCAGTTAAATGTCCGTACCAGCGACTTTGTTGGTCGCTGGCACGGACTTTTAACTGTTGCAGCAGGGTCCCAGGTTGATTTTTTTTTTCTGCCTAGCAACTAGTGGTAAAGGGCCGTGCGAGTGAGCCTATTGGTCGCTTGCACAGCCCTTTACCCTACGGATTTCTGCTCCCGTTATCCAACGCAGCATCGCAGGGGTTAACGGGAGCGGAAATCAGGAGTTAAAAAGGCCGTGCGAGTGAGCCCTATTGGTCACCTGCAGGGTCTTCCTCTGGCATCAACCAATTGGTTGATGCCAGAGGAAGACCCTGCAGGTGACCAATAGGCTCACTCACACTGCCCTGTAACCCCTGACGACGAACCTGTGGATTTCCACTTCAGTCAACTCCCGCGATGCTGTGAAGATAAGGTAAGTTAGATGGGGAAGGGACCGGGGAGAGTAGTAGACGAAGGCGAAGATTCTTCGTGTGTGAGTCTTCGTCTACGTTTTACCGGCACTGTCTTCTCTTCTTCATGTCTTCGGAACGAACACGAAAACGCACTATTCGTGTTCGTTTTCATGTTCGCCCGAAGACGAATGCACAAGTCTAGTTAAAAGGCATATGATGGGACAGAGTGGCATATAGGGGGACACTTACACACCCAGACACTAATATACCCACCCAGACACTTACCTACCCACTCTGACACTTACCTACCCACCGAGACACTTACCTACCTACCCAGACACTAATATACCCACTCAGGCACTTCACTTACCGCGTTGCCTCAGCAGGCGCTTGCTGCAGCTCCCACGGGATTTCAGCATAACTCTGTGACCCTGCTAGGCCCCGCCTGCTTTGGGACGGCACAGTGCCGCCGGGTCCTGGTCCTGCAGCAATCTCCACAACCGGCTCTGCTTCCCCGCAGTGGGCGGGCTATCCCGGGAGCAGGAAGGTACGCGCGTATGCAACCTCGGCTGCTGCCGGCACTTTCGACGGCGCTCGGTGATAGACGCCGGCAGCAGCTGAGGTTACCGCACAGGAGGATCCAGGTCCCCTGCAGCGATGCGGGGGATCGGAATCTTAGTCTAATAGTCAGACCTCATTGGAGGTCTGATTAGAAGACGACCCCGATTACAAGACGAGGGGTATTTTTCAGAGCATTTGCTCTGAAAAAAACCTCGTCTTATAATCGAGCAAATACGGTATTTCGCAATAATACATCTTTACCAAACCAGTGCACTACTACTACTCTTAAACATAACCGTACATTAACCCTAAGCTATTTTTAGTTCTTGTCCCACATTTTTCCATTCGCATACCTGCCAACAGACCCTACTTTTTCAGGACAGTCCTGTTTTTTCCCAGTCCTGTCCTGTCAAATTTGGGTTTTGAAAGTAGCAAAGCTGCTGCTGCAATGTGTTTCTTAACCCCTGCTAGGAAACTGGGAGAAAACGAAGATGAAAACGAACACGAAGAATGTCCACGAATATTCGCCGGAACCGAAGACAGGAACGGGCAAATATTCGTAGAATACGAAGATTTTTTTTCTTTTGAAGACTAACACGAATACTTCGCCTGCGCCCAAGTCTGATTGTTATTGACAAGCTTGTGCATACTTTATGAAGAAAGTTACTGCTGATAAAGATCAACACGTGCCAATATAAGTTAAAAAATCTAAATGTAATTGTTTAGATTACCACGTTTTATTATGCATAATATACTGTTTCTAAGAATTTTACATTTCTTTTGTGTTTTACCAGGATTTATTGCAAACCTTACAATGCAGAGAGAATTCTTTCCAAGCAAAGAAGATGAAACTGGAGCAGCAAAAGCTTTGATGCGTTTGCAGGACACATACAAACTTGATACTGACACAATATCGAAAGGGAAATTGCCAGGTTAGCATTTATAGCTGTCTCCAGACATACCTCTGTGGTCGTCATCCTCTGTGATAAACCTTAGAAGGGAGTGTGCCACCGGGAACACCATGCTTTTTAGCCTGTGCTGGCTAGGCATAAGTATCCATAGGGGTCTATTCATTAAGAAGTCAAGAGTTCACATTGACTAAAATGTTGTTTGCTAGGGTATGTGACTTTTAATGTTGCAGCAAGTTACAAGTTTTACATTATGTACTTGTTTCATATTGTAGGAAGCAAATATGTTTCATCCTTGTCAGCTGACGACTGCTTTGGTATGGGCAAAACTGCGTATCATGATACTGATTATTACCATACTGTGTTATGGATGCAGCAGGCTCTGAAACTATTGGATGATGGGGAGGAATCCGTCGTTACTAAAGTTCAAGTTCTAGATTACCTCAGTTACACTGTGTTTCAACTGGGAGATATTCACAGGGCAGTGGAACTCACCAGAAGACTTCTGGTCCTGGGTAAGATAAAGACCATTTGTATACTAAACAGATCCAGCATTATGGCGATAATTTCCAGTGACATGATTTTTTTATGATATATGAACATTTGAGGATATCATAAGAATATTTTATCCTAAAGTCTCAGGTATAATATGCATAATTCATCCTTTTTCAGGAGTTCTAAAATGGGGGATGTATTTTACCTAAGAACATAAAACTGAAAAGAAAAAACTTTAAACAATGGTTACAGTACCACAATGCCACACTCCACTTATAAGTCCCTTCTGTGTGTGTGTATTTAAGGTTATAGAAATAAAGTTGTACTTGTGTATTATATACAAGTGCATGTTAAATCTGAGATTTTAACTGTGTTTTGTTGTAAACGTTTTTTGTTAAATTTGTAAAATTGAGATTTAGGTTTTGTCAGGAACTGGGTCCATACAGACGACTGTAATGACTCAGGGGGCGCCCAAAGATGGAGTTCAGTATGCAGTAGCGGAGTCACAGGACAGGGCCTGATGCAGGGCGACTGCACTCACACGGCACAAGACTGCAGGATGCTGCAGGCTGGGAGTGTGGAAGCTAAGCAGAGTAATAGCTGAAACATAGTGAGCAGGGGACAGGGAGACCAGGCAAGAAACATACATAATACAGGGCACAACAGGGAACAAGACAAAGAATAAACATAACCAGACAAGATATACATAATACAGGGCACTACATGGAACAAGAAAGGAATACTCAAGATCAGACATGAACAAGACAGGACACCCTTCTACCGGGAGAACAAGACAGGACACCCTTCTACCGGGAATACAAGACAGGACACCCCTCTACCGGGGATACAGGACAGGACACCCCACAGGTTACATCACAGACTGACACACATAAATACAGGAACTAGCCTAGAACTATATGATAACTATTGGAGATTCCATCACATCTTATGGCCATAGAATGCTTAGCCCACCACTACGCCAAAGTACTCCAATGACAGTGGGTCCTAACGCTAAACCCTGCTTACAGAGGTACGAAACAAACCAAACAAGAAATCTAAACACATAGCAATGAGACATACCTTTAGACTGCAGACTGCGACAAACATAACGGGTAGGGCACACCTATGAAGGAAACAGAGCTGAAGCAAAGAGCAGAACTAGGAACAAGGAATGGAAGATAAGGGCAGAGCATAAGGAAATCCAGGAATGGATTGAAGCAAAACAGAGAAACTGAAGCAAGATTGAGATATGCAGCTCCACAGCCTGGGTAGAACGTGACCGGTTTCTTACAAGTGTATATAATACATGTATATGTTCTGCCCATTGCATTTTTTGTGTGGTTAGAAGAGAAATCGGGTTAGAGAAATCTAATAATAGATAATCATGTTATTAAAATTCTGTTTCATACATGGGTTTTAACCATTCTACGTCAAATTATTATTATTTTTTTTGTACATTACAAGATACTACTCATGATCGAGCTTCTAGCAACCTGAGATATTTTGAGAAGTTATTGGAAAACGAGAAGACAGAAAAACAAGTAAATAAGACCTTAGTCACAGAGCCAGCTGAGCCTCGCCCAGGTTTCTATGAGAGGCCCTTGGACTACCTTCCAGAGAGAGAGACATACGAAGCTCTGTGCCGTGGAGAGGGAATCAATATGGTAAGTAAGAGATCCTATTGGTTGTTCTGTTTTGAATAGTAACATAGTAACATAGTTCATAAGGTTGAAAAAAGACCAAAGTCCATCAAGTTCAACCTATATACATATTGTGTCCCTACTGTGTTGATCCAGAGGAAGGCAAAAAACCCTTATGAAGCAGATGCCAATTGCCCCATACCAGGGGGAAAATTCCTTCCCGACTCCAAATATGGCAATCAGAATAAATCCCTGGATCAACGTTCTGTCCCTATTAATCTAATATCCATAACTTGTAATATTATTGCTTTCAAGAAACACATCCAGGCTCCTTTTGAACTCTTTTATTGAGTTTACCATTACCACTTCCTCTGGCAGAGAGTTCCATAATCTCACCGCTCTTACTGTAAAGAACCCCCGTCTGTGCTGGTGCAGAAACCTTCTTTCCTCCAACCGTAGAGGATGTCCCCTTGTTATAGATACAGTCCTGGGTATAAATAGGTCCTGGGAGTGATCTCTGTACTGCCCCCTTATATATTTATACATAGTTATTAAGTCCCCCCTAAGCCGTCTTTTTTCCAAACTAAATAACCCCAATTCTGATAATCTTTCTGGGTACTGTAGTCCTCCCATTCCCCTTATTACTCTGGTTGCCCGTCTTTGAACCCTCTCCAGCTCCACTATATCTTTCTTGTACACTGGTGCCCAGTACTGTACACAGTATTCCATGTGTGGTCTGACTAGTGACTTGTACAGGGGTAGAATTATTTCCTTGTCGTGGGCATCTATGCCCCTTTTGATGCACCCCATGATTTTATTTGCCTTAGCAGCAGCTGCCTGACACTGGTCGCTACAGGTAAATTTACTGTTAACTAAAACTCCTAAGTCCTTTTCCATGTCAGTCGTCCCCAGTGTTTTCCCATTTAATACATATTCCCAGCCTGGATTTTTCTTCCCCGTGTGCATAACCTTACATTTATCTGTGTTGAACCTACTCTGCCACATCCCAGCCCACGCCTCCAACCTATGCAGATCCATTTGTAATCGTGCGCTGTCCTCTATTGTGTTAACCACGTTACAGAGCTTAGTATCGTCTGCAAAGATTGATACTTTACTATGCAATCCCTCTACAAGGTCATTAATAAATATATTAAAAATAATAGGACCCAAAACTGACCCCTGTGGTACCCCACTAGCAACAGTCACCCACTCAGAGTATGTACCATTAATAACCACCCTCTGTTTCCTATCACTGAGCCAGTTACTTACCCACATACACACATTCTCCCCCAGCCCAAGCATTCTCATTTTATGTACGAGCCTTTTATGTGGCACCGTATCAAATGCTTTGGAAAAATCAAGATATACGACATCCAGCGATTCACCCCGATCCAGTCTTGAGCTCACCTCCTCATAAAAGCTGATCAGGTTAGTTTGACAGGACCGATCCCTTGTAAACCCATGCTGATATGGAGTCATACATTTATTTTCATTGAGATACTCCAAAATAGCATCTCTTAGGAAACCCTCAAACAGTTTACACACAACAGAAGTTAAACTAACAGGCCTATAATTCCCCGGGTCACTTTTTGCCCCCTTTTTGAATATTGGCACAACATTTGCTATGCGCCAGTCCTGGGGAACAGACCCTGTCACTATAGAGTCCTTGAATATTAGAAATAGGGGTCTGTCTATTACATTACTTAACTCCCTTAGAACGCGGGGGTGAATGCCATCTGGACCTGGTGATTTGTCTATTTTGATTTTTTTTAGGCGGCACTGCACTTCTTCCTGCGTTAGACAGGCGACATGTACTGGGGCATTTATCTCATCCTGCTGTATATTACCTGGCATTTCATTTTCCTCTGTGAATACAGCAGAGAAGAATATATTTAATAGATTAGCTTTTTCCTGATCCCCGTCTATAACTTCTCCCTCATTACTTTTTAAGGGGCCAACGCTTTCATTTTTAACCTTTTTACTATTTATATAGTTAAAGAACATTTTGGGGTTTGTCTTACTCTCTTTGGCAATGAGTCTTTCTGTCTCCAATTTTGCTGCTTTTATCTGATTTTTACATATTTTATTTTTTTCCCGATAGCTTTTTAGTGCTTCCTCACTGCCTTCCTGTTTTAGTAGCTTAAATGCCTTTTTTTTGCCATTTATTGCCCCCTTTACATTTTTATTTATCCACATTGGTTTTCTCTTGTTCCTGACTCTTTTATTCCCATACGGTATGTACCTTTCACAGTGAGAATTTAAGATATTCTTAAAAATCTCCCATTGAGCATCTGTACTCTTGTTTTTGAGGACATTTTCCCAATTTACAGTGTTAAGGGCTTCTCTTAGTTGATCAAACTTTGCCCTCCTAAAGTTCATAGTTCTTGTGGCTCCTCTAAGAGTTCCCTTACTGAAGGACAAGTTATAATGCATCATATTGTGATCACTATTTCCTAGATGCCCCCTGACCTGCACATTAGTTACTCTGTCAGGTCTGTTGGTTAATATTAAGTCCAGTAGGGCGCCCCCTCTGGTCGGGTCCTGTACCATTTGGGACAGATAATTATCCTTACTTATAGTCAGAAACCGGTTTCCTTTATGAGATTCACAGGTCTCGCTTTCCCAGTTTATATCGGGATAGTTAAAGTCCCCCATAAGAACCACCTCATTGTGATTAGCTGCCTTGTTTATTTGCTTTAATAATTGATCTTCTGCTGCTTCCATTATATTTGGTGGCTTATAGCAAACCCCGATCAGTATTTTATTATTTTTCTTTCCATATATTTCTACCCATAATGACTCCACATTATCATTTCCCTCACATATATTCTCCCGCAGTGTGGCCTTTAGGCTGGACTTTACATAAAGGCAAACTCCTCCCCCTTTTCGTTTTTTCCGATCCTTCCTGAATAGACTATACCCCTGTATGTTAACCGCCCAGTCATAGCTATCATCCAACCATGTCTCTGTTATACCCACGATGTCATAATTTTCTTCAGACATTATTAACTCCAGTTCGTCAGTTTTATTGGTCAGACTTCTGGCATTAGTAAGCATACAATTTAGAGGTGTATGGTTTTTTTCCCTATGAAGCCTATCCCTATTAACTATTCTAACCCCTCCCTCTGCTCCACCCCCAGGTACATTTATAAGCCCCAGCTCTCTATCTACACTATCTTCCCCTTCTATATTGTAGTTTCCCTCCCCAAAAAAGGTACCAAATTTATTATGAGAAAATATGTGAGTACACCACTGTACACATGTCTTCACAGCATACATGCTCTTCTTTACTAGTTACTTATTTCTACTGTGTAGAAAAATTAAACACATTAGTTGACATACTGGATACTCTTATTTACCATACATACATGCTTTGTTCAGCAGCGCAACTATATGGGTGCAGCTGCGAAGGTTTTTCCCCCTGTAGATCACCACACAAGACTTTGTAATGTTCTACAAAACATTGTTAATTAGATTCCTTTATTTGTTCATTGTTTTAAAGACTCCACGTAGGCAGAAGAGACTTTTTTGCAGATACTATGATGGAAATAAAAACCCTCTTCTGATCTTGGGTCCTGTTAAAGAAGAAGATGAATGGGACAGTCCACGTGTTGTGCGATACATTGATGTTTTATCTGATGAGGAAATAGAGAAAATAAAGGAACTGGCCAAACCAAGAGTAAGTGACAACACCACTACACATCTAATACAGTGCCTTCATAATTTACCTCTTTGAGTCTGTTTTCTGAAAATAAATGCACCAAGAAAAAAATTAGGCTTGACTTCCCATGCAAAACTGAAATGTCACTTTGTGATGTAATTTCTGAAAACTATACGACTTACATTGTCATCAAAGAGAAGGAACATGTTAATGGGAATTAACATGGGCATTCATACTAGAATTTTCTTTAGTATTGTTTTGTGATTTTTAGGTTTTTTAGTTTTTTTTTTCATTCAGACCAGTTGTTGTAACTTTAATAGTCAAGTTGTAGTGCTAAAACAAAGTTCTGTTTTAATCATGGGGCCTAGGTCCCGTTGAAGTACGTTTTGAAGTGTCTAACCTTTTCTCAAAGCCCAAAAATGTGCAATATTTACTCATAGTAAGTAATGTTCCTCGGGACTTGCCTAAAACAAAGGGGGAGTGGGACATGCTTTCTTCAGTCCCCATTAGTTGGATTGCCAGATGTTTCTACCTTCCACCTCCAAACAGTTTAGGAGAAATTTGATCTATGCAAGTCCCCACCATTTTTTGCATAGTTATTTAGTCAGTGGGGTATGTAGTAATGTGTACTTAGTATATAGGTGTTAGCATAAGCTGGAAAAAAAAGTTATGCATTAGTGTCCTTATTTCCCAGTTCCCTCTGTGTGCAAAGCATGCAGTAAATCCTGTCTTCAGTGCTATCCAGTGTTGTCCAGTCTAGTTGGACTTGTGACAAACTAAAGCCACAGTTTGCAGTTGTTTTTTTTAGCAAAATGAGGATTGCATATGGGATGTTTGACTCAATTTGTGTATTTTTAATGCGTGTAATGCAATTACTGCAGTGTTCAAGTCTCTAGGAGGTTTCTAGGTTACCTGGGGTTTTTAACAACAAGCTTCACAAGTACAAGAGGATTATGGTTAGGTGAGTAATTCTACATTAAGGGCCATTTTTAAAATGATGGGGGTTTCTGCTAAAGCATTTGGTATACAAGATAATGTTTTTTTTTTAAAAATATTGGTCAGAAAGATCCTCTGTAATTTCAGAACTACAAAATATACATAGCGTGAGGCAGTTTTGCACTTAATAAACATAATTCATCTCTTTGATTTTTATTCAGTGTCTCCAAAGTATATCCCTGAATATTATGTTTTTCATTATTCATCCAGTTGCTGTTTAAACGTCTATACAGACTCTGATAAAACTACTTCTGCAGGCAGAGAATTCCACATCCTTATTGTCCTTTCTGTGAAAAAACCTTTCCTTTGCCTTAGACTAATTCTCATTTCTTCCAGTTTAAATGTGTGACCACGTGTCCTATGCATACTCCTGTTTACGATTTCCAGACTATAGTTTCTATTGGTTCGTAATATATTTGTATAAGGCTATCATGTGCCCTTTGAGGTGCCATTTTTCTAAACTAGATTTAAATTTCTTTTGCCTTTTTTCATAACTTAAGTGTTTCATTCCTTTTATTAATTTTGTAGCCGCCTCTGCATTTTCTAGGGCTATAATATCCTTCTTTAGAATAGGTGCCCAAAATTGCACAGCATATTCAAGGTGTGATCTCACCATTGATTTATAAAAAAAATATTATATTTTTATCCCATGAATTGATACCCCTTTTGACTATACCTTACTGGCCTTAGCAACTGCTGACTGACATTGCACATTGTTGCCTAGTTTGTTGTCTATAACAATTCCCAAATCCTTCTCATTTGCTGTTATCCCTAATTCACTACCATTTTTTCACCGACTATTGCAAGATCATTTATAAATATGTTGAATAAAATTGGTCCCAGAACAGGGATACCACTTACCACTTTTGTCCAGCTTGAAAAAATTACCATTTATAACAACTCTCTGTACTCTATTATTAAGCCAATGTTCTACCCAAGAACAAGAATTTTCATTTGACACGGTTCCACACAATAGCTTAGTGTCACAGAGCTGGCTAGTCCGTCCGACTACCTCCGCTGTCTTGTGCTTCCTTAGCCTGGGACACACACACTTTCCCCGGTTTCTCAGTCACTAGCCGAGACTAGCAGTGTAGGGTAAAACCAAAACAAAGACTGATTTATTTCTCACACACAGGGCTGGATATATCCAGCAAAACACACATGGGGCAACAGGGGCAGTAACGGGATTAACAATACAATAGGGTCCCAACCTCCACTATCTTTTACTGGCCCAAATCAGTTCCAGGGATGGTCGGGGTAAATGTCTGTAGTAGTGGAACTGGGGGGAAGGGGGGGGCAACATAATAAAACACCATGGGGTGGAGGGGTCTGATATTAAACTAAAACAATGGTGGTCACTCCCTGCTTGCAGATCCTGGCTGTCTGCCAGAGAAAATCCCCTCAGTAAGTGATGAGATGATATACTGCTGGGGGTAGCCACAGGAGTCTTTACAAACCCAGGGCCCGTAGTCCATAGGGAGGAGGCTGGCTATCAGGCCTCTCCAGTGGTCCCAAGTAGATTTCATCCATTGCAACACCTTGATCTACACTTCTACTTACTTCTTTGTAGAATGCAATTGAGTTAGTTTGACATGACCTATGTTTCATAAAACCAATGCAGATTTTTGCTAATAACACTCTTCTTCCCAATGAATTCCTGAATATTATCCCTTAATAACCCTTCCAATACTTTCCCAGCTGCAGACGTTAAGCTCACAGGACTATAATTTCCAGGCAAAGAGTTTAACCCCTTCAATCCCCTATGGACGTACCGGGACGTCCAAAAAACGCCCATTAAGAAACCCCTATGGACGTACCGGTACGTCCAGCCCTTCGTGCAGGGTCAGGGACACATCCCTGCCGCTGCACGGGAGATCAGGGTGTTGGTGAATGTAGGGGATGTTGGTGAACACAATTTTCTGCAGTTGCACCTATTCTATACAAAATATAATATGAAATCTAAAGCAACATTGCAACATATGCAAAAACAAATATAAAAATACCTCAAAATTTGGCAGCAATTGGCGATAAAATCCCTGTTTGAAAAGTGTCAAAATGACCCTAGTTGTACACCTTGACTTATCTACTATTCATAAACATATAATTTTGGGGGGATAATCAGTATCTGTGACAACTATTGCAGTTATTAGACTACCATGCCAAATTTGAAAAAAATTACATTTTAAAAACGTGATGCATGCCTTGCAATATTTGCCCTATACTGGTCAAAATAGATGAAAATCTTGGCTTTATTGGGTGGTTTCCAAATAAGGACAAGTTAATGAATATATTTTGGATAATTTTTTCCCATTGATTCAATGTGTGTACAATTTGTATGTATACAAAACTGTAAAAAAAGAATGGAAAAAGATTAAGAAAAAATTGAATCTAATTAATAAGGTTCTAGATAATACGAAATTGGATACCATAGAACTTATTATTTCTAATATAAATTTAAGTATTTGGAAAAATGCGGGAATTGAAGAATTAAAAGATATTTTGCTTAAAGATAACATAAAATCTTTCATAGGGAGTTTAGGGAGTTTAGTATACCTAGCTCAGAAATATTTACTTATCTGAGAATAAAATCATTTATAATGCAAGCTAGATATAAAGAGGGCAAAGAACTTCATTGTAAACTTCAAAATGTGTTTAATAAACAAGATATAAAAAAAGCACTGTCTAAATCGTTTGAAATAATCAACAAAATGGACGAGAGTCCAATAACACCAATTATAACAAAATGGAATAGAGATACAACGAAACAAATAATAGAAATAAAGCAATAAACAATACTTATAATCTAATTCATTCCATAACAATTAGAGAGAATTATTTTAAATTAATTAACCCCTTGATGACAATTGCCGGTCCGGGCACGTCACGGAAATTCAAGTCGATAACGACAAATGACGTGCCAGGACCGGCACGTCTTTAAACGGGTGCAGAAAGCGATCTATTTTCGCTTTCTGCACCGAAACAGCATTGCTGTAATGCCTCGACCTCGAGGCATTCAGCAACGCCATTATCGGCACAAAGGGGCCATTTCTGGCCCCTCCCCGGGGCGTCAACATCCGCCATACATTGTATGGCGGCGGACGCCCGTTTTAAAAGCGTTTAGGAGGCGATCAACGATCGCCTCCGAAACTTAAATGGTGTCGCTGGAATGCCTCGATCAGGAGGCATCCAGCGACACCAAACACTTACCTGGGGATGGACTGTGACCGCTCCGGAGAGCGGTCACAGCCGCAGCTGCCTGTGATCTTCGCCATCAGCAAGATGGCGGCGGCCCGGGAAAAAAACCCAAAAAAGTCTAAAAAGTTTGCTAGACGGTCTCCAGATCCTCTAGAGAACTCTGGCTCCACTTGCAGGTTGAATATAGGTACTGCATTCAACCATGCAAGTCAATGGAGCTCAGCTTTCTAATCACAGTGTGATTAGAAAAAATAAATTAAAAATAAAATAAAATTAATAATGATTAGAAAAAAAATAGTAAAAAACCATTAAAATGTAAAAATAATTTCCCACTGATGTCACTATCAGGGGAACCTTCAAGTTGAAAAAAAATGTTAAAAAAATTTAAAAAAAGGCAAAAAAAAAAATATATATATATAAAAAATATATTTTTGTGAGCAAGTCCTAAAATTAGCATATTAGCTTAAAACAATTCTCGCATGGAAAGAGTTAAAATACTGGCATATTAAATGCCCATGGGGTGTCTGCTTTAAAAAAAATGTATGATTTGATGGGGTAAATTGAATTGGCCGGGTTCAACAAGGTCCCAATTAACACGGGGGGAAGGATGGCCACACATCTAATTTCCAATTAGAAAAATGCACACGTACCAAATGTGGCCTTTTAGTTCCCCCAAAAAATGACAAACCCATGCATGTGGGGTATCACTGTACTCAGGAGATGTTGCTGAACACATATTGGGGTGTCGTGTGACAGCGGCATATACCAGGAGCTGTAAATTCATACATAAAGTAGGTGTGTGTGGGAAAAATACACACACAAAAATACTACTGCAAACTTTGAAAAAATGCTGGTGGTAAAATGTGTGCATGCAAAGAGTTAAAATACCAGCATTTAAAATACCCTGGGGTGTCTAGTTTTCAAAAATATATGGTTTTGTTGGGCACACTGAAATGGCCCGGCTCAAAGACGTACCAAATAGGGCATGGGCAGTGGATCCCCAAATGCCAAAGTTCAACATTGAAAAATGTGCATGCCCCAAATGTGGCCCTTTTGCCCCCGAACAGCCAGGCAAAATCATTCATGTGGGGTATCACTGCGCTCAGGAGATGTTGCTGAACACATATTGGGGTGTTTTGTGATAGTGACATATACGAGAACTTTTTAATTCATACCTGAAGTAAAATGTGTGTGACAAAACAAATGCAAAAAAATGACTATTACAAAGTTTGACAAAGACTGGTGGTAGATATGGTGCATGGAAAGAGTTAAAATACTAGCATTTGAAATACCCTGGGGTGTCTAGTTTTCAAAAATATATAGCTTTATTGGGCACACTGAAATGGCCCGGCTCAAAGATGTACCAAATAGGGCATGGGCAGTGGATCCCCAAATGCCAAAGTTCAACATTGAAAAATGTGCATGACCCAAATGTGGCCCTTTTGCCCCCAAACAGCCAGGCAAAATCATTCATGTGAGATATCGCTGTACTCAGGAGATGTTGCTAAACACATATTGGGGTGTTTTTTGATAGTGACATATACCAGAACCTGTTTATTCATACCTAAAGTAAAATGTGTGTGAAAAAACAAATGCAAAAAAATTACTACCATAAAGTTTGACAAAGGCTGATGGTAGAATAATTGCTTGGAAAGGGTTAAAATACCAGCATTTGGAATACCCTGGGCTGTCTAGTTTTCAAAAATATATGATTTGATGGGGTAAATTGCATTGGCCGGCTTCAAAGATACCCGAAATGGCACATGGGGGGAAGAATTACCAGATTTGGAAAAAATGGCTTTGAAATAGCAAAACGCTACCTGTACTTATTGCTCCATAACGTGCAGAAAAAAGCAAAAAAACATAAAAACATTGGGTATTTCTAAACTCAGGACAAATAGTAGAATCTATTTAGCAGGTTTTTTTATTACCTTTTATAGATGAGTAAAAGATTTTTCAACTAAAAGTTAGAAACAGTCATTTTTTTCAAAATTTTTCACCATATTTTATACTTTTTTTAATAGTAAATAATATGATACAATCAAAACAGAAAAGCCCTTCTTGTCCTGAAAAAAACAATATCTAATGTGTGTGTGGGTTCAGTAAACGGGAAAGAAGAAAATTACAGCTAAACACGAGCAGCGCAGAAATGTTAAAACGGCCATTGTCACGAAGGGTACAAAAAGTAAAATCAGCCTTTGTCACGAAGGGGTTAATCAATGGTATCTAACTCCGACAAAAATAAAATCTATGTTTCCAAGTTCTTCAGATAGATGCTGGCGATGTAATCAGGAACGGGGAGATTATAAACACATATGGTGGACGTGTATAAAAGTAAGGCCTCTCTGGAGGTTTGCCTTTGAGCTCCTAGAAAAAATAGGTAATATTAAGATTAATAAAACTTTAGAAATCGCTCTGCTTCATATATTCCCATCTGAATTACCATTAAAAATAATAATAATAACTATCCACATATTGGCAGCCACAAAAGTAGTGATAGCAAGAAATTGGAAAGAAAGCAAACCTTTCTTATATCTACAATTGAGAAACCAAGTGTTATTTCAACTACAGATGGAGAAAGGCTTACATTGGACTAGTCCACAACAGAAAAGAAAAACAACTATATATGAGGACTGGATTATTAAACTAAATAACATATGAGTAATATAAGAATCAACACATATTCACGTTTTTGGTTTTTTTTGGTTTGTTTTTTAAGATATCAAATGGTGTATTATACAACTTACACCTAAGGATGATATCTTGACCTCTTAATTGTTAATTTTCTTCATTCTTTGATGTATTATTATATTTGATGTTTAATTTGTTTGTATGTATTGTGGAAAAAAAAAACAAAAATTAAAATAAAAGGGGGAAAAAAAAAGTATTTTTTTCTTTTCCCCCCCACTTTTTCCAGTTTATTTCAAACAAAACAATGTACTACCCAGCTTAATATGATTTCAAATGAAAGCCCTACTTGTGCTGAAAAAAACAATATATTATTTGTGTGGGTGCACTAATTGATAAGAGAGAAATTACAGTTGAAGAAAGACATAGCAAAAACACAAAAACGGCTCCGGTCCTTTAGCGATACCTTAGTATCAAAATCCCTGTCCTGAAGGGGTTAAATACTTGTGGGTGTTGACATTAACTTCCTTTAGTTGTTGTAGTACTTTGTCCTGAGTCATCCAATCACAGTTTGTCTGCAATTGTTTTCCAGAAATCATTTGCATATCTATTGCCATAGGTTCCTCCTTAATATAGGAAAATTGTTGATTTTGGGGTTGATTTTGCTCTTTCTGATTTTCTAGTTTAGCCCATCTAATCGCCTTTTGCATGCATTATTGGCTTCCTTATATCTTATATAGGATGCCTGTGATTTGTCTGATTTAAATGCTTTAAAAGCCCTTTTCTTATTTTTAATTTCTTAGTTTACTTCCCCACTAAGCCACATTAGTTTCAGTCTGTTTCTTTTATATTTATTACCCAATTATATATACTGAGAAGTATACCTTTCTAATATTTGTTTAAGGATATTCCAATTTTCCCTCAGTGTTTTCTTCACTAAACAGTTTATGCCAGTCAATATGTTGTAAATCTGCCCTTTAAAATATATGTTTTAGTATTTCCCATGTGCAATTTATTTTTTGAGTTTATTTCGAAAGGCACCATATTGTGATTATTACCCAAGTCCTCCCTGTTTGACAATAGATCAACATTGTTTGTCATAACAAGATCCAGACAAGAGTCTTTTCTAGTTGGTACTTGTACCAGTTGTGACATGAAGGTGTCATTTAACAGGTTCAGAAACCTGAATCCCCATGGAGAACTACTAGTCCTCTGTCTCAATTTATGTCCAGGTAATTAAAATCTTCAGTAATTAACATGTTACCCAGATGTGCAGCTTTTCAAATTTGCTCAAACAGCTGTTCCTCCTGATTAGTATTAACATTAGGTGGTTCATAACATATCCCAAGCTGATATCTACCCATAAAGCTTTCACATTTTCCTTGTCACATTCTACTTGCTTGATATTTGACTTGAGCTAATTGTTGACATTCAAACATACCCCACCACCTTCCCTGTTTTTTCTATCCTTCCTAAATAATGTGTAACCATTTAAACTAACTGTCCAGTCATGCATCTCATCCCACCATGTTTCCATTATCCCTGCCTGTCACTTATATATATATATATATACCCAAAATGACTTGTGATCAGATCTGAACTGGTAATAAAAACCAGCCCTTGGACTAAAGTGAATACAAGCCCCATATTTCATAGTGCCATTATTTTTGCATACAGCAGAGTTCGACAAACCCCTTGCACCAGGTCGCCATGGTGACTAGAAACTAGACTTGGGCACCAGGGGGCTCTTCGTGTTCGTCTTCGTGCTCGTCTTCGGGGGGGAAAAAAACCTTCGTATTCCGCGAATATTCGCCCGTTCCTGTCTTCTCTTCGGGCGAATATTCGCGGACATTCTTCGTGCTCGTTTAATCTTCGTTTCCTTCCCGGTTGCCTAGCAGGGGTTAATACGGGGTTAACAACACATCGGAGCAGCAGCAGCTGCCGTGAAGGAACGTGTGTGCAACTCTATTGGTCGTTTCGGCAGGGGGCTGGTCTGGCATCAACAAGTGAATTGCAGAACGCACTTCATTTGTTGATGGCAGGCCAGCCCCCTGCCGAAACGACCAATAGAGTTGCACACACTTACTGAGGTGTACTGTACACAAAATGACCTAGAGACAAATGCTCCAAGGAACTTGGCCTCCGTTTATCATACACAGTCACACATCCATAGATGTTTAATAAAAGAATAGGGATTATTTTACATTTTTAAATTGATTTTGGACCACTTGTAATACATGCCTAACATTTGCTACCTATTCACAATGGCATACTTTGCAACAACCCAACCTTTACTGGACAGGACTGGAAAAAAGCAGGACTGTCCACCAAAATCTTAGGTGTGTTGGCAGGTATGCGGATGGAAAAATGTTGGACAAGAACTAAAAAATAGCTTAGGGTTAATGTACGGTTATGTTTAAGATTAGTAGCAGTGCACTGGTTTGGTTAAAGATGTATTATGTCTAAATAATAATTTAATTTTAATGGGTTTTAAAAAATTAAGGGGTTTATTTAAATGTATTTTAAAGTTAGATTTATTATTTAGTACTTTATTATATTTATTTAATGTTTATACTAGTGCTACCTACCGAGCTATAACTACCAACGTGTATTTGCATACCTAGATAGCTAAATTAGATGGGACAGGACTGGAAAAAAGCAGGACTGTCCCTGAAAAAGTTGGGTCTGTTGGCAGGTATGTGGATGGAAAAATGTTATAGTATGAAGTGTGAGTTATAGCGTTAATGCTAGTGAGTGTAGAAGTGAAGGCCAGGACAAATAACAAGAGGAAAGGTCCTTGTGATTTGTGCATTGTACGTGTATGTGTTATGTGTGTTGTCACTGTGTGTTATATGTGTTATGTATTATGTCACTGTGTTATTTGTGTTATTGTGTTATGTTTGGTTGGTTGGTTGTGTATCAGAAGGAAAATAATGAAATGGAAATGGAAAAGGAAATGGAAAAGGCGAATGAGTGGGCAATTGGCGACCCACTCACCTGTTTCACCCCAGAGCAAAGCATCCAAACACTGTCAGTCCTAGACGTTTGGCAGCGGACTTCCAGAGCTCAGACACAAGGCCCTAGCGTAAGCTGGCCACTCCGGCGGAGGTAGCAGGCGTTGCCACACCGCAAACAGACGCAGCCAGGGGGGAGAAACTGCCCTTACCATTAGGGACATTTTGGGCATGACTCTAGCCAGGAAGCGAACTGGCACAGAAGAGATGCTGGCACCACCACAACCACCACCACCACCACCAGCAGCAGCATTGAAAAATGGGAAAGGCGAATGAGTGGGCAATTGGCGACCCACTCACCTGTTTCACCCCAGGGCAAAGCACCCAAACACTGTCAGTCTTAGACGTTTGGCAGCAGACTTCCAGAGCTCAGACACTAGGCCCTAGCGTAAGCTGGCCACTCCGGCGGAGGTAGCAGGCGTTGCCACACCGCAAACAGACGCAGCCAGGGGGGAGAAACTGCCCTTACCATTAGGGACATTTTGGGCATGACTCTAGCCAGGAAGCAAACTGGCACGGAAGAGATGCTGGCACCACCACCACAACCACCACCAGCAGCGGCAGTGAAAAATGGGAAAGGCGAATAAGTGGGCAATTGGCGACCCACTCACCTGTTTCACCCCAGGGCAAAGCACCCAAACACTGTCAGTCTTAGACGTTTGGCAGCAGACTTCCAGAGCTCAGACACTAGGCCCTAGCGTAAGCTGGCCACTCTGGCGGAGGTAGCAGGCGTTGCCACACCGCAGACAGAGGCAGCCAGGGGGGAGAAACTGCCCTTACCGTTAGGGACATTTTGGGCATGACTCTAGCCAGGAAGCAAACTGGCACGGAAGAGATGCTGGCACCACCACCACAACCACCACCAGCAGCAGCAGTGAAAAATGGGAAAGGCGAATGAGTGGGCAATTGGCGACCCACTCACCTGTTTCACCCCAGGGCAAAGCACCCAAACACTGTCAGTCTTAGACGTTTGGCAGCAGACTTCCAGAGCTCAGACACTAGGCCCTAGCGTAAGCTGGCCACTCCGGCGGAGGTAGCAGACGTTGCCACACTGCAAACAGACGCAGCCAGGGGGGAGAAACTGCCCTTACCATTAGGGACATTTTGGGCATGACTCTAGCCAGGAAGCGAACTGGCACAGAAGAGATGCTGGCACCACCACAACCACCACCAGCAGCAGCATTGAAAAATGGGAAAGGCGAATGAGTGGGCAATTGGCGACCCACTCACCTGTTTCACCCCAGGGCAAAGCACCCAAACACTGTCAGTCTTAGACGTTTGGCAGCAGACTTCCAGAGCTCAGACACTAGGCCCTAGCGTAAGCTGGCCACTCCGGCGGAGGTAGCAGGCGTTGCCACACCGCAAACAGACGCAGCCAGGGGGGAGAAACTGCCCTTACCATTAGGGACATTTTGGGCATGACTCTAGCCAGGAAGCGAACTGGCACAGAAGAGATGCTGGCACCACCACAACCACCACCACAACCACCAGCAGCAGCATTGAAAAATGGGAAAGGCGAATGAGTGGGCAATTGGCGACCCACTCACCTGTTTCACCCCAGGGCAAAGCACCCAAACACTGTCAGTCTTAGATGTTTGGCAGCAGACTTCCAGAGCTCAGACACTAGGCCCTAGCGTAAGCTGGCTACACTGGCGGAGGTAGCAGGCGTTGCCACACCGCAGCAAGTGCAACCAGGGGGGAGAAACTGCCCTTACCATTAGGGACATTTGAGGCATGACACCAGCCAGGAAGCGAACTGGCATTGAAGAGACGCTGGCACCACCAGCAGCAGCAGCAGAATTGGGAAAGGCGAATGAGTGGGCAATTGGCGACCCACTCACCTGTTTCACCCCAGGGCAAAGCATCCAAACACTGTCAGTCCTTGGCGTTTGGGAGCGGACTTCCAGAACTCAGACACAAGGCCCTAGCGTAAGCTGGCTACACCGGCGGAGGTAGCAGGCGTTGCCACACCGCAAACAGACGCAGCCAGGGGGGAGAAACTACCCTCTCCATTAGGGACATTTAAGGCATGACACTAGCCAGGAAGCGAACTGGCAGAGAAGAGACGCTGGCACCACCACCACCAGCAGCAGCAGCATTGGGAAAGGCGAATGAGTGGGCAATTGGCGACCCGCTCACCTGTTTCACCCCAGGGCAAAGCATCCAAAGACTGTCAGTCCTTGGCGTTTGGGAGCGGACTTCCAGAACTCAGACACAAGGCCCTAGCGTAAGCTGGCTACACCGGCGGAGGTAGCAGGCGTTGCCACACCGCAAACAGACGCAGCCAGGGGGGAGAAACTACCCTCTCCATTAGGGACATTTAAGGCATGACACTAGCCAGGAAGCGAACTGGCAGAGAAGAGACGCTGGCACCACCACCACCAGCAGCATCAGCAGCATTGGAAAAGGCGAATGAGTGGGCAATTGGCGACCCGCTCACCTGTTTCACCCCAGGGCAAAGCATCCAAAGACTGTCAGTCCTTGGCGTTTGGGAGCGGACTTCCAGAACTCAGACACAAGGCCCTAGCGTAAGCTGGCTACACCGGCGGAGGTAGCAGGCGTTGCCACACCGCAAACAGACGCAGCCAGGGGGGAGAAACTACCCTCTCCATTAGGGACATTTAAGGCATGACACTAGCTAGAAAGCGAACTGGCAGAGAAGAGACGCTGGCACCACCACCACCAGCAGCAGCAGCATTGGGAAAGGCGAATGAGTGGGCAATTGGCGACCCGCTCACCTGTTTCACCCCAGGGCAAAGCATCCAAAGACTGTCAGTCCTTGGCGTTTGGGAGCGGACTTCCAGAACTCAGACACAAGGCCCTAGCGTAAGCTGGCTACACTGGCGGAGGTAGCAGGCGTTGCCACACCGCAGCAAGTGCAACCAGGGGGGAGAAACTGCCCTTACCATTAGGGACATTTGAGGCATGACACTAGCCAGGAAGCGAACTGGCAGAGAAGAGACGCTGGCACCACCACCACCAGCAGCAGTAGCAGCATTGGGAAAGGCGAATGAGTGGGCAATTGGCGACCCGCTCACCTGTTTCACCCCAGGGCAAAGCATCCAAAGACTGTCAGTCCTTGGCGTTTAGGAGCGGACTTCCAGAACTCAGACACTAGGCCCTAGCGTAAATTGGCTACACCGGCGGAGGTAGCAGGCATTGCCACACCGCAGCAAGTGCAACCAGGGGGAGAAACTACCCTCTCCATTAGGGACATTTGAGGCATGATTTCAGCCAGGAAGCGAACTGGCAAAAGATACTGGCACCACCACCAGCAGCAGCGTTGGAAACGGAAAAAGGTGAATGAGTGGGCAATTGACGACCCGCTCACCTGTTTCACCCCAGGGCAAAGCATCCGAAGACTGTCAGTCCTTGGCGTTTGGGAGCGGACTTCCAGAACTCAGACACTAGGCCCTAGCGTAAATTGGCTACACCGGCGGAGGTAGCAGGCATTGCCACACCGCAGCAAGTGCAACCAGGGGGAGAAACTACCCTCTCCATTAGGGACATTTGAGGCATGATTTCAGCCAGGAAGCGAACTGGCAAAAGATACTGGCACCACCACCAGCAGCAGCGTTGGAAACGGAAAAAGGTGAATGAGTGGGCAATTGACGACCCGCTCACCTGTTTCACCCCAGGGCAAAGCATGAAAGTCTGTCAGTCCAGGAGCGGGAGCGGACTTCCAGAACTCAGACACTAGGCCCTAGCGTAAATTGGCTACACTGGCGGAGGTAGCAGACGTTGCCACACCACAAACACGTGCAACCAGGGGGAGAAACTACCTTAAACATTACAGAGAAAAAAAATTAACTTTCCAAGCTAAGAGCTGGGTAACCCAACTTGGGCAGATTGAATTTAAGAAAGGCAATCTGCTCCATCAGATGAGGTGCCATGCATGAGCGCTGTGGACTCAGTATGTTTCCAGTCATAGAAAACACGCGCTCACTTTGAACAGTGGTTGGCGGACATGATAGTAGCTGCTGCGCAACCCATGAGAGTGCAGGCCACACACTCTTCTTTTCATCCCAGTAGCTAAGAGGATCAACATTAGGCGCAGAAGGAACTTCACAGAGGTAAAGTTTGACCATTTCAGCAGCACTACTCTCCTTTCTGCTGCTAGCTCTGTCAGATGGTCCAACTATACTCCCAAGTGCCTCTTCCCAAAACGCAGCTGCTCCACTCAGCTGTGTTGTGCTGCTTGTGGCACTGCTGCTGATGCTGCTGCTAGGAGTAGCAGACCACATCATCTCTTCCTCCTCCTGCACCTCTCCCTCCTCGGACAGCATTCCCATTTTACGTTGCCAGTCACGCACCTTGTTGACCAATTGCTCCCGGTAGCTACTGAGAACATTAAATTTCAAAGCTAGCTTTCCCTTAATTCTTGGATCGCAAAGGCACGCTAGCATCATTTCGGGACTCTCTTCCATTCGTTTGCGAAGGTGTACTTTTAGCAGATCCTTCAGCTTCCTGGCTATGGCTGCTACGTCAGGATGTAGAGTGCCACCTTGAACAGCCTCACGGTTTCCAAGGAACACATCCATCTTGCTGCCTAGATGGGAGAACACTGGGATTACCTGGGCCAGACTGGCAGTGTTTGAGCTTAAATTTTCTGTGGCATCCCTGAATGGTTTAAGGACTGCCACTAGCTGGGCGATCACTGTCCAATTCTCCCTATTCAATGGAGAGGTAATCCCAATATTGTGCTCTGAGGCAAGATTATGGATTGCCCTCTGCTGCTCCAAAATCCTCTCCAGCATGTCTAACGTGGAGTTCCACCGTGTACTGACATCCTGGCGTAGGCAGTGTACGGGAAGACCTGACCTCTCTTGCTCTTCCCTCAAAAGTTGGCTAGCCTTAACACTATGGTGAAAGTGCCCAGCGATCTTTCTGCAGCGGGACAGAACTACTGCTGCCACATTAGTTCCTTCTGACATTGCTGCCTTCACTACAAGATGTATGATGTGGGCTGCACAGCGCACACCAACAATATGACCATCTCGCAGCGCTTTCACCATATTGGCACCTCCGTCAGTTACCACAAAACCAACTTCAACATTGGTGCCCGCCTCTGCTCCCACCCAAAGGCTAAACATTTTCCTCATTGCATGCAGAATATTTTGGGAAGTGTGCTTTTCATCCATCACTTCTGCATGGAGAAGGAAAGATCGGTAGCCTGCTGCAGCAGCTTCCTTAGACACACCGGGCTGCCACCAGTGTGCTGTCAAAGAAAGGAAGGCATGCTGGCCGCTAGGTGCACTCCACAAATCTGTAGTGAAATGAACAGACTGACCAGCAGCCTTGGAAAGCTCCTCTTTCACTGCTGCAACACAGGACCGATACAATGAGGGGACAATGTTCCTGCTGAAAGTGGAACGTGACGGAACTGTATATTGTGGAGCCACAGCCGCCATCAATTGTTTGAAAGGCTCCCCTTCGATCATAGAGAAGGATGCCCCTCCAACAGCAATGAACTGACCAATCAGTCGCGTTACTTTATTGGCCTGCTGTTTGGGCATTGACCTTTTGGATTGGAATGCCACAAATTGTTCCAGGGTGGGCTGGACATGCAGTGCTCCAACCTGCCTTGGTCTCTGGCTGCCAGCACTAGCCGCCGCTGCTGCTGCTATTGGCTCAGAAGAAGAAGCTGTTGGGGTTTTTCCACGGCCACCAGCTATGCTGCCTGCACTAAGTTTTACTTCTGCATTTTTCCAATAGCACAGCGTTGTGTTGAGTGCTGAGGTGATGCTTCATGCTAGCACTGGTAAAATGGCCAGACACTTTCCCTCTGCTTATTAGCTTCCCACAATGTTTGCACTTTCCATAGCGCCCTTCTTCAACATTTTCAAAGTGCTCCCAAATTGGGGCGCGCATAGCCTTGGAGTGTGCCTTGGGTGCTGCTCCTACTGCTCGGGGTGGATGAACAGAGGCAGAACTAGTGGTGGTGGGACTGGTGGTAACAGTACTGGCCATAGTGGGACTGCTAAATGCTTTAGATTTGCTAGGTTTTGCTGCTGCTGCTGCTGCTGCTGGTGGTGGTGGTGATGGTTATGATCGTAGCGGAGAAGGTGGAGGCTCAGGGGAAAATTGTGCACTAGTCATTTGGACACTGCTCCCTGAGGAATCTGATTCATGACCACTCATCTCCTCTACTTCCTCTGGCTCATAGTCTAGCTCTTCATTAGCCAGATCGAATGGAATTCCTGCTAGGCTGGAGCTAAGACTGATATCGTCGTGAGACTCGTGACTAGTAGTAGTGCGAGCAGGAAGAATAGACTCTGCACTTGGCCTCTCAGTCTCAGGCTCCTCTGCTACCTCGCTAGGTGGAGTCCCACTATGTGTAGCCCTCTCTCTAACTGTCTTTACAAAAATTTTGTAAGGACTTGGTGGCTTGCTAGAGGTACTAGGAGGACATGGCGTGGCGGTACCAGTGGGAACAGTAGGCGCAGCACTAGTGGTGGTAGAGGCGGTGGGGGTGGTGGTGGTGGTTTTCCCTACAAAGGAATGAGATCGCTTTTGTTTGGGACCCCTCTGAGTCTTGCTGCTAATTTGGCTCTGCTTGGTACCTTGCATGCTGCTTGTGGATGGGGAAGATGCTGCTTGGGGCAAAAGGCACTTCTTTTTAGTCACTGGGCTGGTACTACTTGTGCTACCCTTTAACTTTGAACGTGCTTCTGGTGCTTTAGGCTTTCCGTAAAAAACCATAGAGCTTGTGGGCCTAGCCGCACTACTACTGCCTGCTTTTGGTGCCTTTCCTTTACTTGATGATCCTTCAAGCAATGCTTCCCCAAATGATAAGCGAGAGCTTGGCCTACTTGGCCGACTAGACTGACGCAAAGGCTGCATCTTAGAACTGCTGGTGGTGGTGGTAGATGGAGCTTGTCCCTCCTTAGTCCCAAAAGGAGGATCCATTTCAAATTTTGTGTTGTGTGTGTAGTGTAGTGTAGTGTTTAAAAAACTATAAAAAAATAAAAAATAAAAAAAAGGAAAAACGAATTAAAGACAAAAAAATTAGAGGAAGTTATCTTCAGTGCTACTGCTTAAAAAGTAAAACTATGCACTACTGCACTGTGCTGTTGTGTGCAATTTGGCAAAGTGCTAAAGTTATTTAAATTATTAACTCAAGATTAACTATTTAATAACTAGCAGTATTTTATTTTTAATTTGAATTGACACGGGCCTAAGAGCTTAGCCTACTACTATGCTAGCCTAAAGCTATATTTCCTTACTATAGGCAGACGCTCTCAAACCCACTAAGCTAAAGTGAGGTTAAATCATATTCAGTATGATTTATTAATTAATATTAAGTTATATAATATTAATAGATTAGAAATAATTTACTTATATATTATGTATTATGGATAGAAGAATATAGATTATGAATTAGAATTTAGAATTAGAATTACTTATATTATAGATTATGAATTAGAATTTATATTGTTATATATTATTTATAATATATTATAGATTAAGATTAAAGAAGATTAGAATTATTTTAGTACTACAGCTAGTAGCTTGAAGCTTTGCTTAGTACAGCTCGTCACAGTCAATTTTTCTTGAAAAGAATTAGAAATAAAATAAAATGTCACAGCAAAACAGTTAGCTTCACTGCTTGCTGAACAAAAACACACAGCACTTATGCGGCTGCACTCACTAGCCCAACACTAGGGGTACTTTTAATAAAATTGAAATAAAATGTAAAATAAATGAGAAAATCTTTGCAAAACAGTTAACGTCACTGCTTGCTGATCAAAAAAAAACACAGCACTTATGCGGCTGCACTCACTAGCCCAACAAGTTCACTTCACTGATGGACTGAGGTGAGCAAAACAAATGAAATAAAATGAAAGATTATTAATTAAGAAAAATTGACTTGGTCTCTTGCTGTTGCTAAAACAAAGCACAAACTATAGAGCTGCAGCACGAGTACTAATAAGATTAGCTGAACTATACGCTAGTAGTAATTAATTAATATTATTACTTTTATTTATAGCTAATTTAATTAACTATTAAGATAAGAAAGAATTATAGAATTATTGATATTACTGATTTTAGATTAGACACTAGTAGATGTCTTGAATGTCTACAGTACACTCTACACTAGTATACTATTACTAACTATAACTGACAAATATATATATAATTTTATAATGAATTCAATTATTAATTATATTAATTAATATTACTGATTTTAAATTAGACACTAGTAGATGAATGTCTACAGTACACTCTACACTAGTATACTATAGTATATATATATATGACTGACAAATATATATATATATATAATATTATAATGAACTATTAAATTATAGACTCTATTAAATTATTATTTATAAATTCTATTTAATTTATTTAAGCAGGACAGGCAGTAGGCACTAGTGCCAGCCCAGGGCAAGGGCACCCCAGTGCCACTGAGACACTGGGTGCACTGTCAACTCAACAGCACTTACACTACAGTTGATGACAAATTAAATCAAAATTAAATTAATCAAATTATTATTATTAATTATATTAAGTAGCACTGAAGTGAGGATGAAGTACACTGTGAGAAATGGCAGGCTAAGGCTTACCAGTCTCACACAGAACAGAACAATCTCTCTGTAACGCTCGGATGCAGCACAGCAGTGTTGCCAAAGCAGTCACAGCGAAAAATGAATGGATCTCTCAGGCAAGCTCTGGTCTTATAAAGGCGCCTTCAGAATTCAAAAAACAGCAGCACAGGCATTGGACGAGACCCTTAGCGTGACGTCACAAGAGTGAGCTGATTGGACAGACGAGATCAGCTCACTCCTGTTTGAAATTTTGGCGGCTGCGCGGCAAAAACGAAGACGATCACGAAGAATCTTCGATTCTTCGTGGTTGTGAGTCTTCGTCTTCTCCTACGTTTTGCCGGCACTGTATTCTCTTCGGCGTGTCTTCGGAACGAACAAAAAAACGGCCTCTTCGTGCTCGTTTTCATGTTCGCCCGAAGACGAATGCGCAAGTCTACTAGAAACCACTCCAGTGTGTATATGCATATTGTTGGAGTCAGTCTGTGAGTGTGTGTGTGTGTATACTCTAGTGTCAGTGTATGTGTGTATGTATAGTGCCAGAGTCAATATGTATTGTAGTGGGAAATTCAATGTGTATGTGTCTATAGTGTTAGAGTGTGTAATTTTATACACAGATCAGCCATAACATTATGACCACGTGCCTAATGTTGTGTAACCCTTTTTGGGGTTCGGGCTAGGCCCAGTAATGGATAATCTAAATGCTTTAGCATACCAAGACATTTTGGACAATGCTCTGCTTCCACCTTTGTGGGAACAGTTTGGGGTTGACTATTTCAGCATGACTGTACCCCAGTGCACAAAGCAAGGTCCATAACGACATGCTGTAATGAGTTTGGCATGGAAGAACTTGACTGGCCAGCACAGAGCCTTAATCTCAACCCCATCAAACACCATGAGGATGAACTGGAACGGAGATTGCGAGCCAGACCTTCTCATCTAACACCAGTGCCTGACCTCACAAATTCTCAACTGGATAAATATTCCCACAGAAACACTCCGAAATCTTGTGGAAATCGGTGTCAGATGAGTGCAAGCCGTTATAGCTGCAAAGGAGGGACCAACTACATAATTAATGTTTTATGTACTTAGAGTGCTAGTCCCTTGTCCCAATACCTTTTGTCCATATAGTGGATATATCAAATGAGATATGAATATTATATGCAAGCCCTGCATTGCAGGTATGGATCCAATAAGAGACTTACAGATTCACAGAAATTATTATAACATTTTTTATAGTAACATCCTAACTAGATTGAAAATGTAAAAAAATGTAAAAAAAAAATGTTTAAGTGTATAGGGTGCAAGTGTTTCGAGTTGGAATGGCTGTGTGTTTGTCTGTGCAAGTATATGGTGTTGGAGTGGCTATGTGTGTATGCATGTATGTGTAAGGTATTAGACTGTTTGTATCTGTAAGTGTAGAGCTGCCCCTGGTCATTATCACACTTCATAATTCATTATCATACCCCCCAACCACCATATTCATATCTCCCACCATCATCATAATATTACTCTCCACCATAATTTCCATTCCCTATCATTATCACCCCATATTGCACCAAATCACCCCCATCCATCTCTATACATATCATTGTTTGCTCTTCATACCTCCCTCCAGCATACCCCACCCAATGTGTTAATCCATTTACCAGATACAGATCTATTTTACGGCCGTGGCTGCAATGCAGACTGCCGGTGTTAATACATATACACTGACCTTATGTACCCCTGCCCATGTACACATATGCACATATACTGCCCTTACACATGACTCCCCCTTATGTACGCCTGCCCATAAACAGTCATATACCTTGCCCTTACACATACTTGCCCATAAAAACACATATACACTGCCCATACACACATAACCACTGCTCATATACACACACCTACCCATAAACAGACATATACCTTGCTCATATACAAACATATGCACTGCCCATACACACACTCACTGCCCATATACACACGTATACGCAGCCGTTACGCACGCCTGCCCATATACACATATACATTGCCCTTATGCATGCCTGCCCATATAAAAACAAATACACTGCCCATACACACGCCTACAGTGCAGTGGCGTCTCCAGCTTTCATATTTAGGGGGGGCACATGGGGGGGCAAGGACCAAAGTAGGGGGGCCAATTATAAAATGCTACATATACACTATATATAATAATCCATATACCCTAAAACAACATAATTAGCAAGACTTACCACACCTGTAGTGCTAGGAGTGTCTGTACCCGGCGTGTACCATCCCCCAGTGCGCATGTGCATTACGTCACCTGCTACGTCCGGATCTCAGACGTTCAATCTATGTGCTGGGTAATCATGGCAACATGTAACTGCAAGGAATCTGCATAGTACTATACACACGTTTACATATATATACATAGAGACCGAGATGCCAGTATAAGAGACACGGACTATGCAGATCCTTGCACCATAAATAAACATGTGATTATAAGCACCTGGCACTTGGAGATATATATGATTGATCCAATATACAGGATTATAGCACTATATACACTTTTTTATACATACATATATAGAGACTGAGATGCCGGTACATGGGACACGGATTATGCAGATTCCTGCACTTTAAATACAAATGTTACTATAAGGATCCGGCACTCAGATATATACCTATATTCATATTAGTTGTTCACGTCACATTTTCAACAAAAATGTTTACATATTTTTCGAAACACTTTTTAAATACTATACATATTTGCCTCTATATTTATCAATTTCAACCTAGTAATCACAGTTTACTTGTTGAGCACAATAATAGATATACATTTATAAAGGCATATATAGAGGTTGGGATTCCGGTATATTAGATTTGTACTATGCAGATTCCTTGCAGTTTAAATATACATGTTACACTGAAACGGATTATATAATGAGGGGTATTTTTCTGAGCGTTTGCGCTGAAAAAAACGTCATTTTATAATCGATAAAAATCGATTCAACTAATCGATAATGAAATTCGTTGGCAACGATTTTCATTATCGATTTTATCGATTAGTTGTTGCAGCCCTACTATGTTTGCACTCCCTGGCAGTGTGCGCAGCAATTGATCCTGAGTGCCAGAATATAACGTCATATCCCGCCCCTCTGCATCAATTGCCGGTCAATAGTGCTAGGCAGCACATAATCCGAGGTCTGAAGTGAGAGGGAGAGCTGTGATGTCCCCAACCGGTCCTGGTCATATGGTAGTAGGAGCCATCTCGATGCCTACTACTCAAACCAATGGAAATGGGATATATTTTGGAAAAGGGAATTCCAGGTGCCGACACACCTTTGTCTAGGGGTAAATAGCTTAAATCCAGGTAGCTCGACTAATCACAAGAAAATGCTTCTTTGATAAGAAAATAGAGGGTTTAATGCTGTGATGAAGCCTATGAAGGCTAACACACACAGGGTTACATTGGTAATGAAGATGTATGGTAACAACAATAAAGATGTAAGTAACTGCAACAAGAATGTAAAGATTGTAACAAAGTATTGGGGGAGACACAATTCTTATAGGGACAATGACATCTTGTATACAATGTAAGATCTAAAGCCTCACACTAAACAAAAGCTTCAGGTTTCTTTTACAGATCTTATCACACATTATTTACAAACAGACCCTACTGCTTTCACAGACAATGCAATACATGATTTATGTGGTGTGGGCTTCAGGGAGCTACATTTGCACTTAAAAGTCGCTGCCTGTCCTTTCTCTGTGCATGTGAATTCAACTGGCCAAATGTTGTTTAGTTAGGTCAGATCACTTTAACGCCTTTTACACCTACAATGACTGTAATACATATTTGTAATATAAATATGTTATTGTGTGCCCTAAGGTGTCTGACATAGTCTGCATGCTACCTCCACACAGTGCACTCCTCGCCTCAGTGGAGGTCAGTGGCACTAGGTGAGGCGGACCAGCTGGGAAATTTCCTGGTATCCTGGTAGGCCAGTCCGGCTCTGCTTCTAATGGCGGCAAAACGTGGCAAACAAATTCACAAATTTTCTGTGCTTTTGCCGTTTGTTTCATTGAGGGCCCACCTCGTTATCAGATAATGGAACCAAAGCACGAAATTGGGAATTTTGTTTAAAAATAAAGTTTGTGCGAATCCGAAATTCTATACTGTACAGAAACCCAATGATTCTGCGTGAGAATTTTTGTTTAACTAAGTAGTTGTTTTGAGTAATTTCCTGTATTAACTCCTGCTGGACAACAGAGGTAAGTTGGCATTGAAAGTTAGTTAGTTTCTGCATTATTCTGGATAATAACTTGATTAACTTGTGTCTTTTTTCAACCTTACTTATTATGTAATTATTATGTAACTATGCATTTATATGTAAAACATAAGTGGTTTACTTTTGTAACTACATGAAGAATAAGCTTCATTGATTTCCATAGCTATGTTATATTTTTGTATTATGCTGCAGGCATAATTTAGATGATATGTGAAATTAGTGATAAGTGAAGGTTCCCTTAATAGACTCAGTTCTTCAGTATTAACAATTTAAATGGCTGATACATGCATTACCTTAAAATGAGGCCAGTATTTCTAAGAGTTAGTTAACTGGGAGCAACAGTCAACAGTAATTTCTTTATACCAGTTAAACACTGGCTACATACGCTAAAACGTATGTACTTCTTTTCTATGTAAGTATATTATTGGCCTTTTATATTAAAAAAAGATTAAGAAAAAGAAATACTATGTTGCTAATTTAATAAAACTGTTTTTTTTCACCCTATACAGCTGGCAAGAGCCACAGTACGAGACCCTAAAACTGGAGTCTTGACAGTTGCCAACTACAGAGTATCTAAAAGGTATGATTCCTATTACAAAGATAATACATTTTACAAACTTGTGTCACATCTTATTACAAATAATACATTAAGCAAAAGCATATAAACCAAGTAAAACATTGTGTTTAAAAGTGACTATTGTGATAAATATTCTTTGCATCATAAAACCTTATTGTGCATAAAACCCATTTTGAGATAAATCAGTGAATATGTTTATTTCATGTCCTCTCCCTGAAACCTTAATAACACAATATTTAAAGTGATTATAAACAGCATGCAGCTGAAAAGGGAAATAGCAGACATCCTTGTGTTTTTTCCTAGCAACATATAGCATCTCACAAAAATATTTTCTTATATCTTTTCAAGTGACAACACTGAAGAAATTACTCTCTGCTACAATGTGAAGTGGTGAGTGTACAGCCTGTATAACAGTGTAAACTTGCTGTCCCCTCAAAATAACTCAACACACAGCCATTAATGTCTAAACCATGGCAATAAAAGTGAGTATACCCCTAAGTGGAAATGTCCAAATTGGGCCCAATTAGCCATTTCCCCTCCCCGGTGTCATGTGACGTGTTAGTATTACAAGGTCTCAGGTGTGAATGGGGAGCAGGTGTGTCAAATTTGGTGTTATCGCTCTCACACTCTCTCATACTGGTCGCTGGAAGTTCAACATGGCACCTCATGGCAAAGAACTCTCTGAGGATCTGAAAAAAAGAATTGTTGCTCTACATAAAGATGGCCTAGGCTATAAGAAGATTGCCAAGACCCTGAAACTGAGCTGCAGCACAGTGGGCAAGACCATACAGCGGTTTCACAGTAAACATGGATTACTGGAAGGTGTCTAACATCCACCAGCTCCGTGATGTCATCATGGAGGAGTGGAAGAGGACTCCAGTGGCAACCTGTGAAGCTCTGGTGAACTCCATGCCCAAGAGGGTTAAGGCAGTGCTGAAAAACAATGGCGGCCACACAAAATATTGACACTTTGGGCCCAATTTGCACATTTTCACTTAGGGGTGTACTAACCTGTGTTGCCACGTTTTAGACATTAATGGCTGTGTGTTATACAGGCTGTACACTCACTACTTTACATTGTAGCAGAGTGTCACTTCTTCAGTGTTGTCACATGAAAAGATAAAATATTTTTGTGAGATACTGTTCATGTATTCAGTTGATCATTATTTTAACTTAAACCTGTTTTGCATGCAATCTACTTAGTGAAAACTACTATGGCAGTTTTCTCAATTGCATTGAGGAAGTATTCTCTCACTGTGAGGATGTGTTTTGTTCTCTTTAGTGCCTGGTTGGATGAATATGAAGACCCAATTATTGCTCGTGTGAACCAGCGTATGCAGGCTATTACTGGGCTAACAACAGACACTGCTGAATTGCTCCAGGTAAACTAATGTTGTAAAATTGACAATTATTCTAGCCTAGGTGACTGAATAATTGGAATTTTAATAAAGACAGAAGGCAAGTATTTGCTTCACTTTCTTTACTCCTCACCCTAGCAGCAAAGATAAAAATAGTAACAAGAGATAACCAATCAACCAAAAACATCAGCTATAAAAGACTCAGCATCCATTCTCTCCTCCTCTTTCTGAGCTGAAGAACCAGAACAGGAAACACATCTTGCGTGACAAGAAACAGACAAGGAAAGAGTCTTGGTCCTTTGATGGACCCTGAAAACAACTCCACCCCGGAGAAAAAGAAATGGCCTTAACCTGGAACGCTCGAACATCAGAGACCCTGCAAAAGGATAACAAGCATAGAAGCAAGGTTAACTTAGCAGATCATTGCCGCAAAGATAAAGCATCGTTGTCTGACCAGGCATGTCAAAAATTAAGAATTACGGACACATCCCAAAGAGAATCATAACGGGGAGCCTGAGGTCTCCCTGAGCGAATACCTTGAAGAAGACGACAGACCAAAGAGTGTTTACCAATAGGTCCTGAAGGTGACCCGACATGACCACTGGAAATGGCCGATCGGAAAAAATTGATGGATCGATAAGATGAAAAAAAGTTTGCCCCAAAAATTTAAGAGGAAATTCACAGATGGCATAAAGGGACCCTCCTGTTTTTCCAAGCCACCCAATGTCTCCAAGCTGCGGCATAGGACTTACGTGTGCCTGGTGCCCAAGATTCCTGGAGCAGATCTCTAGAGACCTGCGATAGTTCGCTGCCATCTGGACGTCCCCTGATATCGCCCAGGCAACTAAAGACAGTCGACCTTCCATAATTAAAGGATGGAATTGACCCTCTGGACCCACCAGGAGGGAAGGAAAAACCAGAAGAGCCAACAGATCCAGGAAACCATGGTTGGGCAATCCAAAGACGCATCTCCAGAACCAGAATCATGGGAGAACCTTGACGCACGACTCTTGGAATAAGAGAAAATGGGGGGGGAGTATATGCTCCCCTCCTCGGAAAGCATCTGTTGCCACTCCCTCCGGATCTGGAAGCCAACTGAAAAAATCTTTTGTCTGACTATTGGTCCGAGATGCAAAGAGGTCCAAAGTTAAGGGTCCCCGAAGGTGATGGATACGGAGAAAAATCACTGACATCCCTCCAAAACTGGGAAAACCAGTCTGTCAACTGATTTTCCACCCCTGGTACATATTCTGCACGAAGAGAGATGTTGCAATCAAAACAAATTTGATAATGTTAAGTCCCTCCTAACCGGTTGATCTAACCTCCTTGAGAGGACAGGAATCTAATCTGAGTAATGCACGAATGGTCTTCTTGATGCCTGAAATCTTCTGAGCCGGAAGACACAACAGGGAATCTATTTCGAACCCCAGGAACCTTATCCTTTGTGTCTGAGCCAAATCAGATTTGGGGAAATTTACTAAAAAACCTAGCTGAAGATACTTGCAATGATCTGGGTGAATAGGAACTGCCAAGTAAGCGTCCTTGAAGTCAAGACGGGTAAACCAGTGTCAGGCCCCATTCAGGCTGCGGAACTGCTTATCTCTAGTTTCCCTTGTCTCGCTACAGCTCCCCTGTCTCGCTACAGTTCCCACGTTGCTGTATGTAATAAAAATACAGGGCCAACACAAACTTCAAATAATTGGAAAACACATATATATGTATGTGCGTCAAAAATAGCCAAAGTCACTTAGATGCAAACAAAGGTAAAACATTTAATACAAACAAAAATAGAAGAAGAATATAAAAAGTAGATAACAAAAATAATACAAGATAAGTCTTACAAAACCTTGGAGAGGAATTTAGTTGATGGCATCTGTCCTATGCATTCCTGAGGATGGAGGGAGGGAGTGTTCGGGACGTGAAGAGTCTGTGGATGGCAAGTACATCTCCCCTCAACCTCTCCTCCCATGCCTCTCTCATGTCTTACAAATGCCTAGCTTATATATGGTTTGGATAATGATTTCAGTCTATTGGTCTTCACCTGATTGGGTGTTCAAACATGCTTACTAAGGATCCTTACACGTCTAAACCTTATTTTAGGTGGTCACTGTAAGCATAATGTAATGCCCTTTTACAGTTACAACTATACCATGCATTAACAAGTTACTATCCTATCTATAGAATGCCTGTTCAGCAAATCCGTCATTTCATATTTAAGGTCAGGGAAACTCTTTTCCCTATCATTGAAACCTATTAATATATCTTAATGATCATTTATTTATGACCAATGGTTACATATCTTTGACTATTACCTATACCAATAATTACATATGGTCCTTTTATATTATGGGGGTTAGAAGAGATGTTAAATGTGTTAGAATCTTTTACAATTCCCCCTGATGATAGGATAATATCTTAATCATATTTTCAAATATTCACATTTACTCACCATTCGTATCACATTTGTATCACATTTATACTACTATCACATCACACTTTTCCTGGGACCATATGATAATCATTAGCATGAGACACCTTTTTCTCTATGTTTGTTATGGAATGAGAAGATTGTGCTCTTTTTATCATTTCCCTTAATATTCCATCTCCCTTATCTACTTCATACTTAACTTGTTTATACATCTTACTTATTCTATACATAAGAAAACTTTGATAAACAATACATAATAAAACAAGTATAGCTATAATAACAATTGGATTCGACAATATATTCCCAGCTGCGGATTTTACAGAAGATTGTGACCACATATTTACTGATTTTTTAAAATTTGACCACCAACTAACTCCAGACATATCATTGTGTAAGATTAAATTGCAGAGACATTATTTTTTTTTCATCTATCTCCAACTTTTTAAAATCACCTTCTATGCAATATAATCCTCTGTGAAGAATTTCATTATGCGTACAATCTGACAAGAATGCTCTGACCAATGACTCTTCCTCATTACTTGAAAACAAACTTTTCCTATCTTTACTTGAGTCATTAATTCATGCATAGATGTAACACTTTCAATCCTTGCCTCACATGATGAATGATTGTGAAAACAAGAATGATTGACAAACCTTTTCTTGCCCTGGAAGACATATTACTTTAGAAACAAAATGAAGACAAGCTGAAACATCTAATTGTTCCAGATTTTCCCCATCAAATACAACATCTGTATATATTAAATGATAATGAATCTAATTTGTCCAACAATGTCTCTTGACGTATCAATGTCTGATGTTAGGAGTTGATCCACCCGAACTTCTCTTATCTTATGCGATAACAATGTCTTCTGTGGTAAATCCTATGTCTGACCTTTAATTCTGATTGGCTTCTGGTACAGTTCAAACAACACAGCTATCAAAAAACTCAGCACCAACAACCATGAAATTAATATGTAGCACACTATCTTGATGTCACGCTTCTTGTATTGCTGTTTCTCTGGAGGTTCTCTGTCCAATAGTTAACAGTTTTGTTTCTCCATTTTCTTGCAGAACTGTGTTCCTGCAAGAACAGAATTTAGTTAGAAACATACAATTTACACTGGTCAACATGTACCCACAGCTTCTGCTGCCTACGGGTATTTTTCACTGTCTTTTCTGTTCTTTGAACAAGGATCATAACTTGACCCATTGTGTCAATTATTTCAAATGGTCCTTCCCAATTGCTTTCCCAAGCAACACGTTTCAAACCCTTTTTCTACAGGTGAAAGGAGTTTGGAAAAATAGCCAGCTATTCTCCATTCTTTTCCCTGTAGCTGCAGTAAAACTTCTGAGACAGCCGTCTCTGAGATATGAACTTGTAAAGCAAAAGGCTTAAATGGATACACAGTTGTCAAAGCTGGTGCTCTCTGTAAATCAAGTTTTTGTTACGGAATCAGGCACCGCAGGTGATGGACCCACAATGCAGAAATGGCGAGCAAATCCAATAAACAAGCCGGGATCGAGGCAGGCAGCACAGGAGCGAAGTCAAACAACAATAGCCAAGGTCGGAACGGGCAGCGCAGGATCGTAGTCAAAGAACAATAGCCAAGGTCGGGACGGGCAGCGCAGGATCGTAGTCAAGGAACAATAGCCAAGGTCTGGTACACAAGAATAGCAATCAAAAGGCACAAGCGAAACAAACACCCCGAGAACAATGATTTGGACTCGTTGAACGGGCAAGGAAACACAGGACCAGGAAGTTTAAATAGGACCAATGGCGGGAAAGCAGGTACGATGACGTCATCGCGACCGGCGCAAGAGAAGCGTCGTCGCGATGACAACGAACCAAAACAAACCCTACTGCCTGTGGTACCTCCGCGAAAGACGCGGAAGTGCCACACAGGCAGGGGAGGAAGAGACAGCAACCGTGGACAGGCAGCGGCGATCGAACACTCGATCGCCGCCGACATGTCCGCGGCGGCTAACCACAATCTCCTCTCTGCCTGTGCTGCCGCCGCGAGCGACGCGGCGGCGCCGCACAGGCAGAAGAGGTACTGGTCGGGCGCCGCGAGCATGTAGCGGCGGATCGTCTCTTCGATCGCCGCTGACATGTAGCGGCAGCCCGATCAGGACTGACAGTGGCAGGAAGGCGTGCCTGCCCGATACACACGCCCCCTCGTGTGCGCGCCGCACGCACGGCAACACAGGAGGAGGACGGGCGCGAAGGACGCCGAGGGACCCCAGCCGGCCGGGTAGGTACGACACAACCCCCCCTCCCAGGAGCGCGCTCCGGGCGCGAAGGACCGGGACGGAGAGGGAAGCGGGCATGGAATCGGGAGACACAGAGAGGCGCGTGCACAGCACGGGCAGGTATCCAGGACCGCTCCTCCGGACCGTACCCTCGCCAGTCGATCAGATACTGCAGGGAGCCGCGGTGCCAACGGGAGTCGAGCACGCGGCGGACGACGTGCTCCTCGTGGCCGCGGACAAGGACAGGGGCAGGAGGACGAAGGGCCACAGAATAGCGGTTACGCACACAGGGTTTGAGGAGAGACACGTGGAACGTGTTGGGGATACGCATGGAAGGAGGAAGAGCAAGGGACACGGCGACCTCGTTGATACGCCGGACGACGCGGAAGGGACCGAGAAACCGGGGACCTAGGGTCCTACAGGGTTGACGGAGTGCAACATTCTGCGCGGATAGCCATACGTAGTCGCCGACCCTGTAGTGGGGAGGCGAAGCACGATGTTTGTCAGCAGCCGTCTTGCTGCGGGCTTGGGCCTTGACCAGCTGGTCATGGAGAGCCTTCCAATGGGCACGCATGTCAGCGACCCGTTCCTCGACGGCAGGGATAGAGGCACCGCGAGAGGTGGCAGGAGGCGGCAGGACAACGGGATGGTATCCCAACGCGGCAAAAAACGGCGAACAACGCAAGGATTCATGGACAGCGTTGTTGTAGGATAATTCGGCCAAGGGTAACAGGGAAGACCAGTTGTCGTGGCGTTCATTGACGTGGAGGCGTAGGTATTGTTTCAAGGTCTGGTTGGTGCGTTCAGTCTGGCCGTTAGATTGCGGGTGATAAGCCGAGGACAGATGCGTCCGGATCCCTAACTTGCAGCAAAGGGCTCTCCAGTATTTGGATATAAACTGGGGACCCCTATCTGATACTACGTGGAGAGGCAGACCATGCAGGCGTACCACGTCTCTGATGAACACATCCGCCAACTGGGATGCCGTGGGTAGCTTGCGTAGGGCAATGAAGTGGGCCTGCTTCGTGAACCTGTCAACCACAACGAGGATGGTAGTGAACCCTTGAGAGACAGGAAGGTCGACAATGAAGTCCATAGCGATGTGAGTCCATGGGATTCTTGGGACTGGAAGAGGCAATAGGAAACCAGAAGGCCGAGTATGTATGGATTTGTGACGGGAACATTGAGGACAGGTGGCAATAAAGGCGCTGACGTCACGCGTTAAGGACGGCCACCAGAAGGTTTTCCGGATGTGGTACTCGGTCTTGCGGGCTCCAGGATGACCGGCTAGTGGTGGGTTATGACCCCAGTGGAGAACAGCAGCACGAAACTGTTGGGAGACATAGAGCCTTCCCGAAGGAGGTCGTTGGGACGCTGTGATGTGCGCCTGTTGCATACGAATCCGGTGCATCACGGAAGACGATAAGGAAGAGATGATGCGTGCCTGAGGAATGATGGGTTCCTCTTGGGCGACGTCCCGATGGCTGTCGAATTGACGGGAGAGAGCATCTGCTTTGATGTTTTTACTTCCGGGCTGATATGTCATGACGTAATTAAATCGGGTGAAGAACAAGGCCCATCTGGCCTGTCGAGGGTTCAGGCGTCGAGCGGATTCTACATATTGTAGATTCTTGTGGTCTGTCATGACCACAACAGGCAGTTTGGTTCCTTCGAGTAGGTGACGCCATTCCTCGAAGGCCAGTTTGACCGCGAGAAGTTCTCTGTTTCCTACGTCGTAGTTACGTTCGGCGGACGAGAAACCCTTGGAAAAGAACGCACAGGGGTGGTACTTGGAGGTTGTCGGATTCCGCTGAGAAAGCACAGCCCCCGCACCTGTCTCTGATGCGTCTACTTCAAGCAGGTATTGCAAAGCAGGATCTGGACGTTGCAGAACGGGAGCTGAACAGAAGGCATGTTTGAGGCGTTCGAAGGCTTTCACAGCTTCCACAGACCAGTACTTGGGATCAGCCCCTTTTTTAGTAAAGGCGATGATAGGCGCTGCGATGGAGGCATAATTGCGTATGAAGCGCCGATAATAATTGGCGAATCCCAAAAAGCGTTGTACTGCCTTTACGGTATGGGGGATTGGCCAATCGAGGATGGCCTTCAACTTGCTAGGGTCCATTTCGAGACCGTTAGCGGAGATGATGTACCCGAGGAACGGGAGGCTGTTTTTTTCGAAGTCGCACTTTTCGGCTTTGGCATAGAGACCGTTCTCACGCAGTCTCTGCAGCACTGACCGTAGATGCAGTCGATGTGTTATGATGTCCGGTGAATAGACAAGGATGTCATCGAGGTAGACGACCACGTGTGACAGCAACATGTCTCGGAACACGTCATTGATGAAGGCTTGAAACACGGCAGGAGCGTTACATAGTCCGAAGGGCATCACCCGGTACTCATAATGACCGAATCTCGTATTGAAGGCGGTCTTCCATTCATCGTTTTCCTTAATGCGTACTAGGTTGTAAGCCCCTCTTAGGTCGAGCTTGGTGAAAACCGTAGCCCCCTTCAACCTGTCATAGATCTCCGTGATTAACGGAAGAGGATACCGGTTCTTTACGGTGATACGATTTAGTCCCCTATAATCTATGCATGGCCGAAGGGAGCCCTCCTTTTTGGAGACAAAAAAGAATCCAGCACAGAGACCGTGAGTCCTCCTTCGCGTTTTCTCTGCTTCCGTGAGGTGCCGTATAGTGCCAATCTCCATGGGTTCCTCGGGAGGTTGGCTGGGTGCAGTAGGTGGTGTGTGAGAACCGCTATGGGAGGGAAGCGGCCGATGTCGCCTGCCTTTGTCTTTCTCTGCGTTTCTCTCCTGAATGCGCTTGTCCACACGCAAACAGAGGGTAATAAAGTCCTCTAGATCAGATGGGGGATCGTGGAACAACAGCACGTCCTTGATCTTCTCATTGAGACCCTTCCGATACGCTGCTCGGAGGGAACCCTGATCCCACTGGAGTTCACATGCCAGAGTACGGAATTCCACAGTATATTGGGCTAGAGTCTTATGTCCTTGCTGTAGCTCCAACAAGGAGTTTTCGGCTGTTTCTTTGCGGCCTGGCACATCAAAGACCGATCGTAAGGCCTCCATGAAAGCAGGACAGTCGTCCATCAGGTCGGATCCCTGCTCGATAAGGGGAGAGGCCCACAGCAGTGCCTCACCCTTCAACAATGAAATGATGAAGGACACCCGTTTGGAGGAGGTGCGAAACGCCCGTGGATGGTTGCGGAAATGTAGCAAACATTGATTCAGGAATCCCCTGCATTCTTTGGGATCCCCAGCATACTTGTCCGGAAGAGGCAAGCGAGCGGCAGCGCCTCCGTCCTCAGGGCTGGGATCCCTGGGTACGAAAGGCGGTCTAGCAGAGGGAGCGACAGCCAGAGACCGTAGCAAGTCAGTCATAGTGTCCATTTTGCTGGATAAGGACTGCAGTTGCGTGGAGTGAGACGTAAGCAGCTGCTCCTGCAGGTCCTGGCGGGAGAGGACGTTAGCCATATCCGCGGGGTCCATGGTATGGCCCGTTCAATGTGTTACGGAATCAGGCACCGCAGGTGATGAACCCACAATGCAGAAATGGCGAGCAAATCCAATAAACAAGCCGGGATCGAGGCAGGCAGCACAGGAGCGAAGTCAAACAACAATAGCCAAGGTCGGAACGGGCAGCGCAGGATCGTAGTCAAAGAACAATAGCCAAGGTCGGGACGGGCAGCGCAGGATCGTAGTCAAGGAACAATAGCCAAGGTCTGGCCGCACAGGCAGAAGAGGTACTGGTCGGGCGCCGCGAGCATGTAGCGGCGGATCGTCTCTTCGATCGCCGCTGACATGTAGCGGCAGCCCGATCAGGACTGACAGTGGCAGGAAGGCGTGCCTGCCCGATACACACGCCCCCTCGTGTGCGCGCCGCACGCACGGCAACACACGAGGAGGACGGGCGCGAAGGACGCCGAGGGACCCCAGCCGGCCGGGTAGGTACGACAGTTTTAGTTGTTCAAACGCTTTCTGCTGCTCATCTCCCCATGGACCAAATGAATTGTCATCATCAGTACTTTTTAGTAAGTCATATAAGGGTTTAGCTTTCTCAGCAAAGCCCTCTATGAAGTCTCTAGAAAAATTTACAAGTCCCAGGAATTGTCTTAAAGCTTTGAAAGTTGTAGGTACAGGCAAAGCTGCTATTGTTGCTACTCTTTCCTGCAAAGGACGTCTCTGGCCTGGACTTATCAAAACTCCCAAGTACTGAACCTCTTTTTTCAGCAGTTGGACCTTCCTTGGATTTAATTTCAATCCTGACTCGTACAACAGATCAAACAATTCTGCTAGCAAGGTGAGGTGTTCCTCTCTACTCTCTGTTGCCAACAAGATATCATCAACATACTGTAGAATACAATCTTGCCTTGAGAATTTTGATAACGCTTTTGCCAATACCTGATGAAACAGACTAGGTGACATGTGCGCCCCCTGTGGTAATCTGCAAAATACATATTGCTCATTCAGAAAAGTAAAAGCAAATTTGTATTGACAACTCTTCTCTATCTGAATACTGAAAAAACCATTACTGATATCCAGTACCGAGAAAACATTTGCCTTAGCATTCAATCGAGACATGATGTCGGGGGTATCTGCTACAATTGGTACCACATTTGGGGTACATTTATTAAACATACGCAGATCTAGAAGCATTCTATAAGAATTGTCTGGTTTCTTAACTGCCCATAACAGATAATTTGTCACCGAATTTGATTTGCGTATGACGCCTTGTTGAAGTAATTCTTCAATAATTTTGGACAAAGGCTCAATTAAATCTGGAGGCAATCGGTACTGTTTCTGAGCTATGGGATCTGTTCCTTCCACTTTGACAACAACATCTTTCATTGTCCCTACCTCATTCTTAGACTGAGCCCATAATGAGGGATGTTTCTGCATAATTTCTACAAGAGTCAAGTCATCAAAATCCATTTGTGGCCAAACATGATTTGGGGATACCTCCTCAATTAAATTGATGATGGCCACTATACTATAGTCACTTGAATCTATTACTACAGGCCCTTTAAGATTATTACTTCTCCAAATCACTTGATTCCCTAAGTCAATGACTCAACCTCTTTCTCTCATTACATATCCCTAAGATATTTTCTAAGCTAGGACAATGCCAGATATCCATTTTAGTACACAAATAGCCGGGAATCTCAAACAAAACACCAGTAACCAAAGTTGCTGAAGTATTACCTTTTCCACTAAAACCTACAATCGTGCAAACAGGTGAGTTAGATGTTATAGGTAATGCTTGGTTAGTCACACTTAGTTGAGCTCCTGTATCAATTAAGAATGTAATCTCTTTTCTCTGTAATTTTCCCTTGACATATGGTCTGCCAGAGTGATTGATTTTTATCTAGTCACTGAGAGGGCGTCAGACCCCCCTGACATTCTTTCCTGTTACATTAATAGCAGTCCAATTGTTATGAGCTCTCGCACCTGTCTTATTAGTGGAGTGTATGGGGAAGTTGACTTATACTGTTCACCAGTAGGTGGGGCTGTTGGCACCAGCCCATTCTCTTTCCCAAAATTTTGTGTTCTGGGGACAAAATTTCTATTTTTAAGACGTTGTCTACACTGCCACTTCAAATGTCCTTTCTTACCACAATGGTAACTACTGACATTTGGTCTACTTATCCTTTGGTTAGTAGCATCAACTTGTTCAGAATTAGTAGAATTAGTTTGTGGCTTGGGACAGTCATTAGTTTGTCTGTCCATATCCCTCTCCAAGTTCTCTAATTGCTGAGCTAAAACAAAACAGTCAGGACAGCTGTTAAAGTCGTCAGTACTGTCATCAGGGTTAGATTCTGGTATAACTTTGTTGATCATGCAAATACTTTGTCTAGGCTGTAAATCTTCCACAATCAATTCATTAAATGTTTTAAACATACTTAGGACATTTGCAGTTTCTTCTTAAGTTTATCAATACAAAACAAGTTGTTATCTATTTTCATATTCTCTAGCTCACATTGTTTGTACAAACTAGCCCATAACTGTGCATTAGTAGGAGAATTATCAAATTGCAAAGTTATATTACTTTTGTTAGCATAAGTTTTTATAAAATCCATGACTTACCCTGTTTAGTGATCTCTCCTTGAGTGGCTGTTGCTTCAAGCTGTATGGCTTTCTTGCGTCTGCCTTCAGTAGCGTCTTTTAGCACGTGTTGTTCCATTAAAGTCTGGAAGTCTGTATTCTCAAAGGTCCTTTTCTTAATTTTCTCCCGACAGTTTGCAAAAAAGTTTACAGAAATATCTGCCCTTCCCCCTGAGCAAACTGGAGGGCAAAGGTCAGGAAAAAATACGCAAGGCTGGCACACCAGATATGTAATAAAAATATAGGGCCAACACAAACTTCAAATAATTGGAAAACGCATATATATGTATGTGCGTCAAAAATAGGCAGAGTCACTTAGATGCAAACAAAGGTAAAACATTTAATACGAACAAAAATAGAAGAATATAAAAAGTAGATAAAAATAATACAAGATAAGTCTTACAAAACCTTGGAGAGGAATTTAGTTGATGGCATCTGCCCTATGCATTCCTTAGGAGGGAGGGAGGGAGTTTTCGGGACGTGAAGAGTCCCCTCCCCTCAACCTCTCCTCCCACGCCTCTCTCATGTCTTACAAATGCCTAGCTTATATGTGGTTTGGATAATGATTTCAGTTTATTGGTCTTCACCTGATTGGGTGTTCAAACATGCTTACTAAGGTCTTTACACGTCTAAACCCTATTTTAGGTGGTCACTGTAAGCATAATGTAATGCCCTTTTACAGTTACAACTATACCATGCATTAACAAGTTACTATCCTATCTATAGAATGCCTGTTCAGAAAATCCTTCATTTCATATTTAAGGTCAGGGAAACTCTTTTCCCTATCATTGAAACCTATTAATATATCTTAATGATCATTTATTTATGACCAGTGGTTACATATCTTTGACTATTGTCTATACCAATAATTACATATGGTCCTTTTATATTATTGGGGTTAGAAGAGATGTTAAATGTGTTAGAATCTTTTACACTGTAATCCTTTCCTGGATTTCCTTCTGCTCTGCCGTTTACTTCTGATACTTTGTTCCTGTCCCGCTCTTAGCTTCAGCATATTAGTAATTCAGTAGGCAGGGTTTAGCGCTAGGACCCACCGTATATTGGAGTACTTTGGCATAGTAGTGGGCTAAGCATACTATGGTCATATGATGTGACTGAATCTCCATTTGTTATCATATTCCTAGGCTAGTCCTGTATTTATGTGTCAGTCTTTTAATGTGCCTTTGCCCTCTTTTCCCTGAATCATCTGAGGACCTTGGTTCCTCTCTCCTCTCCCCATGTCCCAGTTAAGATATCCTATCCTTGCTTACAGGCGATGCGTCTGAGGATCTCGGCTCCTCACTCCATTCCCTGTGTTCCTTGCCCAGTCCCCTGTCCTTAGTTGTGTTCTGTACCAGATATGTTCTGTATCCCTGTTCCTTGCTCTGTCTTCCTTGTTTGTTATGTTTCTGCTATATACTCTGCTTAGCTTTCATACTCCCAGCCTGCAGCATCCTGCACATGATTCTAGTGCTATGTCTCATGCCTGCTCCAGGGTGCCTGCAGGATATCACTTTGTTTTGTTCTGGACAACATCCGCTGCTATGTCAGGGCACTGGTATGTGGCTGCACAACCCTAGATGCCCAGGCCCTCTCCGACTCCGCTACTGCACAATAACTCCTGAACACAATCTTTGGGCACTCTGGGTCATTACAGTCGTCTGTATGGACCCAGTTCCGTGACAAAAACATAGTGAAAAACTTGTAAATAGATTCTAATATCATAATAGTTTAGAATGTTTGCTTTTTTGCAAGTTAAAGATAAACAAATACAAGTAGTGTTTTGCAGTTTTCCAAAATTAGTGACATTGTAACACTGATATCTGTCCTAAATACCTGAATGATCGCCCACATGTACGTATTTTCAAAAGTAGACAACCCACACAGATTGTTTTTCAGGTACACATTTTCTTAAAGGGTTACGAAGAAACAACCCCCCTAATATGTGTTCATCAACATCTTCTAAATGCAGTGATACCACATAGATTTTTCAGGTTGTTTTGGGGCTAAAAGGCCATATTTGGGACACACATTTTAGTTTTTCTACACAACATTTTGACATCTGATCATCCTGCGCCAGTGTCCTATTTGAGAACTATTTCAAGCTGCCAATTCAATTTAACCCGGTCAAACCATGCTTTTTTTAAAATAGACACCCCAGAGTATTTCCAATGGTGGTATTTTATTTGTTTAATTTAATTACCCAAACAAAAAGAATACCATACAAATTGAAAAATGTGCACCTCCAAAATGTGGCCTTTTAGCCAAACAACTCGACAAACCTATGCCTGAGTGGTATCACTGTACTCAGGAACCGTTGCTGAAAACATCGTCTGGTGTTTGACAGTGACATATACCAGAAGCTGTAAGTTCATATTTGAAGTACAATGCAAAAATTCCATAAACTATGGCAGAATTACTGCAAGGAATCTTTCAATAGAGCTTATGTGATCGCTCCTCACAAGGGGCCCATACATTTTGTTGTGTTTTAAGGCATTGCAGCAACATCATTTGAGTGAAGAAACCTTTCTAAGCTCATTCAACCCATGATGTGCCCGGCATGTCAATTGTCATCAAGTGGTTAATGGGTAAGGTTACTTTCACTGTGTATTGAACTGCACTATGTATTTAAAAAATGCAACGTAAATTGCCAGTGCTATATAATTAAAAGTGTGCATGTATCTTGAAATTTTGTCCATATATGGAATGTAAAAAGTGGGAATAGGAACTAGAACTAGGCCAACATTGAAAAAAGATGTAGAGGTATATATTATGCTTTTGGAACATTAGTGGTCTCTTCTTTATAGTAGTGGCGGACAGTTTAACTGTTTTTTAGTATGCCATGCCATGTGATGAAGATTGCTCTAACGCCCTGGGAGTTTTGTTGGCCCAATAAGATTTCTTCTCTTGAACCTATTGAGCCATATAATTTCCTTTCTAAAACTAGGCTTTCTAAAACTAGGCTTTCTAAATAAAATGTAAGCTGTTTTTTTTATTTTTTTGAAAACAGGCAGGAAGATGTTCCTTAAAAAGTTATTTGCATCACAAAATGATGGTGAATCCAGTATATAAATGAAGCAATGAAGCATTTTTTTAAATGTCTAATTGTATTATTTAATAAAGAAGAATTAATATCTAACCATAAATCCAGGGCTCTTAACCTGTTTTCCTGGGTATACATGGCAGCATGACAAATGTGTAGCTCCTCTCTCAGCTGAGGATAGGAAAATATTAAAGAAGAAGATACTCTAACAGGGGGTTTTCAACTTTGGCTGGAAGCCGTTAACACACATCTCGAATGGGATGGAGCCTCCTTGAGGACCCACCTCTCCTCCTGGCATTAGGAGGGTAAGCTTTACTCACTTACCTTAAGGTGAGCAGGCTCTGCATGTCTCTCTTCTGGACCCTAGTTGCATTTTTCTTCCTGATAGCTCACTGCTTTCTGTGGTTACCAATTCCTTCGTTGTTGACAGTATTCTTGGATTTCTTTGGAGTTTTAAGATGGTTCTGACATCTTGAGCACCCTTTGCTTCTGGCCTTCTTTTACCTTGGCTTCCTAGTAATGAATTACATCATCGTGTCACTGGTTTCTGATTGGTACTTAAATTCTGACCTTTTTTAGGCATAATTTTTCTACTTTAAAACTGAGCTATCTCTTGTTTCTTTTCTGATGCTGTTTCCTTTAAGGATTTTAGTCTTCTTGGTACTTGTGCTTGGTGGTAAGTTTGTTTCTTTCCTTTTGTGCTAACTATGGGAGAGTTGTTTTAGCATTTTCTTTTTTCAGAAATTTTGTTTGTAGTTTGTCTAGATCCATTTTCTGGTGCTTCTCAATCCGCAGGTAAAACAATTAGGATTTTTTCCTGGTGTGCACTTTGTTGGAGTAACAGTACATCTCTTATATGTACTTAGTCCTCCAGAAAGAACTTCACACTCCCACTTCGGGAAGCATTCCCATAAACCTTCTCATTGTGATGGCTGATACAATACAGCCTTTCAGGGCGGGAAGCCTGACTATCTCTCTTTCACCTCCTCAGGCTGACATTTTATCTCTCATTAAACCAGCTGTCCCATGAGGAGTTTTCTGGCTGGAACATTCATCTGGCTGACAAGCCTATAACACAGCTTATTTTGGCAGTAAAGGCTCCTCTTCAGATTCATGATCCACTTCCAGTGCTTCCTTCATCTCGTCAATATTTTGCCGACTTTCGCAGCCAGAAACCTGTCAAAATAAGCATAAGGTTTCCTTCCAGGGTAGGATTTCCATATTATAACCATTTAACGAGGTCAGCAGCTGGTCTCAACATCCTAAAGATGGCTACTTGCTATGGTGCAAGTAGCCAGACCCAGATGATATTGTTCAATATTCTGCATGGAGCTTTGGAAACTTGGTTTGTAGATCCCATAATATAGAAGCTTTGTCAGATATGTAAGATTGCTGATGATATAGTTGCTGTAGGGTCAGTGGACCTACCCGTATTTTGCATAGGGGCATGGGCTAACCATTTGTCCTGCTGGAATGGCGCTTTGCCAGGAAAACAGCTTTTTTTCCTTTTATACAGTAACTGCATTGTGCCTGTATCTCTCCTGTGTGGTTTTCAAGTGAATATCTGAGTCATGATGAGTATATTATTGAATAGCATAATATAGAATATACCATCTATTATTAGCAACATGCCATAAAGTTTACCAAGCTTCTTTGACTGTGTTGTATTAACAGGTGGCGAACTATGGAATGGGCGGTCAATATGAACCACACTTTGACTTTTCAAGGGTAAGTATGTATATTGTAGACATTTGTTTATTTTATGATTTTTTTATTGTTCATTATTATTATTCAAGGAACAAATGTTGTTTTTGTATTAATAAAATATCTGTCCTAAGTAGGACTCAATAACACACAAATCATTTATATACCCCTGTTAACCATTATGGTGTGGTATACATTTCTTACCATTCTTTTTTTGCTATTATTCCTAACTCCAAAAAATTAAATAATTCCATTAGGCTTCTGTTGAAAACCATCTGCTAAATTCCCACTCATAATGAAAATTGTCAAATTATGCTATATGGTATCTGTTGTACAAGTAAAAGAAATACCATTGTGCCTACAATAAAAAGACATTTTATTTTTTTCCCTGACAAAGCCAATTTGCTTGACGAAACGTACGTTGGGTTTTATTGTTTTTGTTTTTAGCTGCAACTATATTTAACCCCTTCAAGACCGGAACGTACCTGGTACTTCCTGGTCATACGTCACCGCCAGACCGGAACGTACCTGGTACGTCATCGATGATGCGCGATCCAGCGTCGCTATGAACGCTGGGATCGCGAGGGACGGCTGCCACTGACCGCTGGGTGTCCCCAGCGATCCGTAGCAACCACTCCCCCCCAATTCCGTGCACATGAACGATTTTAAGCGAATCACGAGCACGGAATTAAAATATTTAAATAAAACTGCGGTCTTCAAGGGAAGACTCAGTACGCGAACGCCGGTCCTGAAGTGGTTAATAGGAATAGCTATAGGTTTTAGGGTGTTAGATGTCTAGTTAAGAAAGGTTACAAATTCACCATTTGATCATGGGGCTTTATAAGAACTTTTTTTTTTGGTTTAAATAATAATCCTCTCGATTTTGCTAGTTGATTTTATTTATTTTTAAGAAAAGTTAATTCTTATTTTCCAGTTCTAATTTAGAGGGTTTTGGATAACTCATACACATGCATTTTCAGAGTTAATTGTCCTATCCTGCAAGACGTGTTATCTTGTGCTATATGGTCTGCTCATGCCTCAGTAATTTTATCTATCAAAGACAAGTAAAATCTTGAAGCAGCAATATTTTATGAACAATATTTGCAGAATTTAAAACGGAAATTGTACAGTAAACAAAACATCTGATTGTATGCTTGCAAAATAAAAAAATTTCATATTTAATTAGATGGCACTAAAAGAAATGATCCCACAGACCACAGCTGACTCAGTTGCTCGTTGTTACGAGCAGGTCATTAACTATCAGTTTATCTTAGTCTGTCAATTCTAGTCTTGTCATACTCCTTCAATATATGTATTGTAAGAAGCAGTGCATACATTTTTGGCACTCTCTAAATAAAAGATGCTAATAATAGTTCTAATAATTTAAAAGATTGTCCTATTATTTCACAATCAACTGATTCAGGCCTTTTAAGCATGGTCTAATTTCCCAGTGTTTCGGATACTCAAACTTCCAGCCGCCCCCTTTTGTTCTACCTTTTTGTATAGGTATAAAGTACTACATTTTGATATGTTTCAGGCATATTACATCTTGCGCAGCTCTACATTAATTCCATATAAAATTAACAACTTCCAGGCCGATTAACAATGTGAGACCCAGTAAAGGCCTGCCTTAACAAGTTCTGATTTACAGAAGCAAATATATCCCTAAAAAGGGGCATTGGAACTGGGAGGAGCATGAATGCAATATATAGGTAAAGAGTGTCTAGCCTGTGTTATCTTCAAACATGGGAACTCCAAAAATAGTTTCCTTTATATGCTTACCTTCATAAAAATAACACTCTGCATTATTGAAGCTGCAGATGACAAGTCCCATTTTAAATGTTCAACATGCTGAACATTCTTGTTATTTACAAATACCATATGTGACAGCCCATCTGTTTGTCCCATATGTTATGTGTGCCCCATTCCTGTTTTCATGTATTGCACCTCCATACCTATGTCTTACACCTTCAGCCAAACGAGTATATTCACCAACTTTCCCAAAGGTTAAGGGCTCATGGCCCTTTTGTTCCCCTTGTGCTACTAGGATTCCCCTCCCCTCCTCTTGGTGCATGACCTAGCCACAAATTTATGTACGGTGGCTAGAAATCGCAGCAATGCCTGCCGACAAGCGTTGCTGCGGAAATCCGTTGTCCCACCACGTCCATCTTTTGGGGTTATACAATGCTTATGGTGTGCAACACTCAGAGGTGGTTATGGCGAAGGAGCTCATTTGGGAACCTTGGCTTTATTACCCATGTTTAGGTCCAGGGTTTACCCATCCACGGCTATGGAACTCTGGCCCGGCTACCGCGCTGTCAGGATGTGGCCTTTTAGCCCCCTAACACCAGACAAACCCATGCATGGGTGGTATCACTGTACTCTAGATATGTTGCTGCACACACTGTGACGCCAACTTGTGTGATGCATACATGGACTTTCTACCTGGTAGAGATGGTATGGCCAATTTCAGCATGAGAGGGGTTAATTCAATTGTATAGGCATGTGATGCCAAAAGGTCTTATAAAATGAATTTGTCTTTTGAAGCTGGGACTCCAACCAGGGCCCTCTGCAAGGTGTGAAATGTTACAGAGGAGGTGCCTCTACGTCTACTTGCTGAGTAATCCATCATTTGCCTTTATCCCCTCATAGATAGTGGATTATTTTGATATGCTGAGTGACCACTAGCAGTCAGGAAAACCATTTCTTCCAGGGTCATATCCAACACATACATCAATAATAACCCATAGATTCATATTCATACCTCCTTTTGTGCATATCTAGAACAGGGAAAAACACCCCACAAAAAGAATACAAATATGGCTAGTACAACGCAAGCTGTTTGGAAGAAATTGTGAAGTCTGGTATTCAGTCATAAGTAGCAAGTGTGACATATCTATGGACTTCATAATTTACAAGAAATTTATAAATGCAGGAGGAGGGAGAACAAAATGAAAATGAGTTATTTTGACTTATATGGTTCCACCACACAAGGGGGAGGTCACTTATGGTTCCTATAGGTACACCTTCCCTCCGCTTATACCACTTCTGGGCCGGCTTGGAAACTCGAGATGAACTAGAAAAAGTATAAATTTAATGATAGAAAATTGGTCTGTGTGCTTACTAGGGGCCAAGATCTAATTTTGAGTAAGTCGCCATTTTCCCTTGCCGGAGCCCTACGGACAGAAAAACTGTTACTTTACCATTCAGTGAGTAGTTAGGTTTTCTGTAATTTCTCCTTTTTATTTTTATCTGTTTGGTGTAAATAATCTGTTTATCATCTTTTTTGGTATGCACTGTGATTATTTTTTTGTTCATAATAAATATTCCTTTATTAAGTTCTGCCTTTGTCTGGTAAAGACTCGCGTTACCTGATTAGACCATTTTATTAGTAATTTGAGATCACATAATGATTGTGTTAAAGTATATTGTGTGGGTTCTTAGTCTAATTCACTTGGGGGACCAAGGCACCCCATTTATAAATTGTCTTATATCATTATAGTTCATTGTGGGTGGTATTAAGGGTGGATATTTTTATCACTATTTCCGGTCTAGGGCAGATATAAAAAATATATGGTTTGATGGGGTAAATTGAATTAGCCGGCTTCAAAGATGGCCCTACTAGGACATGAGGGCAGAAGGACCAGGTGTAAAAGTTCCAAGTAAAAAAACTTGCACTTCCTAAATGTGGCGTTTTACCTCCCAAACAACCCGACAAACCAATACATGGGGGGTATCACTGTACTCGGGAGATGTTACTGAACACATATAGGGGTCTTGTTTGAAAGTGACATACACCAGGAGCTGTAAATCAATACCCGAAGCACAATTTTAGTGATAAAAAAACCAAAATAAATTACTACCACAAAGTTTGACAAAGGGTGGTAGTAGAATTAGTGCATGGAAAGGGGTAAAATACCAGCATCTGAAATACCCTGGAGTGTCTAGTTTTCAAAAGCATATGGTTTGATGGGATAAATTGCATTGGCCAGCTTCAAAGATACCCGAAAATAGCACATGGGGCAGAATGACCAGCTTTGGAAAGGGTACAAAAGGTAAAAAAAAACCAGCCTGGTCCTTAAGGGGTTAAATACCTGCTGATTCCTCCATTCTGTGCCTTTGCATTGCAGTGTATCTGCCTTCTTCCTGGCCCTGTTCTGCTAGCAGCATCTCTAATTTACCCGTTGTGACCCGGCTTGCTTTTGACCTTGTTCCTTGGTTCCTGATTTGGCTCTTTTACTCCCCGTGTCGACCCGGCTTGTAACTCTGCTCCTGGATTCCAGTTCGGCATTGATTCGGCTTTCTGGTTCTGACACGGCTTGACTGCTACGTGTGCTATGCCTAAAGGCTCCCTGTGGTGTGCCCTGCCATGTGTCCGGTGCCCTACCCTGAGGACGCCCGGCCGTCCGAGGGCTTTCCAGCAGTGTGCCCTGTCCGAGGGCGTTTCAGCCCTGTTGCTAGTCAAGAGCAGTCCTGTGTTCCATTTACCTGTCTTGTCAGCTTACTCCAATACAGACCATATAATATTACTATTTAGCCTGCAGTGTGTTTAATTTTGTACCTTCCTCCCAGTAATGATGCACTGTGGGGTAAAAACTGAGGTCCTGAGGTCTGATTAAGTTGCATTTTGGAACATAACATCCTTGGACCGTGAGGTCTCCATTAGTACCCCGCCATTGACACTTCTCCCTCGGGATCAGTAATGCCCACCCGACAAAGGGTTGCTACCCTTTTTCGGGTGGGCATTACTGACCATAGAACTGTATGGAGATGCTGGGCTGGTAGTTAGGATTATACTCCTGATCCATTTATGTTGTGTGTATAGATGTCTGTGCTGTTCACAATAAACTTAGTTCTGTTTGCACCCTACACTAAGTCTCGACTAGTGCTTGGGTGACCACAAAGGGTTATTTCCTTGAGCATTTGAACTTTTAACAGCAAGAAAGATTTCTACGGCGGAGCCACTCAGTCGGAGTACGGGTCTCCATCACACCATATACATCACACATACCAGGCATAATTTTGTATATCCAACGTCAATCCTGTGAATTAAAAATACCATATTCCATGTAAAGAGGCAGCTAACAAAACCAATCTAATTATTGTGGTGTATAAGGTGATGTTTTTATAGTCCCAAAACATTAGACCAAATACTATGTTTTAAGCAGTATTTGTTGCATGTGTTTTGCTCTGCTTGTTCAAGAGGTGTAATCTCACAAATTTATTTTCCTTTCCCTTTCAAAGACACTTTAAGATTTCCCTTCAAAATGCTAGTGTATCATGCTTTGCGCTTCCTGAATTTCGGTTAAAGTTATTATCTGTTGCAGCGTCCCTTTGACCTCAATCTCAAATCGGAAGGAAATAGACTTGCAACCTATCTTAACTATGTAAGTACCTTTGAATCTGCCCCATCACCCCTTCTGGTTTGCAGTTCATTCTCATCTCTAATTTTATAGAAAGAGGAACCAGATGCTTTCAAGCTTTTAGGCACTGGGAATCGTGTGGCAACCTTTTTAAACTACGTAAGTATGGCAAGGCCAATCTGCAAAGGTGGCAGATTGTGTGGAAAAACAAACAAAATCTGCATTGTGGGATCACCAGCAGAATAATGGTGGAAGGGACTTTTTAGTTTTTTTGTGAACAAAGATGTATGTTTGCCAGATGTTTATTGAACTGCAATTTTTGTTTTCCATGTTCCATGCTATGTATTAAAGATAATTTGTACTGTAGACTTTTCTTGTCACCAAGTAGGTAGTGACAACATTCCCAATCCCACATTGCATTGCATTTAAAAATAGGGCATATACAGTTGCAAAAATAATTATTCAATCCCCATTGCAAATCAAGTTTTTTTTTTTTAATTTACAGACTTTCAGCTGTTTGCAATAAACACATGTAAAACAAACGTACTGTAGTTGCTCATTTATAAGACAACCCTGATTAGAAGACGACCCCCCTAAAATTTTTATATTAATTTTGAAAAAAAGAAAAGGCCTAGTAAATATTAATTCACATATGTTTTCATATTTAAAAAAAACTATGATTGAGAATTTTTTTTTTTGTTTTTATTTCCTTTTATTTATGACTCTGCCCCCCTGTATGCCTTCTGCCCCAGATATGCCTTTTAACCCCCTATATGCCACTCTGCCTCCCTGACATGCCTTTTAACCCCCTATTTGCCACTCTGCCCCAGATATTCCTTATACAGCCCCTATATGCCACTCTGCCACCCTGATATGCATTTTAACCCCCTATTTGCCACTCTGTGCCCCAGATATTCCTTATACACCCCCCATATGCCACTCTGCCTCCAGAAAACCATTATACCTCCACATGCCCCGACTTACCGATGCATCCCTAGACTTGTCCTCCGTGCTTCAGATTCCCTGGTGGAGCCGGTGGAGGTCTGTGTGATGTGCACAGACAACCTCCGCTGCTGCTGGCCGGTTCTTCCGCTTTTTTTGACTGAGCACCGGAAGGTCATGTCATGCCAGTGCTCCGTCATAGAAGCCCTGGCAGAGGTGCCGGCAGCAGCGGAGGTTGTCTGTGCGCAACCCTCAAACGTTCACCAGCTGCGGGATGCGCACAGACAACATCAGCTGCTGCTGGCACTTCTGCCGGGGCTTCTATGGTGGAGCACCGAAAGGTCATGTGACGCCGGTGCTCAGTCATATAAGCCCCCGGAGGAAGTGCCGGCAGTAGCGGAGGATGCATCGCACAGACCTCCACCGGCTGCCAGAGAGGAGGATCCAGGTCCCCTGCAGCGCTGCGGGTGATCTGGATCTTAGTCTTGTGGTCAGACCTCTATCGGAGGTCTCATTGGAAGACAACCTCAAATATAAGACGATGGTTATTTTTCAGAGCATTTGCTTAAAGTGGTTTCCCCCAAATTCAAATGAAAATGCAGTTTATAATGACTTCTCCAGTCTCAAAATTATCCAACCCCTTCATGTCAAATCATAGCCCATTCCTCATGAACAATGGCCTCCAGTTCAGTAAGATTCTTGGGTTTGCATGCTGCAACCACCTTCTTCAAATCCCACCACAGATTTTCTATGAGCTGACTGTGATGGCCAGGATTTCTTATGCAACTAAGCCTTGGTGGAAATTGAGGTATGCTTGGGATCATTGTCCTGTTGGAAGGTCCAAGCTTCCGCTTTTTCCATGGTTTTTCTGATACTTCAATAAATCCATCTTGCCTTTCACATGCTGCAGGTTCTCAGTGCCAGAGGATGCAAAGCAGCCCTAAAGCATCACTGAGCAACCACCGTGCTTAACAGAGTGTTCTTTTTCATTGCCTACAGTGCCTGTTGCGATCAAGTTTTTCTGCAGTCACTCAAGTTTTTCTCAACCTACCTTTGCTATCTTTTTGTATCCTGTGCCGTGTTTGTGAAAGGCAATGATATATTCTGTTAACTGTTTGGACCATTCTTTTGCATTAGCCTTATTTCTAACATGCAGTCCAACATGACACTCAACAAACCCCTGGGCTGTGCAAGTATTTCATGCGTTCTAGCTCAAGCACACTTGGTGCAACTAATGAAGCCCTTGAGACAACTTCTGTTTTGCAAATTTGTGCATTTATGAGGGATTTTTGAGACTGGAGAAGTCATAAGTTGCGTTTCTAGTTGAACCACTCGAAGCATTTATTGCGTTGAGCTATTTCAATTGCTTTTGTTTGATTTTTCCATTGCAAACCACTGAAATTCTGTAAATCTTGACAATTAGCCTGATTTACAATGAGGGTAGAATAATTTTGATTGCAACTGTAAGTAATACATGAAATCAATACTTTCTGGGAATCCAAGAACATGAAAACAAAAACACAATTAACAGTATTATAGTGTAATATATGTAATATAGATATGAGGTAGTGAGAAACATTAACAATTAGCATGCATATAGGTCAGCCATTTAAGGTATCTGTGCTTTAAGGAAAACTTCACCTCATAGGGTGATTTATATATTGTATAGGGTGAATAATAAATTGTCTAACTCCAAAAAAAAAAGAAAAATAGGAGAATAGGCAGGAAACTATTAGCATACAAAACAATGAAAACAATACAAAACTCTTACATTATAAGTAAAGAGCATCAGATCAAATCAATCCCAATTGGTCCATAATTGCTTCACTTCTGTATAAGAGCTGCCAATGGAAACAACAGTCCCTGGACGTCCAGCCACACTGCATCAGATGTTGTCTTTAAATCTCCTCACACGCAATAATAATCAAGGGCTGTCTCAAGGTCTATAATTGCTCATTTAATCCAGGGGAATACCGTATTTGCTCGATTATAAGACAAGGTTGTTTCAGAGCAAATGCTTTGAAAAATACCCCTCGTCTTATAATCGAGGTCGTCTTCTAATCAGACCTCAAATCGCTGAAAAAAATGTCTGCTGGGGCCAGGTTGCTTACCGGTGCTTTGGTCACGAGCAGCGTGAGAACAGGAACCCAGCAGAGTCGTCACATGACACTGCCCCTCCTTCTTCTTCTGGGGCGGGACAAGAGAAGTTGCAGAGGGAAGAAGCGGGCCTCTGCAGAAGTCTGCGAGTGAGAGATCTGCGGTTCAGGTAAGGGGTGGGGGAGGGTTTATGAGCAAGTATGCGTGATTAAGGGAATGAATGAGTATTTAAATGTTTGTGTATGAGTGTGTGTGTGATAGCATGGATGTGTAAGGGGGGGTTACATAGTTACATAGTTACAGTGGGGCAAAAAAGTATTTAGTCAGCCACCAATTGTGCAAATTCTCCCACCTGTTTGAACTTGTTATCACTATAAAAGACACCTGTCCACAACCTCAAACAGTCACACTCCAAACCCCACTATGGCCAAGACCAAAGAGCTGTCGAAGGACACCAGAAACAAAATTGTAGACCTGCACCAGGCTGGGAAGATTGAATCTGCAATAGACAAACAGCTTGGTGTGAAGAAATCAACTGTGGGAGCCATTATTCGAAAATGGAAGACACACAGGACCACTGATAATCTCCCTGGATCTGGGGCTCCACGCAAGATCTCACCCCGTGATGTCAAAATGATCACAAAAACGGTGAGCAAAAATCCCAGAGCCACACAGGGGGACCAAGTGAATGACCTGCAGAGAGCTGGGACCAAAGTAACAAAGGCTACCATCAGTAACACACTACGCCGCCAGGGCCTCAAATCATGCAGTGCCAGATGTGTCCCCCTGCTTAAGACAGTACATGTCCTGGCCCGTCTGAAGTTTGCTAGAGAGCATTTGGATGATCCAGAAGAGGATTGGGCGAATGTCATATGTTCAGATGAAACCAAGGTAGAACTTTTTGGTAGAAACTCAACTCGTTGTGTTTGCAGGAGAAAGAATGCTGAGTTGCATCCAAAGAACACCATACCTACGGTGAAGCATGGGGGTGGAAACATCATGCTTTGGGGCTGTTTTTCTGCAAAGGGACCAGGACGACTGATCCGTGTAAAGGAAAGAATGAATGGGGCCATGTATCGTGAGATTTTTAGTGAAAACCTCCTTCCATCAGCGAGGATATTGAAGATGAAACGTGGCTGGGTCTTTCAGCATGACAATGATTCCAAACACACCGCCCAGGCAATGAAGGAGTGGCTTCGCAAGAAGCATTTCAAGGTCCTGGAGTGGCCTAGCCAGTCTCCAGATCTCAACCCCATAGAAAACCTTTGGAGGGAGTTGAAAGTCCGTGTTGCCCAGCGACAGCCCCAAAACATCACTGCTCTAGAGGAGATCTACATGGAGGAATGGTCCAAAATACCAGCAACAGTGTGTGAAAACCTTGTGAAGATTTACAGAAAACGTTTGACCTCTGTCATTGCCAACAAAGGGTATATAACAAAGTATTGATATTAACTTTTTTTCTTGACCAAATACTTATTTTCCACCATAATTTGCAAATAAATTCTTTAAAAATTAGACAATGTGATTTATGGACTTTGTTGTCTCATTCTGTCTCTCATAGTTGAAGTTGGTGAAAATTACAGGCCTCTGTCATCTTTGTAAGTGGGAGAACGTGCACAATTGGTGGCTGACTAAATACTTTTTTGCCCCACTGTATATAGGCTGAAAAAAACCAAGTGTCCATCAAGTTCAGCCTTTTCTATATCTGTTAATTTGTTTCTGTTGATCCAAAAGAAGGCAAAAAAAACCCAGTTTGGCTCTTTCCAATTTTGCACTAACCAGGGAAAAAATTCCTTCTTGACCCCAAAATGGCAGTCAGATTTCTCCTTGGATCAATAAGCTGTTTCTCCATAATTAAAAATTATATCCCCAAATATTATGTTTTTCCAAGTAACCATCCAGTTGCTGTTTAAACGTCTGTACAGACTCCGATAAAACTACCTCTGCAGGCAGATAATTCCACATCCTTATTGTCCTTACTGTAAAAAAACCCTTTCCTCTGCTTTAGACTAAATCTCCTTTCTTCCACTCTAAACACATGACCACGTGTCCTGTGCATAGTCCTGTTTATGAACAGATTTCCACACAATGGTTTGTATTGGCCCCCGAATATATTTATATAATGTTATCATATCCACTCTGAGGTGCCGTTTTTCTAAACTAAACCATATGCCATATAGAGGGGTATAAGGCATATCATGGGGCAGAGGGGCATATAGGGGGTTAAAAGGCATATCATGGGGCACAGTGGCATATAGAAGGGTATAAGGCATTTCTGGAGGCAGAGTGGCATATAGAGGGTTAAAAGGCACATCATGGGGCAGAGTGGCATATAGGGGGTATAAGGCATTTCTGGGGCAGATGTGCATAACTGGGGGGCAGGTAGGCAAATAAAAGGAAATTAAAAAAATATATTTTTCTCAATCATAGCTTTAATTAAATATGAAAAAATAGTTTACATGAATTAATATTTCCTAGTTAAAGTTTTTTCCTTTAGGGTAGTCTTATATTTAGGTTTTTTTCTTTTTTTCCTTAATTAATATTTAGATTTTGGGAGGTTGTCTTATAATCAAGCAAATACGGTATATAAAGGCATCAGACCACTTCCTTGTTCATGACATCATCTCACATTTATTTATTAATTTTTGCTGTTGGCATAAACGTTAATTCTTTCAGATTGCTACCATCAAATGTTTGGGTACACTATGTTTCAATCATTTTTTCTGAATACAGGTACAGGTGTTCCCTAATCCTCACTAACTAATCTGCCCCCTGATATGCCTCCCAGACTTACCGTTGCATCCCTAGAAATGTCCCCCATGCTCCAGACTCTATGGTCTCAAGTGTAGGCAGTCGGTGGACGTCTGCACAGTGCACGCAGACAACCTTCGCTGCTACGCGGGACTTCCATTGGGGCTTCTATGACTGAGCACCTGAAGGTCACGTCACGCCGGCGCTCCATCATAGAAGCCCTGGCGGAAGTGTCTGGTTGCAGCGGAGGTTGCGCGCATTGCACATAGGTTCACCAGCTGCCAGAGAGGAGGATCCAGGTCTCCTGCAGTGCTGCGGGCGATCCTCCTCTCTGGCAGCCGGTGAACGTCTGCGCTATGCACGTAGACAACCTTGGCTGCTGCTGGCCGGTACTTCCCTGGGGCTTCTATGGTGGAGCACCGGAAGGTCATATCATGCAGGCGCTCCTTCAAAGTGCCAGCAGCAGAGGTTGCCTGAGCGCATCGTGCAGACGTCCACTGGCCGCGAGAGGGGGATCCACGTCCCCTGCAGTGCTGCGCGGGATCTAGATCTTAGTCTTATTTCAGGTCTAATTATATATAAGACGAGTGGTATTTTTTTTTTGTTATACAGTTTGAGGTAGTCTATTGATTATTATATCCTTGGATGTTGTGTGGGAAGGTTTATAGGCTACATTTGGTGCAGTGTGGTCAGAACAATCCGGGGACTGTTGGTTTCCATCAACAGCTCTTTTACCTGATTATGTACCCATTGGGATTGTGATGATTTGCTACTCTTTACTTTTAATGAAAGAGTTTATTTCAGTATTTTGTTATATACTACTAAATATCTTCATATTCTCATATTTTGCTCATAGTTGGAGTTCTAGACCATTTACTTCTCTGAGGATTGTATAAACATAAGCCCTCTATGAGATGAAGTTTCCCTTAAAGGGCTGACCTGCTCTAGTTAGAGGGAGTGTGCATTTTGTATGTTTCTCAGTACCTCATATCTATATTAGATATATTACGCTAAATTATTGTGTTTTCTTTTTCATGTTCTTGGATTCCCCAAATTATATAATAAGTTAAGTATTGATTTTATGTACTACTTATGTACTACAAAGAGCTCTGAAATATTGTTTGAATTTCATACAATTTCGCACAATTTCTCGTTGACATTCTCTCTCATTCTCCTTCGCTCTGTTTCACTCTCTTTCTCAATGTCTCCCTACCATCTCTACCCACCACTTCCGTGTCCCTGGCACTGGGAGGCCAGAATAATGAAGACAGATTTGTGCAGAAACACTTCTCTTTCTCCACAAATCTATCTTCATTATTCTGGCCTGTGTTTCTGCATGTTTGCATAAATCAGTTTTTTTTTGGTTCAGAGGCTTTCTAAAGAATAACCTTTTAAAATGTGTGTTATTAGCCTAATTTTGTACATAAGAATTTAGGGTAATGTGTTTTTGTTTTCCCTAGATGAGCGATGTAGAAGCTGGAGGTGCTACAGTATTTCCAGATTTTGGTGCAGCAATATGGCCTAAAAAAGTAAGTGTTTAATTTACTGTGGAACATTTCTAATAATTTCCCTGTTGCATTTGTAAGATGGTATCTCACAGTTTATTAGCTTAAAATATCAGGGGTGTCTGCTTGAGTTAGGACAACTTGGGCGGTAAATTTAAAAGTAGGAGGGACATAGTAAATAGAAAAGATGCAGGCTATGTCTTTTTATGTTAGACCTGAGTTAAGGCCTTGTATTAAAGAAATAATATATGCTGATACTGTTGAAGCCTTAGAAATGGTAGAAATTTGCACTGGTGCAAAGAGCTGCAGTGCATTAACCCCCAAATATTAGTATTGAGGGGAAGATAAGATTTTATTACAAACCAAAAAAGCTGCACATCTAGGACACATTTTATGGGAGATTTTAATTACTCAGGCATTCACTGGAATATTGGAACAAAAAGTTCAGGAATAGGGAGCACATGTTTGAACTTTTAAAATATACACCTGGGTCTTTCAGTAGGACTTTTTATTTTGCCAAAGCATTTGA